>JACYXH010000600.1:0-190000 GCA_026745465.1 Lota lota
CAATCCGAAACAAAGGCTACGGCTTGGAGATTGAAGATGGAAAATACTGATAATCACGTAAAAAATAAAAAGGACGTATAGTGAATGTCAAGTGCACCTGGAGAGACCTTGCATCTGTTATTATTATTTTCCCCTGTTTGTTTCCTCTTTTTTTTGTACTTCCTCTCTTTCTCTATTTTGCTCACTTTGTTGCAGCGACACCTTCACCCCCCCCCCCCCCCCCCCCCCCCCCCCCCCCCCCCCCACACACACACACACACACACGCACACACACACACCAGCGTCACACCACCAGCGGAATAGGAATAGATTTGGATTAATTGCCGTCCAAGTGCCACCGCTAAGCACGCGGTTCCCGCTGTATACTCGGAATGAGAGCGCGCCAGAGCAATCATCTGCCACCTATCTCCCCCACTCTCCCCCCTCCCTCCTCCACTGTATATCCCCTGACATCGCGCGGTGCGGGAGCCGCTCAAGCCGCGCTAAAACAGAAGTAATTAAATCTCCCCTCTCTCATTAAATATACAGCTGTCTGCCGCCGAGCGCCGCAGCCCTCACTAAGCGAATGTAAATTTTCATTTCACGGTGCTGAGCAGGGGGAGCGAGCGATAGAGGAATGGAGAAAGGGATGAGAGCAAAGAGAGAGAGCGAGAGAGACGCTGGAGAGAGGGAGAGAGAGAGAGATAGAGAGGTTGTTCTTCGCCAGTTATCCTGGCCCTGCCAACTCTGTGCAGAATAACTGTTCCCCCCCTGAAATAAATGTCCTTTTGTTTTGTGCAGAACTACAGAGGGAAATGGCCCCTGTGTAATATAATTTGTGGATTAGGTGCAGTCACGGGAATCGCTGTTACTAGCGGAACAGTGCGGCTATTGAGCTCTCACTTATGTGTTTTAAGGTAAAAGGGATATGGCGGGATTAAGAAATGTTAACAGATTTTTTTAATTGCCTTTTCCTATAAAAAAAATAGAATAGAAAAGAAGAAGATGAAGCTCAGATGCTCCTCCAAGATCTGCATGGGGGAAAAGTATTGGAGGTTAAACATAGGTGACACACCCTGCACACTTTTCCTCTCCAGTGGGAGGAAGAATGGTTTCTGCTGATTTATAAAGATTGCACTCAATTAAATACTGCACGTCCAGCAGAACCACCAAGATGGGGTACAGTGTGTGTGTGTGTGTGTGTGTGTATGTGTGTGTGTGTGTGTGTGTGTGTGTGTGTGTGTATGGGTGTGTGTGTGTGTATGGGGGGGTTGGGGGGGTATGATTGGATCCAATCAACTTTCGGGACAGATTCTTTGCAACTTTCTACTTGGTAGGCAATCTCAGGAAACCATCAGCTATCCTCTGACGACGATTTACCTCAGGGGACAGCGGGCAATATTTCTGGGGTTCTGGTGTAGCTGGATATCGGCTTTTGTAGGTGTTTCAGGTCCACACGACATTTCGGCTAATCTCTATAACAAATATCAAAGCTAATAAAAAGCTAAATCGTCTTTGGATGATAGCCGATGGATGGGTTCCGAGATTGTTGCCCTCCACACAGAAGGTTTACCTGCATGCAACTAATGCCCGCTCAACGTGATTGGTCAATACTACTTGGACTACTGACGGACTATAAATGGAAACCGGAGCGCTTTCGATACTAAAATCTTGTCCTGTTGCCTGCTGATTCTGCATTCATATGCAGATATCTGTTTACAGGGACTACTTCGTAGGTGATTCAAATGACAAACTGGTATGTGCTGATTTGTCTATAGAATCTTGACAAGCTTCAACACAACCCATGAAGATAAATATTTCTATTTTGTGCTAACGCATTTTGAAGTCTTTAGGCCTTGCCCAAAGATGACAACTATTATGTGAAAGAAGGAACATTTTACATAACAGTTGAAATATTTATTGTTAATTGGGAATTAGTCAATATAGCTATGACCCATGCTTACTGAGAACAGGCAATGCAAGGCATGGAGTGCTGAGGAATTCTCAATAGATTAAGAAAGTAGCGCAACAGTTTATAAGGGAATTGCAATATTACAGCACATCTGAGCTATTGACAAATAATATAATAGTAATCTGCGTATCACAGCAACTGTAGCCATAAAGACGATGATATCTTGCGCTAGCCTACATTTGGCTTTCATGACAGCGGTCTAGAAAAAACGGGATAAAAAAAACCTTTCTACCCGTCACTCATTCTGGCGAACGCACTGAAGCCGATTCATAATTAAACTACAGCAGGCCTCGTACAATTCATGAGGTGCTTTATTTTCTCTGGCTCTCTCCTCCTCTCTCTGTGTCGAGCACTCAGGCTCTGAGCTTCAACTCCCAGGCCTGTCTGTCACGTGGGGAGACCACCTTAACAGTTAATCTCTGTGGCAAAAAGGCAACAAAAGGTCAACACGCACACAGGTCAAAGGTCAGTGTCCTACAGACAAATTCAAAATAGTGAATTATACAAAAGAAGTAAAGGAACCAAAAACAAATTGCAAGGTGAAGAGAACTTGTGTTGGTTAGTATGTTAGTTTATTGTGTTGTGTTTGTCACTGTTAGACTTTTGGTCTCTTAGTGTACCAACCGCTTAGAAACACTAAACAGAACCCCATGCCATCATCTGACAAGCACAGAGCCCAACAGAACCCAAGCTGCTTTTATAAGTGAGGTGTGAACGGACATCTGAGTATAGAAACAAGTCAGAATGTGTAAGCAAACGTGAGGGAGTGAAGCAGTTTACTGCAGAAAGACACTGAAACATGCAGCATTAAATACATATCATGTACCTTTTCAAAACTTTAATTATGGGACAACACAAGTATAGCATGTTGTCACTGACAGCCAAATTACACAGAATGACACACAGAATGACATCTCATTTCTCTCTCTCTCTCTCTCTCTCTCTCTCTCTCTCTCTCTCTCTCTCTCTCTCTCTCTCTCTCTCTCTCTCTCTCTCTCTCTCTCTCTCTCTCTCTCTCTCTCTCTCTCTCTCTCTCTCTCTCTCTCTCTCTCTCTCTCTCTCTCTCTCTCTCTCTCTCCCCGTCTGTGTGGGGGTCTGTGTGCTTAAGTTTGGAGTGTGCATGAATCTTGTATTTTCATGGTCACTGCTGCAGCCCTCACTGGCTGCGTTTCATCAGGGCACTGCTGGGGATATGAAAGCATAGAGAATCTAGACCACACACACACACACACACACACACACACACACACACACACACACACACACACACACAAACACCCACCCACACACACACCAACTCACCCCCTCAGTTCTTACAAACCAGCAACCCAGGAACAACTCTCTCTCCCTCTCTCCCCCCATGGGCGCCCAACTAAATTACAGGAAGATGTCTCCAAGTACCTACCACAGGCAAGTTATTTTTAAAATGTCCAAAACCATGAATGTTCTAATGTCATTGTGCTCCACCACAAAACCCCGCTGCCACAAGCGAAGGCTCTGGAGAGGCCTACAAACCCCAAGTACTCTCTCGAACACAGAGGCAACACACGGGTTGTTTTTGTTTCATGTTTTTCAGTTTTCTTTTGTTAAACATGGACAACATACGGGGGTAGCATTTTGTCCTCAGTGCCACCATGTTATTAATCAACAAAGTGGTTTCTAAGGGGAGAGAGCAAGCGAGTCCTCCCGTGTATGTACAGATCCCCCCCCCCCCCCCCCCCCCCACTCTCTCTGTCTCTTTTTATTATGCATTTCATCAGGTCTGGGCACATGAAGTTCTAAGATGTCTGGCGTCTGGTGAGGCCTTTTGAACTCATGTCCTCGTGTTGTCCACGCCGCGCCACTGTGACAAAGACAGGTACAGCACGAAGAAAAAAACAAAAAAACACATAACAAAAAATGCCAGCGAACATATTACACGTAAATCACGTCTCGACATCTCTCAACGCCGGCAGCGGCGAGTGGCCCACCCCTTGTTTCCGCAGGTTTGCACGGACAATTGCCTTTCAATCACTATTATGGGATGGAGATAGGAATCTAGACACCACATCGCCGGGCCGGGCTCAGCGCAGTGGCGGGTCGGTGTCGTGCAAGCGCACTGCTGTTTGATGATGGCACCCCTTTGATTAATCAGCGCAGAGGAGGAGGAAGACCCCCACCCACCCACCCACTCACCCAGCCAGCCTGTCTGTCTGTGAAGAGTAAGTAGTGGGAGACTCTGAAAGGCGGCGTGGCTCTGCTTCAATGCATCCGACTTCCGTCTGAAAAATATGGGATGAGGGCGATGGAGGGGTGCGGGTGTCGGGGAAAAAAAAATCTCGAGTAAGCCGAGCTGCATTTTATCAGTGTTTTTTGTTTTTTGTTGGTCTTTGGGAGTGGCTTCCATTTCCGAGAGAGAGAGAGAGAGAGAGAGAGAGAGAGAGAGAGAGAGAGAGAGAGGCAGGTGTCAGGTGTGCACAAAGGACAGGGCGATAGAGAGATTGGACGCATAGGGACTGACCTCGCTGAACCCCTTTGTCTCCGAAAGTCAACTGAACATCTCTCTTGTTAGTGGGTGGGGGGGGGGGGGGGGGGGAGGGGGGGTACTCAAAGGCCTGTGCTTTTCTTCTTCTGTGTGTGTGTATGTGTGTGTTGTTTAACAGCCACTCTCAAACCCAAACCTGAGTTCTACACAATGTCTTCATGTCTTGACAAGTGAGGGCGGAACCACTCTTTTCTTGTCGACCGTTTCATTGGCTTTCACGTGCGTACGCAGCAAGGCAGCTCACCGGGCTGTAAATCACAGCCGTAAGTTGTACCTTTTCAACATGTGGCAACTTGTTTTGTGTGGTTCACCCTGTCCTTCACTTTTATTGCCCCTCGAGTTGAAAAAAACAAAAAAAGAAAAGAAAGAAAGAACGACAAAAAACAACGGCCAATGTTTGAACAGCAAAATACGAGTGGCTGGACTCTGGCAAACCACGTAATCTTAAAAACGCATTCATCCAAACAAATCCCCGTCCAATCCCTTCCCGCAGCGGCTTCCCGAGGGTTCTGCATCATCCACCTCCATCCCTACAATAACACGGCGAGCCTAAGAGCTATTTTCAGATTTCCCCGATTTCCTCGCCGGAATGCCACACTTAGTGGTTAGGAGCGAGCTTCCCTCTGGGGCCGTGTTTGTTTGTGCAGGTAATGACTGCAATAAGGTCCGCCGTTTGATAGCTAAGATTAGATTGGGAATGTTCAGTAAATTTGTAGTTGCGAATTGATGTGCACTGCTGCCGGCAAAAACAGGAGTAAGGCTTCGTCCTCTCTGTATTGATTTCAGGCAGTCGGTGAATGTGGGAGGAATCCGACGGACTCAAATGTTGTTTTCTTTCTCGTATGTTGACTTTTGTGAAGCAACCATTAAATAAAGACGTATCTCTCAAAGGCTAAATAAATATCTAAACTGCTCCAACCTCAATACACAAACAAGGCTACTTGGTGGGGGTTTTGGCCAGCATGCAGTCATACTACCTTACTGCAGATGTTCAGTCAGACTCTGAAAACATCCTTCCAAGCAGTGAGGGATTATAACGCAATACTGATGCTACCACAGTAATGTTGTCATTCACTGTAACAACAGAACCTGTTATGATTTATAGCACCACATGAGGTGGTGCATTGTACATTTTGTTACGACAATGACTTTTGTTAATGTAATGTTTATTGTGTGTTTGCAAGGACCTTATACTCATGAACACTGACTGTAAAACGATGTGCACTTTTGTGACGGGACTTGGGTCCCACAATGCCAACAAGGAGTGTATACGCTCCCCATAATTTCAAACTTACTTCAAAATCATTTGTATTCATCTACGTTTGCTTACTTTAATACGACTCCTCACTGCAGTTGTTGTTGTTGTTGTTGTTGTTGTTGTTGATCTCCCCCCAAAAACCGCCTTACTTGATGTAACCCGTGTTATTGTACTGTCACCGGCCCATTGAAGGTACTGGGTGCTGGTGCTGGTGCTGGTGGTAGGGGTGGGCTGGTCCCCTCCTTGTTAGCCGGGAACAAAGACCTGAAACGAGAGCTCGGCCGGCCTGTCATGGACTCATCACCCAGGTGTGCCAACAAAGGCAAGAACAGCTTCAACCGCTGACCCCTGGGAAAGGTCATGTAAGACCCCAATCTAAATTCCTGTCAGACAAAAACCCTGAAAAACCAGCCCACTGAATGGGCTGTCTGTCCAGAATGCGCTACCCAGAAAAGGCTACTCAACAGAGAGGGAGAGAGAGAGAGAGAGAGAGAGAGAGAGAGAGAGAGAGAGAGAGAGAGAGAGAGAGAGAGAGAGAGTAAGAGCGAGAGGTGTCAATAGAGACATCGGGGAGAAATGTGTTGGTTTCTTCACACATTTTGGTGGGTTTGGAAAAGGGAAGGCGTGGCATAGTCTCCTCCAGTATAAAACAAACAAGTTCACGAAACTGGGCTCCATAACTTTGGTCCAGAAACTGGCTATGCAAACTGGCTTTGCGTGGAGCTGTTATCTGGGCCTTCGCCTCTAAGATGAGAGAGAGAGAGAGAGAGAGAGAGAGAGAGAGAGAGAGAGAGAGAGAGAGAGAGAGAGAGAGAGAGAGAGAGAGAGAGAGAGAGAGAGAGAGAGAGAGAGAAGACCCTCGGGAAGAGCATTATGTTGTCCTGTATTCTCAACATAGGACGCCAGCAGTCCCCCCCCCTCCCCAACCATTCACCATGTGTGACCATGTGCTCCATATCAGGCTGATACAGACTCTCATCTCAATGCCCAGTGTCTTTCTACGCTTTCCCTCTCTCTCACACACGTACACTTTCTCTCTCCAACACACACATACTCGTTCTCCCTCTCTCACACTAAAATATACTCTCACTCTTTCTTGCATTCAGACACACACACACACACTCAGTCTCACACACACATATATGCCCTCTCACTCTTGCACATACACATGGATAAACTCTCAGACGTATATACCCTCTCTCGCCATCCCTGTCCTTGTGCTTTGGCATCTCTCTCTCTCTCTCTCTCTCTCTCTCTCTCTCTCTCTCTCTCTCTCTCTCTCTCTCTCTCTCTCTCTCTCTCTCTCTCTCTCTCTCTCTCTCTCTCTCTCTCTCTCTCTCTCTCTCTCTCTCTCTCTCTCTCTCTCTCTCTCTCTCTCTCTCTCTCTCTCTTCAGTGGTTTCATCCCATGCAGGATTGAGGCGCTAGCCGGAAGGTGTTTCTGGAGCCTGGGCCCTTTCAGCCCTGTGACACCCATGGCTGTGAGAATGCAGAGCCGTGACCTTGGCATCGGCTCTCCTGCTGGTCCACTTCCACCCAGGGAGAGAGGAGGGAGAGGGGGGAGAGGAGGGACTGTGCCTGAGCCTTGGTCAACCTGAGTTCTGGTGTGTGTGTGTGTGTGTGTGTGTGTGTGTGTGTGTCTCTCTCTCTCTCTTTCTCTCCCTCTGTCTCTCTATAGTATTTACTATACAGTACACAGTGTACACACACACACACATATATATTTATATATATATATAAATAAATGTAGAAACCTTTAATTTCAATCCAACAAAATGATCATTGCATGCGTGACATCTACAGTAAAACTAGCTTGCTTTGTAGTTGCTGTAGAAAGAATAAGTACCAGAGAATTTAATAAAAATACAAAGAAATACAAATAAAATGTGTAGTACCAAAGCCGCAGTGTCTCTCTGTCTCCCCAGTGGAATTGAGTTGCACTGGCAGAAAACAGACAAGGCTCTCTCTCTCGCTGTCTCTCTCTTTCTCTCTCACTCTATTGACTCTGTGGATAATCTTGACTCCCCAGAAAAATCCTTAAGCAGCTGGCCACAAACCCTGTGCTTGAGTGCACATGCATACAATATCTCCCCCCAGCCCGGGGCGTCCCCCCCCCCCCCCCCCCCCCCACCCGCACCCCAGTACCCTCCCCTCTTTCTCCTCTTTCTTCTGTCTTCCTTCCTTCCAAGTTCTCTGGTGAGTTCCTGAGCCAACTCGCCTGGAAGAGAGAGAAAAAAAGAAGAAAAAAAGAAGCAAAAAGGCAGGATTTGTTGGTAGGGAATGGAAAGTGCCAAAATCAACACCGGTCTCCTCTATAAGGAGGGCTTGCTGCAAATTAGAATGGAGCTGCTTTCCTGTTCCCTGGGATTGCTGTGAAACTGCAGGCTTCCACCACTTGGCTTCACAATGAGAAACCGGAGAGCTCCAATTTTGTTTGGAAATATATCACAAAAAAAACAAGAACAAAACAAACCCCAACAAAATAAAATGGCCGACCGGTGAGTCAACGGCGCGGCAGGATCTCTGCGGTCGAGGCGGTTTCCTGTGTAAACAGGTAGGCCATTAGAGGGCGGTTACATGTGTGCCTACATCAGAGTCCTATTAGTGGTTTTCCCCCCTCTCTGTGCAACCGCCCAGAGAGGAAGGCACGAGGTGTGCACGTGCAAACACCAAAATGACCATATTACACAGTGTTTTACCTCCTCCATGACAGTTTGATGCATGGGAAGGGACAAACACAATAGTCTGGGGATGAGTCGGTTAGAGAAAGAAAGAAAGAAAGAAAGAAAGAAAGAAAGAAAGAAAGAAAGAAAGAAAGAAAGAAAGAAAGAAAGAAAGAAAGAAAGAAAGAAAGAAAGAAAGAAAGAAAGAAAGAAAGAAAGAAAGAAAGAAAGAAAGAAAGAAAGAAAGAAAGAAAGAAAGAAAGAAAGAAAGAAAGAAAGTAAGAAAGAAAGAAAGAAAGAAAGAAAGAAAGAACCTGTCCAGTTTTCCTTGAGTCGGCTCTGAGGGATTAAAATGTAGATATCAGAGACGGTGATGGGAGGGGCTGGTGGGTGGGGGGTGGGGGGACAGGCAGGTTCAAAGAGTACTATCTTGTAGGGCTCCACCACATCCTGTGTAATGTTACACCCCTTCGCTTCAAACCGTCCACTGGACAGCTGCAGATGACACCTAGTGTGAAGAGTTTGACGTTTGATCGGGGGGGGGGCCTGTTTGATGCAGCCGGAATAAAGGAGTCACACCTTTAGCTTTTCAACCTGCAAGTTCATCTGTTTGAAGTGTCACGGCAGTGGAGCGGCACTACAGGTATGTTCCAGCTGATGGTTATTGACTTACAAGGAGGAGAAGGTCTCACTCAGACGGCACATCGAACGAAGCTGGGGGCCGATTGAGACGGTCCCCCCAGAAGTTGCAACTCCGATTTCTTGAATTTGTACTATTTTCTGTTTCTTATCACTTAGACTTTTAGACTTCACACAATCACTATTTTTAAATGCATAACATGGCATGCAATTATGGACATCATCTGTTATTGTAAGTAAGTTGAAAGTTGTATAGACAATAGTGTGCCATTGCAAATGCTTTAATACAATTTAAAATACAAACCTAAGTGTGACTGTACTTCAAGGGCAGTAAGTTCGCACAATATTAAGTAGTATTCCGATTCACATTCACGTATCCTCTTGGCTCTAAGGGAGTCCTATGGTATCTCTGGGGTGAAGGCTCTCGGAGTTCACCCTGAGGTAGACGGTCAGCTCCAGTGCTTAAGAGTATTCCACCTCTGAGGGGACTCCTTTAGAGCGGCCTCAATTCTTACCACACCACCTGAGGGGAGGATGACTCAAAAAGATAGTAGAGAATATTTCACCGCTCCGGACATCAGAAATATTTTTCCTTAATTATATAATCAGGGAGACGGCAGTGAATGCTTGAGTGATGGCATCGCTACCTTAACCAATCCAATACAATTACTATTTTCCATTTACAGGGAAATGCATTCCAATGTGCCTGTATGTCCGCAAGGTCTAAGTGATATCGTTGCAGGTCACGACTTGACGTTTTTCCAAATGAACACAACCACCAACTTCCCCTCTTACCCATCACTTTGTTTCTGTGGAACACACTTTTTCTTATGGTGGATCGGTGAGTTTTCCCCACACTTCCTGAACCCTCGCACTCTTCCCTCCCACTCTCTGCAGAGTGCTTCAAAGAGCAGGTATCAACAACCCCCCCCCCCCCCCCCCCAACTCCCCCCCCCCCCCCCCCCCCTGGGGGTCTGGGTGATGGAGGGCTGAGAAGGAAGGAGACTGAGTGGCCTAGCTGGTGTTATAAAGAATGCAGCAGAGCATGCATGCATTATTCACGTGATGTTATAATGCCGCTGCTCCGTCCACACAAAAATATCAACCAGCAGCGGAGTCCGTTATTTATTCATTCCTCAGGTTCTACGCTGATCGCTCGGAGCTGTCTGTCATCTACTCTGCAGACGATCGGCGTGAGATGGGGTTCGTTTCTCTTTGAATTTATTTATTTTTTTTACCAAAGATGGCGTCACGCACTTCTGGCGAGCTTACCGCATTATGCCGGTCAATGGTGAGCAAGGGGACGTTTATTTATTTTTTTTGGTCAGTCCTCTCTCTTCATTTAACGGTTGTCATCTGGTATGGATCGACTGTGACAACTTCAAATATCCCTTGGGCGGAGAAGACTACGTGCGATTTTGCCCTCCAACTCACTAGGAAGCTTCCGGCATGTCAGCATACTAAGCAATTAGCATGGCACCCCTGAACATTTAGAGGAGGAGGAGGGAAAGAAACAGGGATAAAAACATATTCATAACTTTCCACCGGCCCCCCCGCCCCTCGCTGAAACACTGCAGGCATGTGGCCACAACCAGCACCGCCTCCGCCCGCTACACCACAGCACACTCACTTGGGAGGTGGTGGCGGTTGGGAAGATGGGGGGGGGGGGGGGGGGGGGGGGGGGGGTGAAATCGGTTTTCCATGCCCTCTCTCTGCTCCATCTGGGCGAGTGTGTCTGCACACAATCAAGCGATACCCGTCCGTGTCTCCGGCTAGCCAGACACCCCAGAGGCAAGGTTGTTGTCACGCCATGATGCCACGACTCAGAGAGTCCCCACCGGCAAGTGTGTTCATATAGGGGGGAAACAAGAGTTGTATTTATAGTTGGAATTAATTGTAGTCGGTGGTGGAGGGGGTGGGGAGGAAGGGCGGTGAAAATCCTTCAAAAGTGGTTTCCACTGACCGTTTCACTGACGCTAAGTAAGTAAAAACCTCAGATTCTCCACACCCCACTCTCCCCCACCTCCCGGCCCTCCGCCACATTCCTAAAAAATAAGTCTGCATAAATATTTCCCTCCCCCCCCCAAAAAATAAGATTTGGTTTGCTGAGGTATCATTTACCCTGCATCCTCCACAGACCAAGGGTGCAGCTGTGCGAAATGAATTTGTCATCAGGTTGAAAAGTATTTTGGCAGCCTATCTCTCCGCCTGCCGAGGCCCCTTGAAGTAGAGGGCTGGGGGGGGGAAGGCTGGGGAGGGGGTTCCCCGCTGCTTGGCTCCATGGCGTCGCAGCAGGTCCGAGGATTACATTTGCACTCGCTGTCAGAGCCTCTGACGGGCCCTTAAATGGGAGAGCAATGGTTTATTTAATTTTTTTGGGCTCCCTTTTTCGATACCTGGTTCCGGTGGGTGGGGGGACAGGAGACGGACCCCCCTTCATAAGGCCTCAGTGGGGGCAAGTGGTTCCCCATGGTGAGCTAGCATAATGTGACGCTTAGCATATGCGCCACACACACACACACACACACACACACACCGCTAGCCACCCGCACACACTCTCTCTTTAAGTCTTCGCTGGCCCTGACGGATCATTCTCCAGGAAGGTCGCCATCCGCAGCCTTAAGACTGTTGAATGAACTCTTTAAATTCTCCGTCTGTCTTTCACTCCTAGGCTTCACTCATTCGGTTGGTCTCCTGGCCTTTCTTGGTCACTGATAATACCAAATATAGTGTTGTGAATAACGCATGTCAGGTATCACAGTTATTCCACTATTTCACCAAACTGCCAAAGCCCATCAGTCAACCCTCTTAGCATCAGCTGGAGGAAAGCAAACAACACAGGTCAGGAGTTCATCGTAACATTTTGCTTGGACTTCTCATGCTCAACGCAAGCTTCCAAATGGAGCAAATGCGGAAAGAAAAGATGCACTTGCAAATTTCATGTGAACTATTCCATAAGAAATCGTATGAACAGTAGTAATAGGTAACTTGACCATGACATAATAAATATAAAAATCGATTTGTGTATTCATTGCCATTACAACATATTTCTTAACATCTAAACATGCACTACCTGTATTCCAGCCAACTGAATTCCAAAATAAATTTCGGACATGAAGTGCACGTCAGCTATTTTCTTGTTTACCTTGGACTAATGACAGATACCTGGCACCTGCTTAAAGACAGACAGCTCCTGGCAGCAACTGTTAGAACTATTGATTCAGACCCTTTTTCAATGGCTCTCTTCGGCAGCGCCCCAATTATGAACAAGACTGCCTGTCTAGCGCCGCCTCAGATCCTGCGCCTGGCCCTAGAAGGGAACCTTGGGAAAGTGTTTGTGGGAGGGTTAATGAATTTAGATCAGTGTTTGCTGCAAACACCGCCTTTGCCGCTCATTGTAGAGCCCCCCCCCTTGAAGTCGGCAGGCATGGGGTCAGAGTCGGGTCCGCTCCGAAGACAATATGCCTGATTAGGACGGCAAACACTGCGGTACCGTAGACCTCGTGTGTCTGGCGGCCAGGGACCGAGACAGAGGCTGGCGCAAATGTGTTAAGCCGAGCTCCGCCGAATAACAAAGTCACGAAGGCGCGGCATAGGACGCCATTGAAATGCTGATGTAAGCCAGGGGGACATTAAAACACCAGTCACATTCTAAGCACACAAACAGCAGGGAAGGCTTTTTCTTTTTCATTTTATTTCTTTTTTAATGAAAGCATTGTGAACGTGGAGCCCATACGGGAATCATCCTCATAAGCATGTTTCACAAGGGCAGGCAAGAGAGGAATGTAATGGGAAAATACACAAGAGAGTGGGGGGAAAGGTTTTGGGACACTGATGGAGAAGCGATCTGCTGAAAACGGAACAGCCTAAATACCACGTTAGATGACCAAACGATAAAGAGTGCGATCCATTCGGAGGCAGGGCTGGTGCGATGGGGTGGGAAGGAGTTATGGATGACAGTCGGAAGACGTTAATAGATTAACATCTTGAGAGAATCCTGAGAGACAAACACAATCTAGTTGATAAAGAGGACAGTGGTACTAAAGTCACAAAGTCCTCCGCTGTCTGTTTGGGAAGATGGATGGATGGAGTTTTGTTTTTTTTGCACACTCAAAAACATTTTCATAGATCTGCATTAGGTTGAAGTCACCCCATCCAACCTCTAGGAATATTTATGTCCATCGCACTTTTTTCACACCCAGGGTAAGAAAGCTCCTACCTTCGACCTCTAAGATGATGAGGAAGTTATTGAAAATGTGTGCCCCTTCCTTTCTAACGCAATCCAAATGCATAATGACACCACTGGAACTGCAGTGGCTCTCCTTTCATGAGCATGGCTAACCTGCCTTCCAGACCGTGCTAATGCAGCCTAGCAGCCAGATGAGGAGGGCACTAATTGCACAGAGGTGGCCGCTGGGATCATGAGGGTCTGTGTAATGGGTGGGTGGAGGTTAGGTTCCATGTGTGTGTGTGTGTGTATGAATACCTAATTTGCATATCATCTCCGCAGTCGGTCTGAGAACCTGCCGTCATCACATCGACTGCGTCAATATTTACCTTCCATACACTTTTATTTGCCTGCTGTATGTGTATGATTGTGTATATGTGTGTCTCTGTGTGTTTGTGTGTGTTTTCCTCAATATATCCCCCAGTTTATCGCTGCTGCCAATCTTTTATCGGTCTGTGAAGTCCTTATTTGCGAGCCTGGTTGGTGTTTATTTTTACGCAGTGTGGCTCACGAAACACACGCTGAAAAAAAAGCCTACAACAAAGACGTGGAGAAAATCCACTTGTTTTCAGGAAAAAAAACTCTCCAGTTTATCTCTGGATACTGTTGAACTGAGGACGTTCTGCTGTTTTCAAGCAGTTTGCTGTCAAATGCTGTGAAGTGCACTGACTGCAACTTTGCATGTGTTGCAATGAAATTATATTTGTCAACCAAATCATTTTTTGCAGCCAAACTGATTCGACACACTGAGGTAATAACCAAACAAGATGTAATCGTGATGGTCATATTTTGCAGTGTGGCTGTACTGCCAAGTGGAGTTTTGAAGACGGAACGAGTCCAATAAAGACGACAGCGTAAATATCCATAGCGCCAATTACTCACTCACTTGAAGTACATCTCCACATGCATGTTCATCCCCGGCCGCGGCCCACAGCCCTGGAGACATATGTCCGGGCCGATGCCAAAAAGGAGCATCGTGATTGGTCGGATTAAAAAAGTGAAGGACATGCTCTTTTCTGACTTGTGTTCAAGTGGCCTCTCTTTTTGAGAGTTTCTGGGCATTTATTTTTGATGGGTGGGTGAAAGTGGTGGGATGGTGTGTGTGTGGTGGTGGTGGTGGTGGGGGGGGGGGGGGGGGGGCTGACAATACACCTAGGCAGCACGTAGTGGTCCAAGTCTGCCCATATGAGACAATGGCCCCCTTGTGAGATCCCTTCCACCCTACCCCGTCATCTCCATAGTGTGGCAAAGTCGTGGGAGACTGCTGGGGCAGCTGTGGTGCGATCTGGAGACAAGCTCTTGGGTGGAGTGCATGGTGGTGGTGGGGGGCGATGAGGGTGAGGAGCAGAGGGAGACAAAGAAAGGAGAAGTTAGGGGCGGGGTGAGGGCCGGTGTGTTGTGGGAACCTTGCCGAACAGAATGCCCCTCCCTCCCCCACCCATCCACCCGTCCTTTCTGACTCCGGCGAAAAAAGGCCATTGCGCTGCAACCGCTATTTGCAATGCAGATCATGTCCAGGACGGGGGTTGCGTGGTGGGGTGGAGGTGTTGAGGGGGGGTGGTGCAGAATTCCTGGTCCTGTATGGATCCTGTATGACTACTAATGCCCTCGCGCTTCTGATTCTTGACCCCTTCCCTGCCAACCCCCACCCGACCCGACCCCACCCACAATGCTACCCACCAACGCCTCCTTCGCCCCCTCTTCTCGCAAAACCACCATTGTCACAAGGGAGAGGAGGGGCACCCCCTATCGCCCCCTCCCCTGGCCCCTCACTCTGTTAATCAGCCAAAAGATGCGGCACTAGGCCGAGGAAAACCAACAACCTAAAGTCTCTTTGAGGGCCGAGGCAGTAACTGTCGCTTACAAATGCGTTTAGCAGGTTGGACGTAGCAGAATAATGGCGTGAAAAGAGAAAAGAAGAGGAGGGGGTTGGAAAGAGATGGAGAGAGGGCGGGAATGTTGGGGTGTGGGTGGGGTGGTTGTGGTGGTGGGGTACCAGTCAGTGTTTGGACAGAGCAGAGTTGAACCCTTGTGGTCATTGTCATAATATCCTAATTTGTGTCAAAAATCTGGTTAGGCTGACACGGTAAATCAGCGAGAGAAAAGGGGGGGGGGAAGTGTCAGGTGACCCTAGAAGGCCGTACGGAAACAATGAGATGGTTCCAAACGCAGGCTTCCTATGTTTCCTACCTGAGGACGCATATGAAGTTACCTAATTATCCCAGCACAAAATGATGCAACACTCTGTGAACTTGTAAACCAAATGGACCAAGTGAGAGCCTTGTCCAAAAGCTACACTTTCCCATCGCCGCTTTGAAGTCACACAGTTAAGAAGAACGTTTATATCTTTTTTTCATTTTCACAGCAGTGTCTCAAAAATAAAAATCAAGCTCTCCTTATGTCCTTACTGTGATCTGCTTTAATTGGTGCAGTTGATTACATATCTTTATAGCTAGCAACAGGTGAGTAATTAAAGATGTATGTGACAGTTCGCTGTGGTTATTTTAACTCTTTGCATGCTATGGTGTGAGATCACATCTGTAGCGTATAATTATATATTTGTTGCTTTGACTGATGAAAAGGCAAAGCGATAATATCCCTCATTTTACTTATTTATTTATTTCATCCAGACGCTCCCGGCATCCTAGGCGACGTCACCACGGCGACAGACGTCTGCACCGCAAACGTGCCGACAGACGAGGCGATGCTAAACGATGTGCGCCCCTCTGTGGAGCTACAACAGAAACTAAAAACACACCAGCTGATTCTGACCATTAGCGCTCAGTCGGACACAACGGGGCCCCTACCTCGAGGGAGGAGGCGTAATTTGGCCCTGAAATAAATAAATAAAAATCCCCCGAAGCCAAAGGTCCGGTATTTTGCGCGAGTCGCTCTGACTCGGCCCCCTCATTAAGCCGCTAGATTGAGACTGAGGGTCTTCCCGTGGCTACTTGGCTCTCCCCCGCTAGAAGGAGACCAGCTGAAGGGGGTCACATCTGCTGACCCCCCCCCCCCCCCACACACACACACACACACACACACACACACACACACACATACACACACACACACACACACACACAGGGGACAAGCTGGAGCATCAGATCTATAACAAAGCCCCCACCCCCCAGGGTAATGAGTAGCAACAAGGAACCCCGGAGATGTTGATTTGTATTGTTGTTGTGTATAATGGATGATGCTGCTGCTGCTGCTGCTGCTGATGATGATGATGTTGGTGAGGATGATGGTGATGCCATTTGGTTTGGGTGAAACCACATCCAGGGTGACGCTTGTATGGACATTTTTTGCACCATGCAGTTTTCTGTGCAGCGAGCGTGCCGACTCATTGGTATTCTCCCTGTGTACTCACAGTTCACCTCTCAGGAAGAGATACAGTGTGGTGTGGAAGTTGTAGTTGCTGGAGAGAGAGCGAGAGGGAGGGGAGGGGGAGTTGTGGGGGGATGCGTGCACGAATTTGTACATGTGTCATTGTTCGTGCCCTGTGAGTTTGTGCAGATCTGTGCGAGACGGGAAGGCTGTAAGGGTGTGTGTGTGTGTGTGTGTGTGTGTGTGTGTGTGTGTGTGTGTGTGTGTGTGTGTGTGTGTGTGTGTGTGTGTGTTTGAGCACCACGGTAAACTATATGAGCTGAGCACCAATTATCCTGCCTGTGCTGTTTGGGTCGTGTGTGCACATCCTGAGTTTCATATGCATGATGTCTGACCAGGCCTGGCCTTTTGCATAACATAATCCATACACTGGATCAGGGCCCTATTGAGCAGGGATGATTGGGGGTCCAATCTGTCAGTTCATCCTGTCCAAAAGGAGAGAGAGAAGCCTGTTCGTTCCTACTGCCTACTGTTTATTTATAAGCATGTCCAGGCCCAGCAGTTTTTAATCATTCATGAAACTCAACTCGCAGGCTGAGAATCATTCAACACCTTGCAGGATCCTTCCTAACCCAATCAACAGCACCCAACAGCAGTTGTCTCTGAGCTGAAAATCATGTTTCTGAGATAACAATAAGATAAAGACATACAATAACAAACTGATTACTTGTATTTTTGTGTCTAGTTTGTTTAGGGTCTTTTTTGGGCTATTCTTGTGTTGTCTTCATGGCTTTGCTCAATGAATACAGACTAAGCCTCTTTAATGAGTGGCATACATGTCAAAGCCCAAGTCATCCTCAACTTCCTGAAACTCAACATTGTGAATGCATTCTTTGAATAACATCTTCACCTCAACAACGGTGCTGCGTTCCGCTAAATTTATCCAAAAGAATGGAGTAACCAAAACAACATAAGTATGTTGTTTCTGAGAATGCCACTGCACTCTTCTACCAAGAGCTGCAGTAACAGGGTTATTCCCAAACCAAACTCCTTTCAGATTAATGAACGCATAAATAAAAAAATATTCCCCTGAGCAGCCTGATAGAGGTCAGGTTTGCAAAATACAGACCGACACAACGTTTCTGTTCTAGCTCAGGCAATTGAGAAGTTCGAATTCATAGTGTCATATTTTTAATGAGGAAAAAGAGAAAATATTAACTTGATTTAGCATTCAATAATGCGGTCCATTTATGAACCAATGCCTGCAACCTTGGTATTTTTGTAGTGAGTCTTCATGTTTCTTAGTGTGCATAAGCAATGTTTAGGGAGGTTTATGTGTCTCTCAGGGGACAGTTCCTGCAAATGTAAATATCATGAACCCTTAAAACCCATACCATTAGTCCCATTACAAAACAATACTTGTGTGTGTGTATGTGTGTGTGTGTGCGTATGCATGTGTATGTGTGTGTGGTGTGTGTGTGGAGAAATGTGCAATAGAATAACTACTGTGTAAACACTACACAGCAGGGGAATTTTCAGTGACATCATGCAGTATTACGTCAAGTCAACAGTAGACCTTTCACTGCAATGATGTTAGCCATCATGCTACTGATATTTCCAAATGTGTACCTAAATGTGTGCATCTAGAAGTGTGTGTGTGTGTGTGTGTGTGTGTGTGTGTGTGTGTGTGTGTGTGTGTGTGTGTGTGTGTGCATGGGTGTGTATGTGTGTGCATGCATGTGTAAGTGCGTGCGTGGGTGTGCGTGTGTGTGTGTATGTGCGTGGGTGTGTGTGTGCTTGGGTGTGTGTGTGTGCGTGGGTGTGTGTGTGGGTGTGCGTGCGTGCATGTGTGTGTGTGAGCGTTTGTGCGTGCATGCGTGGTGGTGTGTGAGCGTTTGTGCGTGCATGCGCGCGGTGAGCCTGCATACTGCTGTGCATGCGTGTGTGTTCTTGAGTGTGCACTCATGTGTTTAGGCAAGCATGCATTCATGTATATGACACGCGCGTGTACCCACATGCATTGGTGTGCAATCACAAGCACAGTTCTCCTGCATCGTTTCTGTCACTCGATGACAAGACTTGACACATGTTGCACCACAGCTGCGTGCAGCAGAGGGGCCCACGACTCTGTCTGGAAATATTTCTGCCAGGGCTGTGCCAGCTTTCAGGGATTAGAGAGATGGGAACGCTGGAACTGCTCTGGAGACAAAGTTGCATCAAACATTCTCATGGTGGATAAACAAAATAGCCACTAGCATTAGAAGAAGCTGCGGTGCCCCTACCACGCAGTATTATGTAATCTCAAAACACGTGAGCAACATTCCGGTCGCAATACACACCAAACAGAGACTGGCAGCCCGCCGCTTATAAGTCGGTGGTCACCAAACAGTGCCTGTGAATAGTTGTGCAAACAAGTTCCCCTGAATGGTGAATAGGTAGCACAAAGACAACAAAGTGCATACAAATCAGTGAGAAACTTTACCTTGTCCAGTAGCGAGAAACACAGACAAAGATAAACTGCAAGGGACCGCGACTACCTTCGTGCTAAAAAGTACGGGAGACCCTGGGAGCAGCAGGAGAAAGAAACATCGAAAGTGCTTAAAACAGCAGAGGTATGACAGGGAGACAAAAGCTCAATGAAGTACAGCATTTGAAAGAGATTTCCATTTCAAGCGATGCCCGAAATGGGTGTAAAAAAGAAGAAGAAAGGACGGCATGAGAACATCGGTTTCACTGTAAAAAAAAAAAAGCAAAAAAAAACACCTTGATCTCATTGTTGACAACGAATGGCCGTGAGGAGAAAAGATGGAGATGGGGGGGGGTGGGACTAGAGGGTCATCGCTGTTTGTGTGTTTGCTTTTGGTGTTTGCATAGAAGCCGCCCCACTCTCACTCCACTCCCCACCCCAACCACCCCTTTTTCTCTTCTTTTTTTTTTTACGATGCCATCTGCACCACGAGAAAGGCCTGCATTGTCCCATACGTGCAAGCCTCTTGTGAGTAATCACCACGTTCAAGGCGCTAATGACAATACCATTTGAACTTCCCACACTGGCTTCGCTTTCATGCTATAAAGTTCTTGGTAGCCAGCGCCAAGGAAAACAAGGGAGTGTAATGGACATTTTCTGGCTGAGCAATTATGTGAAACACGGCGGCCTGTGCAGAGTTTTGTTTTGCGATGGTTTCGTGGCGAGGCAACATGCGGCATGTGATGTGGCCAAAAGTGCAAATGTTCATTGTAATGAACAGTTTTTATTTTACTACATCGTCTTAGCATTCTTTTTTGTTTTATAAATAAAATGTACTAAACCTTTTTCCCGGTTTTATGTTATATCTCAAATGACATCATACGTTATGGTTTTCATGATATTAATAGCAGTTTTATCGTGGTATGATAGCAGTAGCCTTTTAAACACTTGAGTGTGCCTGTGCATTATGCTTCTTACTGCACAATCTCAATAGTGTGTAAGTAAAACACGTTGGTGGTGGAAATTCAATGAGAGGACAGCAACAAAACATGTCCAGTGAACATAATAAATAACAATAAAATAAAGTCATACAATTATCTCCACTCCACAAATGATTCCACACACACTCCATACTTTAAGTGTTGGCCTAGGGTAGTTTATGTTTTTTTATGTTTATTACCATGAGAGATTTTCTCCATCTCAAATTGCATTTCCCCTGAGCCAGAATCAATACAAACACTTTCGGATAAATACAGGAATCAACAGAAATTGCTCAGGCTTTTTCCTTATTCTTTTTTTAACTGGAGCAATGGTGGTTCTGTCCCACAGAGATTGGCTTACAATGAGCATGCCAACCCATCTCCTCATGGAAAGAGAGAGCCAACTAGGCTTTAATGTAATTTAGAGCACTTAGCTGAATCCTGCCGACTGCATTAGTGAATTAATGAATGAAATCCTGGCACAATCTAGTTGTTTTTCTTCATGGATGTACATTGAGAAGGAAATGAGAAAAAATATACAGAAGGAGGAAATACCACTGAGGGAAGGGGATGGTGGAAACGCATCTTCTTTTAAACATTTATTTTAAACAGCTGACACGTCTAACTATGTAAACTAGTCCACATTGTTTATTGCGGCTGTAAACTTCTCTCCCTCGTGCACTGAAAACCTGCTTGCTCCGCATATAACCCTCCAACAATAACTGTCATTCTCCATAGTTAATCACCTCAAGTGGTGTTTGCAGTGGCTGTACAGTTGTTGTTGTTTTTGTTTTGGTTGTTATTGTTTTTGCTGGTTTCTGAGCATGCCCAGAGGAGGTGTTCTCGTGAGTGGCTGCGAAGAAGAGTGGTCTTTTTTTTTTCCTTCTTGAGGGGATGATGCTGGCAGCTCATTAGTTCTCTCTCTCTCTCTCTCTCTCTCTCTCTCTCTCTCTCTCTCTCTCTCTCTCTCTCTCTCTCTCTCTCTCTCTCTCTCTCTCTCTCTCTCTCTCTCTCTCTCTCTCTCTCTCTCTCTCTCTCTCTCTCTCTCTCTCTTTTGATTTTTGCATATTAAGGTGAATGGAAAGTGAAGGTGTTTCAGTAGGCAGGGGGAAGCGGAGACGGGATTTAAGCTTTCGTTTCCAATTGGCATTTTCAACCAAGGCATCCTTGGTATATAGATGGTGAAAAATACACTCACTCCGTCTGTCTTCAATAGCTAGGCCAAGAGTTCAGCTGAGACACACTTTGCCTCAATCTCTGTCATAACTGCATTGGTTTGCCATATACACGACCAGTCTCTCAACACAACAAGAACCCCGTTATATAGCTAACTGACATGTTTTTGCGAGTTCATCAAAGTGTTGATGAATAAGCACTAATGTAGGCCAACATTAGAGTAAATTGGCGACAAAGAGCCTAGTTTACTCATACAGTTATGAGTTAATGCGTGCAAAGTTGTAAATTCAGAGCTAATTTAGCTATTTGAAACGACTTATTGGCAGGTCCCCAATATAACCGCATAGACATGACGACATAGCACCTAGCAAGGGGACATTTACACTGCTTCTTTTGTTTTGGTTAGCTGTTTAATTTGACGGGAAAGGAGTCTGAAGTTGGTAAAATTCTAGCATCCAATTTGAGCAGATTAATGCAGTGCAGCATTCATGGTATTAAACCTTTCTTAAATAAGTCTTAAATAGGTTATTTTGCTAGCTCTAGCAGTGAAACTAGTACGGTCAAGGTCGGGTGGGTAGGGTAGAGAGTTGGAAGATCATACATTAACCAGAGTAACTTTTGCTAGCAGGCGTTAGCCGTGCTGGGGTTTTGAACAAGGGAACAAATGCCCATCAGCTCACATTTTTGCTGTTGTGGTTTACGGGGCTTGGGTGTACGATTCAAAAATACAAATAGTTAATATAATATGTTATACTATGTCTTTGGTTATTCATGCAATTGTTCATTTATTTGACCTTGGTGGAGCTCAACACCAAAACAAGAAGGCCTCGAGAGCATGCTTGGGAGTTTCCTTGGGTCAAATAAACGTAAATTTGGCTCTTCAAGTTTCTGAATAAAAACTTTATTTCACTGTCAATTCTTGGCAGTTATACAAGACTCTACGGTAGCTGCACAAATGTAACAAAATCAGTATTATTATTTACTATTATGAGTTCAGTTTCAACTGTTTTTTTTCAAATGCTTTTTAAGCATACTGTTGAATACACCAGTAGAGAATGGTGTAATCACGTTGATTACTTTATACCCCAAATAATAAAAATCACCTCATCTTTCTCCTTCCTGTCTGTACCTTCTCATTCATAATGATGAGTCGAGTGGAGGAAAGAGAGGAGGTGGAGAGGAGGGTCCCACATGTGGAGTAACAAAAAATTAGCTGAGCTCTCCTTCCTCAAGACCCAGAGAGAGATAGAGAGGCAGACAGAGAGCTCACAGAATGTCCGTCTCAACACATGAAGTACTGAGCTGGGAGATTCCCCGAGGCCTTGTTTGGACGCTGCATGGAGGGGATGGAATTCCAGGTCTGGAAAAGAGAGAAGAAGAAGGGGAAGAGGAGAAAAAAAGAGAAAGAAACAGAATACTCCGGGGCTCTGAATGCATGGAACCTTTGGAACTCTGGCGGTTCCAAGGTAAACAAGGTCACTGTGTCTGCGTTTCAGGGCGGCTCACAGACCAGCGTCTTTGTGTACAGTTGGACTTTGTGTCGTACGTTGTTTTTCTGGGGGGGTGGGGGGGGGGGGGGTGGGGGCGGTGGTGGAGGGTGGGGGGCAGGTTTGTCTAACTTTAACATGATATACGACGGTTTAACATGAATGACCTCCCTCAATGAGTGCAAAAGTGCAAAACTTGGTGGCAGCTCAGTTCTCTACCTCCTCAAGTCTATCATTCATATTTTTTTGGAAACACTGCTACAATAACCTACAGCAAGCAACTTCTACTTCTGCAAATTTCATTCCATTTTGTTCTTTTTTTTTTACATTGCCCGAGGAGGCAAAACAGCTTACCGTAAGCAAAGGTAAGTACCGTTTGTTCAGTTTAAAGACCGCAAAGACACTATTGAAGTTAATCAAGCCAGAAGTTGTCGTAAACTACTCCCCCGCCCCAAGCGAAACCAGCGACCCTCTTTTAATCTTGGCCATCAGGGACGTGTAAACAGCCATTAAGGTGCCTACAGCTCTCTACATCCCCTCAAACAGCCTGGTAGAGCAGCGGTTCACAAGACTTAATGTGGTAGAGACTTGACACCGCGTACCGCTGCCATTGACACACATACACACAGGCCGGCATACAAACATAAACACACATATATAGACACACACAGACACCCAGATATACCGATTTGCGAGTACAAGCCAGAAGCATGTGTGTATTCAGTCTGTCTGCGAAAGGAGGAAGTGATCCACTCAAGCTGACTCTGGTTTTCTGGAGCAGATGTGTTATCATCGCTGGGGGGGGGGGGGGGGGGGGAGGAGTAGAGAGAGTGTGTGTGTGTGTGTGTGTGTCGGGGGGGGGGGGGGTTGTTTAATTAGCAGAGTTTTGAATACGACTTGCGTCCTTACACTGGCAGGTTGGCAGTGCCTGATGAGCATGGGGGGGTGGGGGGGGGATGCTGAGACAATGTTGTACTTCCACACCAAATGTCCTACTCCTCAATACAAGCACACACGCACACACACACACACACACACACACACACACACACACACACACACAGGCTCTGTACACCAACCTTGTTATTTTTTCACCATCTTTTTTTGCATCGGCAGTAGAAAGTAAAAAAGGTTTGACACCGACATGGGAAGACATGTGTCTAAACAGGTGCTCGAAACGTTTAATTCTGGGGAGATGGTTAGACATATGGCGACATTGTTCTCCGACATGAAACATGTCCAGGAGAAAAAAGACCTAGATCCACCGCATGTGATGATGATGATGATGATGATATAAGCAGTTCTAACAAAAAAAGACTTCTTTGTAGTTACAAAAGCCATCCAAAAAAGCAAAAGACATCCCTCTCATTACTGGCCACGTCACCACCACGTCACCACCATGTTACCACCACGTCACCACCACGTCACCACCACGTCACCACCACGTTACCACCACGTCACCACCACATCACCACCATGTTACCACGTCACCACCATGTCACCACCATGTTACCACGTCACCACCACGTCACCACCATGTTACCACGTCACCACCACGTCACCACCATGTTACCACGTCACCACCACGTCACCACCATGTTACCACCACGTCACCACCATGTTACCACCACGTCACCACCACATCACCACCATGTTACCACGTCACCACCACATCACCACCATGTTACCACGTCACCACCACATCACCACCATGTTACCACCACGTCACCACCACATCACCACCATGTTACCACCACGTCACCACCACGTCACCACCACGTCACCACCACATCACCACCATGTTACCACGTCACCACCACATCACCACCATGTTACCACGTCACCACCATGTTACCACCACGTCACCACCATGTTACCACCACATCACCACCATGTCACCACCATGTCACCACACGTCACCACCATGTTACCACGTCACCACCATGTTACCACGTCACCACCACGTCACCACCATGTTACCACGTCACCACCACGTCACCACCATGTTACCACGTCACCACCACATCACCACCATGTTACCACGTCACCACCATGTTACCACCACGTCACCACCATGTTACCACCACATCACCACCATGTCACCACCATGTTACCACGTCACCACCATGTTACCACGTCACCACCACGTCACCACCATGTTACCACGTCACCACCACGTCACCACCATGTTACCACGTCACCACCACATCACCACCATGTTACCACGTCACCACCATGTCACCACCATGTTACCACGTCACCACCATGTTACCACGTTACCACCATGTTACCACGTTACCACCATGTTACCACGTTACCACCACCACGTCACCCATGTTACCACGTCACCACCACGTCACCACCATGTTACCACGTCACCACCACATCACCGCCACGTTACCACGTCACCACCACGTCACCATCATGTTACCACGTCACCACCACGTCACCACCATGTTACCACGTCACCACCACGTCACCACCACGTCACCACCATGTTGCCACGTCACCACCATGTTACCACGTCACCACCACGTCACCACCACGTCACCACCATGTTACCACGTCACCACCACGTCACCACCACGTTACCACGTCACCACCATGTTACCAAAGTATGTCAAAGTATGTACAGTTACAATTTTAATTAATGTAAAGTACTTATTTGATGGCCACATTTTTCAATTTTGCGTCTTTGCATTCATTAAACAAATAAACACATTTTAATAATACTCGCTAGGTGCTTGGTTGGATCGTCAATATTTTAAATATTCAGAAATCTCACTATTTCTGTGAGTTAGACACTTTCGGGGCATTTCAGGGCTAGGTAAAACTATGCATGTAATCCCTGTAATCAATTTACAATTTGTCACAATTATAATTCATTATAGAAATGCTGTATCTTGTCATTTCAACATATTCAGGATATACTGAGCTGAACTCAAAGCAACCAGCCAAGGATGTAATAAAATAAACTGTTGACTGGACTAAACCACAGAGCAGACAGCAAGAACTCTGTCTGCACTATGGCCAGACATCCACGTAGATTGACTCAAACTCTCACAAATCACCAGGTCTGGAGAAGAAGATTATCGTTGTTCAAGAACTGCAGTGCACTAGTGACTACCGCTGCTGTGTGTTCTGCTTGGCAGAACCCATAAAGAGGATCACAGGGAGGTGCTGGTGGAAAGGTTCCAGTGTAGACCCAGTTCATATGCAGGTCCCTCTGGGATTTGATATGATTTTATGATATAGAGGGGGCTTTTGCCTCTGGTGTCAAGACCACCATGGGAAGGTCATTCCCCAAGGGGAAATCATTGGGGAGGGGAGGGGCTCTTATGAATATTATTACCAGGAACGATTCCATATCTTCCCATGATGCAGTGCATGCTTATATGTTGACATCAGTTTGACATCAGTCAGGGAGATCGTTTTTTTGTTGAGCGATTTGCAAGTTTGTTTGTTTGCGATTGAATTTCAGGCATAGTTTCAGACCTCAGTCTGTCCCATGGTTAACATGCTGGGGCCAGGGATTGACATGGTAGACTGTGTGAACGTAATTAATGTCTATTTTAGCGACGAATATCCACATCACCAAGTGGATTCCGAGGGTAAGCATATATACTCAACACAGAGCACAAATAAACACATTCTCCATTTACCTCCAAAGCATAACACAATCACAACATAATATAAACCAACAGAAATAAAAAGATGTCACAATATTCATAATAACAAATAATGGTATGAATGTGAGCGAGCGTAACATTGTTAGGCGCAGTTAAGTCTATGCATGGGTGGGGGTGGGGAGAGGGGGCTTTGTTTAAAGAGGGGGAGGTGGGGGTAGCACAACAGTGAACAGTTAAAAAATGCTACTGCCTGTACCCACAAGCTATCTGTGAACCTGGTGTTCCTGGTCCGGGGAATTGCTTGTGAGGCGAATAACAGGAGTCCCTAGGGCTGGTGAGTGGATGGTAAGGCTACAACAGGCTTCTTCAGACAGCTGCTCTGGAGGATAGATGGACAGCCACTGAACTCCTCTGCTCTGTTGTCCTCTGGGTGGCCTTCCTGGGCCGCGCTGTTGTTCACACTGGGGACTGACGCCATTATCTGGACACTCTCTTCTATGGTGCCATCATGTTCTCAAGCCGTTCAAAACCATAGAGAAAGCCCTGGTGATTCTGCTGTCTATCACTCAAATCAATCATCATCACTATTATTAATTAATATTCGTTATTGAAGGAAATAATTGAAATCACCTTGATGCACCGAAAAGCCACCAGTTTAAGGGATAGGTAGTGTGTTCTGCAGCTAAATTGGCTATTTGATTGATTTGCTTTTATACGTGGACATTCAAAGGACAAATTAAAAGAAAACAATATACATTTAGTATGAGCATAGTTGTATTGTAGTAGTTTCAGAAGCAGTGAGCAGCAGTAAGAGTCGCAGTAATAGTTGTAGTAGACTGCAAAAAACGCTAACAGCCACCTAATCCCACTTCTCCCTGCCCCAGCCCCCACGCCCCCAGCCAGCCCTGCCAGATGGGCACCCCAGACCTGGGGTGCTACAGGTTACCTGGGCCTCATCGCCACCAGTCCTGGATCTGGCTAATGGACATCTGTCAGCGTCTCCCGCCAGCAGAGACCCGGCCACTGTCGTCGTGCATAATGAAATATGTATGACATGAGAATGTTTAGCTCTGCGCCCGGCAGATCTCAATCAATGATTAGATCCACTGGCGGCTGCCGCGGAGCGTATTTATTATACATTATCTGTTCATGCACTCCATTTTATGCATTCTGCATTTCACCTCCAGTGGTGCTACATTAAAGAAATGAGGAAAATAGTGAAATTTGTGTTTAAAATGTAAAATTGTCCCGTTGCCCCCAAGCGTCTCTCTCTCTCTCACTCTCTGGAAAGTGAGGATTCTCCTCCCTAATTCTCCTGGCTACAAACGTGGGTTTGTTACAGCCGTTTTTATTATTGAAACACCAGGGTCAATCCATTGAAAAAAAAAAAAAAAGAAAGAACAAAATACATTTTTTTGCCACCGAAAAACATTAGCAAAGGATTTTCTAACAAAAAAAAAGCAATTTGCTCCTGAAATAAATAAAAATAAATAAACACAAAGAATGGTCCCCAGTGCTCGGGCTCTTCAGGCCTAAGTGACCTGAACAGGAGTTAGCGACGGCAGCCAAGGGCAAAGCTAGCTAATGTAAACCAAATCCTGTACCTGGGGAGCACGGCCTATTCAAGCTAATCCTCTAGCCTGGAGGCTGCTGCTATAATGGGGGCACTGTGGGCCCCGTCATTGTCCTCTTGGCTCCAGGAGCACCGGCGCAACATGTGAGCCCCCGGAAAGCTTCCACCCCCACCCATGCTACACCAACACCACCACCACCACCACCTCCGCCCCCACTCACACAGCTGAAAATGTATGCACACAATCAGGGCAGGTACGGGCGAGGAAGAAGGTGAGTGTGTGTGTGTTCTATTTGAACTGATATTTGACATCGAGCATAGACGTGTTTTGTTTAGATACTTGCAGAAAGGGGGTTACGTTTCACAAGAGCGGCTCAGAAGGCAGCAGGGAACGACGCCGGTTTGATGTTCGCGCCAGCAACAATGAATACAAATGGATCGAATGGAAAAGAGCAATCTGGTGGATTGTACCGGTTGTATTATCAAACGCGCCCCCTCTCTCTCTTTTTTTTTTCTCAACAGGCCTGTCATTTGGCACCAGCCACCGAGGGAGCAATAGCAGCTGTCAGCAGCCCTCCTTTACATATCTATCCTCCCAATACATCTCATTGGATTCAATTCATTTTACCTGAGGCATTTTTGTCAGTCCCCTTCACAGGCTCTCTGTGAAGGGGGCTGTGTGTGTGTATGTGTGTGTGTACACGTGTGTGTGTGTGTGTGTGTGTGTGTGCACGTGTGTGTGTCACATGTGTGTGGGTGTTATGATAGCGTGCACACCAATGCATGTGGTCATATAAATGTGTTCTGTGGAACTTCAGTGTGTGTGAGTGTGTGTCATGAAGTGCATCTGAGTTTATGTTCACAAATGACAGCCGTGTAACAATTTGATATTTTGCTCTTTGCCATAGGGTGTGTAAACAGTGTATGTTTATATGCATGTGAGGACCAGAATAATTTACAGATGTTAAAAGGCGAGTGAACCCAAAATCGTTTTTTCTGGTAATATGTCAACATTTAAATCTTTACCATTTTGTCACTGTTTGTTACAAGATTGTAATTTAGAGAAATAAATACGCTATAACAGTCTCCAAAACAGTTTGTGTACGTTCTACTCTTCTCCGAACGTTGGCGTTCCGTTCGTGACGTCAGAGTGCCTTTTAGTATACTCCTTTAGTATACTTTAGTATACTATTAGTATACTCCTCAACTCCTTCGTCATGACGGAGGGACACCGGCGGCGAGGAGTGTGTAGATGTGTGGAGCTCTGTCTGAGCAGCGGTTGATTTTGATGTTCGCGTCCGAGAGAGGGTCATGCTTCCCGGACACTTATAGTATAACGCCATGGTGTTATACCGTCACACGGTTAGTATCGACGGTACTAAAAAAGTCACACAAAGTTGTCGTGGGTCGTAACCATGGGGATAACACGATCCCCCGCCCCCTCACCTTCCAAGAACTCTCAGCCCAAAAACGTTTTTCTTCTTCTTTTTCAATCTCAATGTGTTGGAAATTGGAGCTGAAACAGGGGGTTCACCTCCACCCTAAGTCCCCACTGCCATGGGAACACGGTTAATAGTGAGCCAGGAGCCGTCATGGTGGAGTCCTGTGAAACGGCGCCGTATTGAGCCCACTGATTATCTGTACCGTTCATTCAAAGCTCTCTGACCTTCGCTGTTCGATCCGAGGCTCAGCCCGACCTCCTTGCATCAGCACATGGATTTTGAATTCTTTTTTGTCTTGTCGTTTAGCGTATGGTATTACAGCACACTCACTTGCGCAGGTTTTTTGTGGTTTTATTTTCACAGAACGTTTTTTCCGAAATGATCACAGGTCTAGTAAGACACATTTTTACGTTGGAAATGTAGGTGTACCGTATCTGTAAGGATTATTTGGACGTCTTGTCTGTTAATTCATGTACGGGTGTCTTTTTTTGTAATTAAAGGAGAATTGTCCTCGAAGTGGAGATTTTTTATTTAATGCGCAACAAAGCTTGCAAAAGTTTGGCCTATTTGCTGATGCTATTGCATTTCTCATTCCATTCTGGAGGCAAACATTTTCAAATTGGAAATGGAATGAAATTCTCCAATATACTGTATAATATGTATTATATGATTCTCCTTCTCTCCTCTAAATAATTTAGCAGCCCAACACAACACTGTGTACACAAGTCAAGATCCTGTGTAGCTCATGATACGAACAACCACTGAAAACCATGGCCTTGTCCTGGCTTTATCATCAGCCAAACAACAGCCAATCCGCTTCAACCGATCAAAGAAACCGTTTCTCTTCGTGAGTGCATCTCGGGAAGAGGAGATGATGTTGTAGTTGAGGCGTCGGCTAGAGGTTAATTTTAAGTATTTTGGTGTTATTTCAAGTGTAGTAGCTACCATCCACATTGATTGGCCCTCAAGCCTTGTGTGTGTGTGTGCGTGTGCGTGTGCGTGTGCGTGTGTGTGTGTGTGTGTGTGTGTGTGCATGCGTGTGTGTGTGTGCATGCGTGCGTATTTCTGTGAGGGCGGGGTAAGGGTGAGGCCGGGTAGGGAGGATGGGCGCTCTCGGTGAAAAAGAATCTGTTCCCAGCCCTCTTAATTGCAGGTAGAACTGTCATGGCGCACGCAGACAGACACGCATAATTATTCCACTCTCCCAGAATCCAGACTTGTGGCTGTCAACCACAGCGCGTGCTGCCGCCGGGGGTGGGGAGAGTGAGGGAGGGGGGAGGAGGAAGAGGAGGGGGAGGGTGGGGAAGGTTGTGGTATGGGTGAAGGGGGAGGGGGGTTCAGAGGTATATGTGAGGTGATGGATGTGTTAAGGTAAGGCAGACAGACGAAGAGAAGGGAGAACAAGATTGCTTGAGAACTCTGTGTGTGTGTGTGCGTGCACATGTGCATGTGTGTGTGTGTGTGTGTCTCTGTGCATAGGGCACGTGTGCGGCCACGACAGGCTCCATGCTCCATCTGGCTGGGATAGGAGAGTTTTGGTGGAGGGGTGAATCCAGTAAAGGATGAAAAAAACAGTGATCTTCCAATTTGTCTGCTCTGCCTTCCCTCGATCTCCACCTCTGTTTCCTGCTCCTTTTCTGCCCACCCTCCAGTCAATCAATCCCTCTCTTTGAGGGAGAGATTAAGAGTGAGAGAGAGAGAGGGTGAGGGAGAGAGAGGAGAGAGGAGGGAGAGAGAGCCAGCGAGAGAGAGCCAGCGAGAGAGAGCCAGCGAGAGAGAGCCAGCGAGAGAGAGCCAGCGAGAGAGAGCCAGCGAGAGAGAGCCAGCGAGAGAGAGCCAGCGAGAGAGAGAGAGAGAGACAGCTAGGAGGAGTGTGAGAGAGAGAAAGGAGGAGGGAGAGTGAGAGAGAGACAGCTAGGAGGAGCGTGAGAGAGAGAGAGCCGGAGTGGGAGCGAGAGAGAGCGAGAGAGAGACAGTAAAAGTAGGCCCTACAGAGATAGTCCAGGCCTCCAAACATAGCGTGCCGCCTGCTTCCACCGTTGCCTTCCATTGGGCGAACCTGGCGGCGTCTTGTTCCACCACGTGGCAATTAGGATGTCAAATCAAACTTTGGTAAGGCAAACAGCGGAGCTGCTCCTCGCTGCTATTTACAGACACAGTGTCTCGCTCTCTAGCGCGCACACACACGCACTTGTGCACATAAACACTGGCGCACACACTGGCATGGGTACGCACACACTGGCATGCATACACACACACACAGACACACACAAACACATGAACAGTCAAATTGTAGAATTGCAGACATATGCACACAAATACATGCAGCCATTCTGAGGATATGTATATATATATATATATATATATATATATATATATCCACATTCAAATGCATGCGTGTTCGCACAGAGACAAAAACACAAACCAGCATCAACTGGGTTTCTTGATGCACATATCATGCACTACGCAATTTAAGCCTACATTATTCCAAGGTTCAGTTCAAATGTGAATACAAACACACAACACACACGACACACACAGAATTACACGCTACATCTCTATGCATCGACCCTGGCACCCGGCCACCGAACAACTCATCTGGGGGTGTCACAGTAAGGGCTATGACCCCTGACCTCTACCGACACCAGGCCTGTCTGTAACTGTCAGCCGGCCCAGTCGTTAGCTCCTCTTTGACCTCTCAGGGGTTACCGGGACAACAAGAGGGCCAACCAGCCGGGGCCTTATCCCTGATGTCATGGCTGCGTTGTTGTCTTCCGTTACCATGACGCCACGTGCGTTCCCATGTTCCGCTCCACGGACACCAGCATCACTTCTGCTCCACTGCAGATTTGACGTGAGTGACTTCAACGTGTCGTGTGAGCGTGTGTGTGTGTCTGTGTGTGTGTGTGTGAATGTGTGTGTGAATGTGTGTGTGTGTGTGTGTGTGTGTGTGTGTGTGTGCGCGTGTGTTTCTGAATGGGTATCGCACAGGCTAGCAAAGAGCTTTTTTTTTTTTATTACATATAGAAATATATGAACTAGAAAGTACAACTACTTAAATGTAAATCACGCCCCCCAAAGAAATATCCTAATTTCTCTGGATATGTTTAAAATTCAATAAGTCAGACAGTATATTCAATAAGGTGAAGTCATTCAACAAAAAAAGATCCATGTGCCTGTATGTATGCATGTGTGTGCGTGTGTACGTCGATGTGTATGCGTGTGTGTGTACGTATGTGTGTGTGTGTGTGTGCTTGCGCCGCATGGGATTCCAACAGTACAGGAAGAGTGCTCTGCCAAGATGATGCAGTGCTCCCAAACCGAGTGACCAGGTTCCAGTATTTTCCTGGAAACACACCTAATGGCGGAACATGGACCCTGCTGTTTGTCCTAAGTTCTTAGGACAACTGGAATTCAGTGGTGAACAGAGAGGGAGGCAGCGGAGTAGGGGAGGGTTGTGTGTGTGTGTGTGTGGGGGGGTCGGCTGTTAGGTAGGGGTCATAGGAATTACTCTGGGTCACTGACTTTGAGGTCACTGACCCCCTCTGTGTACCCTACGCTGGCCTGCCCACTCACTGTGCATGAGGTCATCAGCAAAACCCCAAACAGTTATTTATTCCCTCTCAAACATGAGCATGCACACGCACACACAAGCGCACACACACACATGCGCAGATGGAGCACACGTGCGCCAAAGTATCAATGTGTGGCAGTTGGGAGGTGTCTATTGCTACTTACTTTTTAGTCATCAAGCAGGCAATTTCATAGCAGCAATTTTTATATTTGATATATGTCATTAATGAGCAGGTAGAGGTTAGGCATTGCTCAAGGAGACCTACTGGTAGACTGTGGAGGTTTGTCAGTGTTGCATTGTTAATATATTCAAAGACGATAATTCAAATGGTGGAAACTTTCCTTGGTAGTAAAAAAACAACTGTGCACTTCCTGCTCTTGTCAACCTTCACTCAACTCCCTTCCCCCTCCCTTCTCTCCTCCCAAACCCTTCTCTCCCGTGACACCCACTCCGTCTTGCTGCACCCCAACACGACGGGAGCCACCGGGCGTTATTGATCACATGTCACCCAAGCGTGACTGACAGCCGTTCACCAACTCAAACACTTTGCTTGTCTTGCTTCCTCTTTCCTCTCCTAAGCCCTGTCCATTCTGTTGATCTCCTTCTCCTCTGCTTCCTTCCTCCTTGTCATGCTATCTCTCTCTACCTCCTTTTGCTCCTCCTTTTCTCCTTCCTCCCTCTCTTCTGTCTGGTATATGAATCAAAAAAAGAATCAATCGAAATAGGCGTCTATGTAGGAGCAGAACAAAAGTCACTTCATCTAGTGAATAACGGCCCGTCCCTGACCCAAAGCTCTCTCTCTCTGACTCTGGGCTAGCCTGCTAGCCGCGGCAGCCCATGGGCTGCATTAAGCTAGGCTTGTAAAACGCTGTGACTGATTTACATCCCCGGTGCCCTGGGCTTCCACAAGCACAGCAGCCCCCTGGCCCTCATGTCCTCATGCTGGGGTACCTTGGAGAGCCATGGGGGTGACTGGACAAGAATGACACGAGTTCAGGGGTCCGGGGTCCAGGAGAAAACCAGAGGGACAAAAAGAAGAGAAGGAGAGGGAGAGAGACAGCGAGACACAGAAAGGAGGAGAAGGGGGGAGGGATGGAGAGAGGGAAAGAATGGGGCTGGAGAGACAGAGGGAGCGAGAAAAAGAGAGAAAGACACGGAATAGGAGAAAATACCATGAAGGAAAGAATGATGTTGGTATAGGTCTGAAGCAAAAAGCACAGAAGGGACACGAAGGGGAGGGAGAAGAAACACTCGATGTGGAATGAGTCAGAGAATGGGGGGGAGGGTGCAGGGGACGGGTGGGGTAGGGTGGGGGGAAAAGATGTGGGGGAGGAGGTAGGAGAGGGCAAAAGGGCAGAGCGCGGCGCTCCCAATCAGGGCTGTGTAAACAAGCCTCCCCTGGAGTGGACAGGGTTGGAGAGTAGGTGGTTGTGGTGGGGGGTGGAGGGGGGGGTATTGTGTGTGTGTGTGTGGGGGGGGGGGGGGGGGGGGGGACAGCCCTCCACGGGCCACTGGGGCTGTCAGCAGAGCAGATAACTGATGGCAGGAATGTGGCATTTTGTTCTTAAATAGAGCGAAGTGAAGGAGGAGGAGGAGGAGGTAAAAAGGGGGGGGGGGGGTCTAACGAGTGGACCGCCAATTAACATCTACTTGATGCATTCATACAGCCAGGGGACCCTGGCTCCTCAAGCCTTGCAGCTGCATGTCTCCTGGCAGGCACTTCCCTGCTCCGCTGGACCCTGCACATTCACACAGAGGAGGTCCCGCAGGCCCGGGACACCACACACACACACACACACACATACACAGACACACACACACACACGCACACACGCTTGTAGAGGCACACACACACATGCGCACACACACACGCACAGGCACACAGAAGCACACACACACACAGAGGCACAGACACACACGCACGCACGTACACACATACGCACACACACAAGCAAGCACACACACACAGACACACGTACACACACTTGTGTGCCTGTGCACAGGCACGCTCACGGCTCACATTGTCAGACGGTTCAGTCATTACTGCAGGCCCTGCCTGCTTAGCATGTCAACAGACGGGGGGGGGGGGGGGGGGGGGGGGGGGGGGGGGGGATCCAGAGAAGAAGCACAGGGGCAGGCTATATGTCTTAAGATGGGCGGTGGGGAAGGCAGATTCTTATTTCATGTGGTACTCCTTTTTTTAGCGGCGACAGGTTAGACTGCGGCGGAGGATTTAGTCACCACCTGTGCCAGTAGCAAAATGAGCAGCTAACCAGAGCTAGCTGCTAACCAGAGCTAACCGCTAACCAGAGCCCTCTGGAAGGGCTCTGCCGCTAATTGGCACCAATCTCTTGTTCCAAATTATATCACAGCAGCACATATTGTGATACCCTCCCCCCCACCCATAACCACCGCTGTTGCCTCCCCGCCCCCCCGCCCCCCCGCCCCCCCGGCCTGGCCCCGGGCCCGGCACTCGTCTCTATCCCCCCCATTTACATCCAGCGTGCGGGTGAGGAGATTGACATCAATTTAGGGAGGTAAGCCACAGCGGCGGGATAAGCCCGCCAGCTACAAGACACAGCGCGTCTGCCGCCACAGCAGGACTCCCCCGACGTCTCAGAGGGGGAGAGAGGGAGGGGGAAAGGGAGAGAGGGAGGGACTGAGAAAAAGAGGGAGGGGTTTAGAGAGAGTGACCGAGAGAAGGGGAGAGACCGAGACGGAGGCAGGGAGAGAGAGAGACCGAGAGGGAGAGAGGGAGAAGGGGTAGAGAGAGAGAGGGGGGAGATAGAGGGAGAGAGGGAAAGAGAGAGAGAGAGAAAAAATGGGAGAGACTGAGAAGGAGTAAGAGAGAGAGGGAGAGTGAGGGGGAGAAAGAGAGGGGTAGAAAGAGAGAGAGAGTGGGGAGAGAGAGGGTAAAGAGAGGGGGGAGTGAGAGAGAGAGGGGGGAGTGAGAGAGAGAGATAACACACCAACAATTTTGGTGTGTTAAAACAGCAATCAAGACGGTCCTTGTTTATAAGCCAAGCCACGTACACACACACACACACACACACACTCACAGGTGAAGTGTTTCCTCCGTCTCCAGCGGCAAAAAGAGAGCTCTCCCCTGTCGCCTCCCCCTCCCAGTGATCCCTGTATTTAACCCGCCCTGAGTCGCCACCCATCGGGACCTCCTTTGAGGCCCAGCGAGGTGTAAACAAACCCAATACACTGCATTGTTGCTCCCCGAGGGTCTCGCTTTACCCCGAGGTACAAATCACCGCAGGTCACGCTTTGCTTGCTTTCTCGCTCGCTACATAGACCCCCTCCCCCCCCCCCCCCCCCCCCCACAACTCACCACCCACATCCACACCCCTTCCTCACCCTCCCTCCCACCCATGGGCTTGGGCTTGGGGGGAGGTGGTGATGGGGGTGGCGGGGGTTCGTGCATTAACCCCAGTAAAGCAGGGGCCACCGTTGTTGACTTCATAGCGGTTTATTTATATTTGACGTCCCCAGGATTGATGGAATCCCGGGTCCTTTCCCCCCCCCCCCCCACCCCCTGCAGTCCTGACTTTCACACACGCCTGCTTAGTGTTCAATCTGCAGACCACCGAGGCCGAGCGGCGAGGGTCCGCGTATATCCGTTTCTTTATGTTGCAATGCCACGTTTTTCCTGGACATCGAGACCACTGCAACACTGGCGTTCTCAGCACTGAAAACAATCACTACAAATGAACCATTATGGCCGCAAGGTTGTGTACCCTCATCGCTCAAGCCAGACTCCAGCCAAACAGTTCGACTTTAAAACGTCTATTAAAAATACCTCACCTCAAATAGAATCCCACTGATTCCCAGATGTGGATGAAGAGCCCAAGCATTGTATTTCCCACACTACAGACACATTACTGACGTCTGAGTGACGGAACGGTTTTCGTTTTCTCCGTTGCCTCGCTTTTCTGTGTTGTTATTTTTTTCAAGGAAGTGTGTGTTGTGTAAATAGTTGTATACATACGGCGCCTGGGGCCGGAAGGCCACAGGGCCACTATCGGTTTCCTGCGGAGTGCCACTCCTCTGACCTAGCTGACAGTTAGCAGGTTACGCCGAGTCCACCCCCGCTGTGGGGGACACTGTGTGTGTGTGTGTGTGTGTGTGTGTACGTGTTTGTGTGTGTGTAACACTGAGCACTCCTTAAAGAATAGCAGAGAACCAAAATGTTTTGAGCAAAACAAAGGCACAACACCCCTCCTTTTCTTTTAGTCAGTGTATCTTTGTTTTTTGGTGTTTAACCTCTACGTGAATATTATCTTCCTATGAAATACCTTTCATATATTTCTCGCGGCCAATTAGTAGGCAGTCATTTGACTGCTGTGTCTCTGACTGGTTTCTTTTATTCATCTTCTTTTAATAAACACAAACCATTGAGTGTATAGTAGGAAAAAGGATAATGCGGGTTTTAGTTAGTTTCGACACGATGCTTGCCTACAATAGTTCCATTGTGCTCTGTTGTGTCACCATTACCTGCACTTTCAAACACGGGGACTTGCAATAGAGCCTTTTTGTATTTCTTTTATTGAGGACCGCTAAACAGACAGATCACACGATACCATAGGTCAGTATCGTATTTATTCACTCGGCTGCTGCTGGGAGTCACGATGTGTTTATTCATGGGGGTGTGTAGTAGAGGACAGAGAAAAAGAGAGGGCCGACAAAGTATAACAGAGAGAAAGAAGTGAGAGTCATGGAGCGGAGGAATGAGGGACAATCAAGGGAAGAGAGAGAGAGACGGCAGACACACCTGCTCCCGTCTGTATTATCCAACCACTGGTTGTGAGGTTGTGAAATAAAGCAATATTGTGGTTAAAAACATGGTCAGTGAGGTTTAGTACTAAAGTTAGTTCCTTAGTTTGCTCAGGTTTCAGCCTGTGAAGAAATGTCACGGAGCACATACGTTTCAGCACATATGTCACAGTGCAATTTTCTGAATGTACACGTGAATACCCTTTGTGCGTTGAGATTAAAAATGTAATTCCGTTCTTCCCTTATTTTTGACAATTTTTTTTTATATATATATATATATATATATATAAAATTTACTTTGGTATTTGTATTTGTTTGTGTTTTTGAATTTGTATTTTTTCCACTTTTGGGTTCGGCATCATCTGTCAAGCGTGTGAGGCGATGGCGTTGGTTTAGGTCAGTCTTAGGAGACATAACTAGGCAGGGATAACGCGCGTCTCTTGTCAGAGCCTGTTAGGTGTGGGTAGGTACAATCGGTACGCGCAGAACATCCTGAGGCTAGCCAGTAGCTGGCTGGCTGACGCACAGTTACAGCACCATCTCGAAGCGTTGAGGTATTTTAAACATAATGGCTGTATGGCCTGGTTTCTCTTTTGACCCAGTTAACAGTTCTTTTTTCAGTCTATTTAAATAAAGCCTGATTCGTTCAACTTTTTCTTCATCAGGGTTTCGTAAAGCAATGTTTTAAGCTAAGTCCGCGATATGTTCCTCTCAGATTAGTTTAATGTTCACAAGATTTAAATGTTGAGACACAAAACGTGGGGTTTGGATCATGTTACGATATTTTTCATGGTTTGAATAAGACAACCTTTGCTAATGATCAACATACCGCCATCAAAACTCTAAGGGTTCCCTCCAAAATCTCACCAATCCAGATCTTCTCCATATCAACACATGTTGCTCCATTCGTTATCCCTGATGGAATGTCAGGGTTGCCTAGCGAATGTCGCTGAATGCCAAGCATTGTCAGCTGACTCCAGGCAACATCACAGCCCAATTATATTGATTTGACATGACGCTTACAAGCAAGACTACTGATAGGTTCAATGTTTGGCTTCTGCAACAGGATTTTGTTGTCATTGCTTCTTTTATTCCTAGATTCAATAAAATACCCATACTGGGTTTCACATATAGACACTGAACATGACAGATGTGACAATGTGCAATAATGTTAATAAGTAATATTTACTGTCAATATTTAACCTTTGCTGATTGCTTTGTTGGACAGCTGTTGAAAGCAGAGAGTTTTCATTTCCCAGAAGGATTACATATCCATCGACTATCTGGTAGTTTTCGCATATTTAGAAGACAAACATTTTTACTTCATAGATTGTTTTTCCTCCACACATGCTTGATAGCACCAGGGCTTCAACCATAAATAGCGTCTCAGCGCACGTTTGTTATTTTCTGCACACATAACACTTGTGTGGATATCGTATTTTAGGTTTTGACATTTAACTTGTCTTTTTTGGCCTGGTTCCTGGTTGAGATGTTTATGTTGTGTGAGCAGCGCACAGTCTGGGATGAAGGTTCCATTGGGATGTCCCATGATAACGCAACGGGAATCAGACAGACCTGCTCTATAAAACATTTACCTCTATATATAAGAAGTACAACAGAGCAAATATAGTCAAACAAAAGGTTAAATCAAGCATGTTTTATTGCACCTGACTCCTTTTAATAAATGAACCGGGTAAAGGTGTGGAAATAAAATCGCGTAGGACGGTTCCACCTCTTACCCCAAACCTTATTATTTTCGGATATGAACAGAGTTTTCCTATTCCCGTCGGACAAATCCATGCACAGTTCCCCTACAAAGCCAGGCAAGCCTCTTCCACTGGCTTTGGCCAGATTCTTTTTACTGCAATGGTCAGCTGCATTTTCCCACCGTAGCGCGGCGGTGGCAAATCACACCGCCCTCAGCCTCCATCCTGCGCCTGGTGATGGCTGAGATGTGCTCCTCAATAATGCATTAGACAGGTAGTCCAGCCCCCTTGAGGCATCCCCGCTCACTTCAACCACCACACCTACCACCACCAATACCAGCAGCACCACCTCAACCCCACCAATCCCTTATACACACAGCACAGCTACATTGGTGGTGATGCTATTGCTGTGAAAACTCAAAGGTTCAGGATGGGAAAAAGTGGAATTGGTGGTGGAAGTGGTGGTATTGTTGGGGGAGGGGGGCGGGGTTCTCAGCAATGCAAGAGAAAAGTAACGATTAGTTCTGTGAAAACATCCAGTCAGGTTTTGATGTGGAGCCTATGCGAGTGGAAGAGTTCTGGTTTCAGTGGCCCTGCTGGAACCCTGTGTTCCCGGGCCGTTCCCAGGCATTGTTCTGATCCTTGACGCATCTGGAGTGTTCTTCCAGACCTCTGGACGTCCGAAAGGAATGGCATGACCAATGGAAAAACGTTATCTTATATTATATTGTATTATACATTATTCAAATGATGAATGTAGGTACAAAGGTGTGCGTGTGTGTATGTGTGTGTGTGTGCGTGCGTGGGTGCGTGTTAGGTCTCTAACGTGGGGGAGAATGGAGGCTAGGGGTGCATGAAGAGGGGTATGGGGGGGGGGGGTTATGAACAAAAAACTAGTTGCTACTCTTTCAGTTGCGGTGACATCACTGCAAGCACTCTCACAAGTGAGGCTGCTGCTGGAGTGGGTGAGGGCAGCGGGGGAGGGCTGTGATGGGCTGGGGGAGGGGGGGACACTCCCGGAGAGGTACAGAGGAGGATAGTGGGGGAGGGAAGGAGGCAAGGAGGAAGAAGACGCAGAGAGAAAAGATAGAGGAAAGAAATGGGGGTGAGAGTGGGGGAGGGGGTTGAAGGAGTGGGGGGGCAGAGTAGGACTCCATGTGCTCTAACAAGCTGCTCTTGTGGTCCCCCTAACCCTTTTCTGAGAGAGGGAATAAGAGAGTGAGAGTGAGAGAGAGAGAGCGAGCAAAAGAGAGAGAGCGAGAGGGAGAGAGAGCGAGAAAGAGAAAGAGAGCGAGAGAACGAGAGAGAGCAAGAGAGCGAGATAGAGAGAGCGAGAGAGAGCGAGAGAGAGAGAGAGAAAAAAAAAAGAAAGAGAGAGAGAGAGCGAGATAGAGAGAGAGAGAGAGAGAGATAGAGATAGAGAGCACAGGAGAGAGAGCGTGAAAGAGAGAAAGAGGGAGTGAGAGCGAATGAGCGAGAGTGAGGGAGAGTCCCTTGTCCCCTCAGTCTGCCTCTGACCACTGCTGGCTCCCTAAGTGGACTCCCTGATGGTCGCGGGACAAAGCCTCCCTCCTCCAGGCCACAAAGGCTCCTTCAACCAGATGGCAAATTAGCAGGGATTGTTCAAAAACAATGCAGACGGCCGATGACAGGCGCTCTCGGTGCGCCGCCGAGGCGGTATTAAAAGAGCGGTAGGCCGTTGTTTGGATAGGAGATTTTTCCATTTAGCGCTCCTCTGGTTCTCCTTACTCCCACTGGTCGACTGGGAGCCATTACTCTGTGCTCCGGGGGCCCATGGGCGGTTTAACATACATCCGTTGAGTTCAATCTGTGACTCCTATAGAAACAAACTCTCTCTCTGTGTCTCTACCTCACCCTCCTTCTCTCTTTATGGCTCGCTCCCTCTCTCTCTTTGGCTCTCTCCCTCTCTCTCTATGGCTCTCTACCTTGCTCGCTCTGTTAGTGGAAAACAGATGAGGTGGGTCTGTAATATGTATTTGGACTCTTTACGTCTTTGCGTGTAATCTGTCCACGCTTCAGGTCATTAGAGTAGCAACAAGTCCGGCATGCGAAGGCAATTTAGGTTGACAAGGAATTAGTCAGCTGTTTGGCAGCATTTTGATCACAGCCATCTTTACTGCCAAAGCAGTATGGGTATTATGTAAAAAAGCTTAACCTGAACTATGGGCTCCTGAAATTTTAACCTTGGCTAATTTGCTCCATCACTCATCTTAATAATGACATAGTACTTAAAACCAAGATGTTTCTGGCAGTAAAGATGGCTGTAATCAAAATGCTGCCAAACAGCTAACTAATTCCTTGTCAACCTAAATTGCCTTTGCATGCCGGACTGTGTAACCAAACCGTCCGTTGTCAGGGTCCACACGCCAGACCCTGTAGAGACGCTTCACAGTTGTACTTCATTGGCTTTTACTCTGAATGTAATAGAACTGGGTTCCGAATGTCTTCATTTCAAAGGGAGATACTGAAACTAGCAGAATATCAACTTAAGGTCAACTGAGTTCATTTGACAAAATATAAAGAGTTGCCTCTTGCACCTGTTGACAGCATCATCACCTAAATGCGAGCGGGAACAAACCCGGTCAGCGTGTCCTAAACGTATGCAAATTTTTTGTACAGGGAATATACATTTTTCGATTAATGCTGAGTCATTGTGTGGGGTTGGGAATGGGGTACACACCATGAGAGCTCAGAGCTCTCATTGGGGGGGAGGGGGGAGGGGGGGTACACCGCTTTGAAAAGTTTTGGGGTCCACCACTACTGTATTACATAATCAACATCTCCATGGCCACAGTGAGGGTTAAAGAAAAGTCGTCCAATGTAGTGTTGACACTTTTCTTCTCCTTAATGATGTATTACAGCAATTGCTCAGCAACGTCTGGCCGCTGGGACGACAAATAATTCTGTCCCCGTCAATGTGCAGTAAAATTTTCCGAGTGAGAGCGGGAACCAAGAGTGACTGATTTATGGCGGTGCTGGGTATTGTGTGTGTGTGTGTGTGTGTGTGTGTGTGTGTGTGTGCACGGGGTTGTATTAAATTAAAATATGAATATGAACTCTTTATCGGTTGCACACGAAGGCCAGAAGAAAAAAGTAGATGAGGTAGTGGTGTTTTGGGATTATATTTAGGAGAGAACGGGAGAAGAAAATGTGGATTTCTTGTGGAAACCGCAGAATAAAGAGGCCACAGCCTTTTCGGTTCCAGCAACCATAACAAACCAGGACCTATTTTAGTCTGGCTGCAGAGAGAGCAAGGCCAGGGAACACACACTTCTGAATGCTGCGCCGTGCCACAGAACCGCAATCCATTACTATTAGGGAATAAATAAAATGGATGAGACAATGCCAAGGAAAACAACCATAAAATAGAAGGGGAAAAAATACATATATTACTCAATTACGCCATGGCTGCCTTCAACAACATGCAGTTAGCCCGCTATTTCTCCTAGCGGCCGCCAGATCCACGTGAAGCAGGCGAAAGAGTCGCAGAACATATGAGTAACATGTCGAGGTAAATACGACACGAAGCCCATGACGTGTTGTAACGTATAGCTTTAAGGAGGGAAACCGACTCCATCTTCATATTGCTCGCCGTTGTCTTCCAGTATGAATTCAGTCACATCAAAGGAAGGAGTAAAGAAGAGCCCTTTCTTTGCTTTGGCTATTCTGTATGTGCTCTTTAAAAAAAAGAAGAGCAGAAGAAAATCACATGAATGAGATTTGAGGCAAAAAGTCCCTCAAGCTAATTCTTTGCTGGCACATTATTCATAAGGCTACATAGTCAGCCAAGAGGCTACTTTTACAATGCTTTCACCCAGGTGCGCCACCCCCCCCCCCCCCCCCACCCCTCCCCCCAATGTGTCAAAATGACCAAATCCACCAATGTGTCTACTTTCACTACCCAACAGCAACACCCTCCCAGATGAATGAAAATGTCCATTTGGCGTTGAGCTTTTGATGTGAATTTAACAAGTTGCTCCGCCGTTCCATCAAACATAAGCACTATAAACTAAAACACCTGTTAGTGACGACACAGGGTCTCGTCTCTTTTTTTCACAAAGAACATCTAAGCGTCTTTGAACGCAGTCCTGCCTTCCTCTCCTGTTCATATCGTTGACTTACAGCCCTCGGCTCCATATAAAAACTATGGGAAAAAGATGGATGGGCCACAGAATTCGAGGCCCTGTCCTCGCAGACAGCAAGCCTCTATAAAAGAAAGAAAAAAGCTGGGGAAGAAGTGTTTGTGTGAAGGAGAGAAAGAGAGAGTGTGTGTGTGTGTGTGTGTGTGTGTGTGTGTGTGTGTGTGAAAGAGAGAAAGAGTGTGTGTGTGTGTGTGTGTGTGTGTGTGTGTGTGTCTGTGTGTGTACGTGTGTGTGTGCGTGCGTGCGTGTGTGTGTTGTGTTTGTGTGTGTATGTGCGAGCGTGCGTGCGTGTGTGTGTGTGTTGTGTTAAGGAGGCATGTTGGAGCATGTCAATTTAAAAGCAGGTACAAGGAGCCCGCAGCTCAGCGCAGCACTCCAGTTCCTGCCATTTGTTCTGCGTCTTAAGGACAGGTAGAAAAAAGAAAATAAACTCAGGAAGGGCGCAGGATGTCAGGATGTGGATGAGACGAGACCTTCCTCCCTTTTGTGTACGTTTTCCTGCAATTTGCTGCCCGGCGTTCTTCCAAAGTAACCCGCACTGCTCCATTTACTTTTTTTCGTTATTGCTTCTCTTACTGCTCTCCATTTCTCCCTCTCCTATTCTTCCATATCTTCCTCTCCCCGGTCTCTCCATTTCCTCTGCTTGTTTTTGTCTGTCTCTCTCATCTTGTCTTTCTCTTCTTTGATATAGGCTCGCTTGCCTTTTAGTCTCCACGATGGGCTGGATTTCACCTCCTCCCATACAGAGACAGTGACATATGAGACTCCGGGACTACCTCACTTCTAGCTAATATCTCCTGCTTCTTCTTCTGCCTGTGTCACTGCAACTGAAATCATCATTTGGAAATCTACCCAACAATTAAGTCATTTTCCAGGAATCCGGGTCCATTGTCCTGAGACGGCAGAAGGGGCTTGTGAGGTCAGCACACACACACACACACACACCTCTTCTGTCGGGTTCTTGGCAGACAGCTGTGTTAGCGCAGCCCGACAGAGACAAGGTCGCATCAGTGCGTCTGGGCCCGCAACCGGCCCGTCACCACGGGCAACAGCAGTGGTGTAAACACATAACTGCGGCCCCATCCCCTTTCCTCCACCCCATCCCATCTCTCACACAGACACACACACATATACACCCACTCTGGAAAGCGCCATCTCCGCCACACAGACAGACACAGACACACACAAAATCTGGAAGACGCCATCTCCAACACACAGACAGACAGGCAACACACACACACACGTCTGAAGCCCTTCATTTTAACCGAGTCGTGCCTAATTCCCCGATCAAACAAACAGCAGTGGTCGGTTACACACAACAGTTCTATACCACCCCGCCCATCCCCCGCCCAATCTGTCATCAGCTCACCCAGGTTGACACCCGGTGACGAATGTGAAAAGTTAATGCTCAAACTCTTCCTTGCCTCACCCCCCCCCCCCCCCCCCCCAACCTCAACAGATTAATTTTCAGACGAGGCCAAACCGACACACACACACACACACACTGTCAAAACCTGCCCCTGCTTATGCAATGGGACTGACTTGGAGCTTCCATTGTGAATGTGTATGTCTGTGTTGAGATGGGTGGGTTGGAGGGATGGGGGGATGGGGGGGGGGGGGGGGGGGGGGGCGTCATCGCCTGCCAAAACCACTTCCTTAAACATGTCAGATATAATCCTGTCGTGGCCGGAGGGGAAGCGGAGGAGGCCAGCAGGAGCGCAAGCTAGACAGGAGATAGAGTGAGAGAGAGAGAGAGAGAGAGAGAGAGAGAGAGAGAGAGAGAGAGAGAGAGAGAGAGAGAGAGAGAGAGAGAGAGAGAGAGAGAGAGAGAGAGAGAGAGAGAGAGAGAGAGAGATGGATGAAGACAGACAGACAGACAGACAGACAGACAGAAAAAAAGAGGGAGAGAGAGAAAACAGAGAGAGAGACAGAAAGAGAAAGAGAGGGAGGGAGATATGGAGAGAGAGAGAGGGAGGGAGGGAGTTAAACAGGGAGAGAGGTAGATGACAAATGCTGTACGATTTATGGCCAGGTGTGGCTGTTTCTCCCATGCAACGGTCGTGTACATGGCAGGAAGGAGGGGGTGGATTGGGGTGAGGTAGGGTGGGGCGGTGGGGACGGGTTAATAGGTTCCGATTCAGAAGCTGTCACCCTGCGGTGCTTGCTATTATTGTGGACGGACGGCTATATGACTATATTTATCAGGCAGAGAGCCACAGCAGCAGCACAGCTAGAGAGTGGATGTGGTCCGGAGGTGTTTGCCACTGTTGGCATGGGGAGTCTCGCCCTCGCAGATGTCAACAAACCATTCCTGGTACTGGCTTTTATTCAGCAGGGTTTCTTCGTTTTTTTAAGCTATAGGTTTGCCAGCAGTTCCCAAAATAAGGTGCTATTCATTATTAGTGACTAAGTGACCAAAGCGCAGCCCAAATAATTTCCTGTTCCAGGTGGTTGTGGTCATGCTAGACACATGGCGAGCCTTTGAGCATGGGGGTTGTGGAGGTTTGGGAATCGCGAGAAGCCACAGAATGTTGAGGTGAGTTTGCCAGTGGGCAGAGCAGAACGGTGTGTGTGTGTTTGTGTGTGCACGGCAGACGTGCACGAACGGCACTCCTCCAAGAACACGTGTGTGTGTGAGATTGTGTGTGTTTGTGTGATTTCACACAATGAGTGATTGCGCCAAGAACAGCAGCAAAGAGAAAGAAACTCCAGAGAAAGCAAAGCCCGGCCTTGCCTCAAACTCTGGTGACAACCCAAAGTTCTTCGCCCAACTCCCCGTTAGGGAGACGCGCATTATCCCTACGTAAAAGAAAAACGCAGAATTAGCTGTAGTACCGTGTCTTCGGTAGCTCGCTGTTGTTGTACAACCAGGCAGTGTCAAGAAGACTGCTGTGGAACTGCAGCCTCGAAAGTGAGACGTTGTGTTCGCTAGTGTTAGCGAAACAAGAGCGCTAGGTTGAGTGAAAGCTCTTTGCTCAGCGCCGGACCTTGGTGAGGTTCTGGGTGTCGATCCACCACGTGTTCAGCGAAGTGCGGCTGGCAGATCAGTCAACACTACTCCAACGCCCTGAGATCAACGTGCCGATATGACTGTTTTTGCATCGCGCGGCTCATAGTTTGGCAAAGGTACCATGGTCCGTCCGTGCCAACATTCATACAGCTTAAAGCAAACTTTTACTATGTTTTAGAGTTTGGACTTTACAGTTTCCAACTGCACAATAGCAAACATGTTGGCAGGTGCCTTGGCACCATGAAGGTGAAATGAAATATGTATATTTATTGCCAATAGTTATATGGGTCAGAAGTCCAGCTATGTAGCTCTCAACTGACGCACACACACCTATCATGTTCCCCACTATTATTGGTTGTTTCAAACGGCATACGACTTCCTGACAAATGAAAAGCTGACAGATTTCAGGTGGATGTCATAGGAAGTGTTGCTTTCAAAGGTGAGATTTTGAGATTGTGGATTAATGTGTGAAGAATTAGAATGTATAGCACAACGAACTTGTTGACCTTGAGATAAATCATTGAACTTGTGTAGCAAGAATCAGTTATTGACCAAAAATGTATGGCAGTGACCTTTGGAATGGTTTACCTTTGGAGTGTTTTGCAACAAGGAGTGTCATTTGAAAAACAAGTCAAAACTGCAGTGAGACTGAAGAGGGTCCTTTAACCAATTTTGCCTCGATCGGTAAACTATGTTTCCTTTTACTTTGCAGTGGAATTTAAATATTTTAATAGTTTTATTCATTAAATGTCTTATTTTGTTACACAATACTCAGGAGCCTCAGGCTCCAATGCTGCGCTTCTACTCTCCTTCTCACGCCTTAAGTTTCTGACTCTAAACAAAATAGAGGGTTCTATAACACAGCTTCTTTTTTATACCATGCCCTGGCGCAGTCCAACATTAACAAAGTATTGTGAGCCATATATCATCGTGCCATGGAAGTCAATCTTTCCAAGAGGTTAGAAAAACAAACCCTTCCAACCCCCCCCCCCCCCAGCCCCCCAGCACCCCAGAAAAGACTAGGGCTGGAAGTAGCATCTGTCAATAAAGAATAAATTAACAGCTTGATTATACAGCTGCTTGGACTCCAGCCATCTCTCCAAAGACAGGAGAGACCAAGAGAAAAAATAAGGGATAGAAAAAAAACAGAAGAAGTCGGTTTGGTTGTTTTACTTTGTGCAAGCCCTTCCTCGCTCATGCTGCACAGAAAGTGCAAGGCTGCACCAGTGAAAATAAATCTACAATGCCAAGGGGTATTCTCGCTTTCGACACATACGCCCAGCTCCACCTATACACACAAACGCCAAGCACTGTATTCCATTGTTTTCTTCAGTGTGTGTGTGTGTGTGTGTGTGTGTGTGTGTGTGTGTGTGTGTGTGTGTGTGTGTGTGTGTGTGTGTGTGTGTGTGTGTGTGTGTGTGTGTGTGTGTGTGTGTGTGTGTGTGTGTGTGTATATATATATATGAGTGAGTGAGTGCATGAATGCATGTTCCTGTATGCCTGGGAGCCTGTATGTGAGTATATATATATGTGTGTGTGCGCTTACAATGCAAACATGTATCTCTCCCTTATAGCGCTTTCAGTACATTGTAGGAATGCGGCGAGGCACGGGGCCTGTTACGAAACAGCAAGCGGCTCCGTTTGAAGCGGCTTAATTCGAAGCAGCTCTGTTCGAAGCGGCTCCGTTCGAAGCGGCTCCGATCTGGCCCGTGGCTGAAGCCCACATCCCTCACTCCGCAAGAAAACCCTAATTTAATCAAGCGCTGCCGCACCTTCTGAACCTCACTCATATGAATTCCTCGCACACATAATCAAACCCTGCGAAGCATGCGGCCAGTCAGAATGGAGGGTTATCTCCATCCAGAGCTTGAATGATGTGTTTGGTATTCTGCTTATGGGTTGTTTACCCCTCGGAATAAAACACACAAAAAAAAAAGGATCTACTTTCCTGCATGCGTGTGGAGAGAACCCGAGGAGTAGCCTACTTTGTGATGAAGTTGTGAGAGCGAGAGAGCGAGAGAGAGAGAGAGAGAGAGAGAGAGAGAGAGAGAGAGAGAGAGAGAGAGAGAGAGAGAGAGAGAGAGAGAGAGAGAGAGAGAGAGAGAGAGAGAGAGAGAGAGAGAGACAGAGAGAGAGACAGAGACAGAGACAGAGACAGACAGAGACAGAGACAGAGACAGAGACTGAGAGAGAGAGCCCGGCTATCCCACAGCAACACTGATGGCCAAACCAGAGCCCAGCTGCACCAATACACATCACTACACACAAGCGGCATGCAGAGAGCAGACAGGTAAGGTGTATGGGTCTAACGCAGCCATTGTCTCCCTGGTCTCTCCTGCAAACATGCACACACATGCTTTTAGTGTGTGCGCATGTGCGTGTATGTGTGTGAGCAATGTGTGTGAGCATGCATCTGTATTTCTTGTATGCCGGTTTTTTTAATTTATGTTTTATGTGTGAGCCTGGGTTTTGTGTGTGCGAACGAGAATGGCTGTGTGCATGTGTTGTGTGTATGTGTGTCAGTCTAGAAATGTCCACTTGCCCCATCACCCATCACCCCTGCCCCATGTCCCCATGTCCCATCAAGCAAAAACAAGCGGGCCCGTTTAAAATCAACACACAGGGCACTAGAGTTCCCCCAACAGAAGAACCTGCACCTACGTTTTTTTTTTTGCCCTCCACCTCTCTCCCACTTTTACTTTTTTTCACCCCCACCTCACCGCCCTCCCCTCCCCCCAGCCCCTACAAGCCCCTCCCCCCTCACCGATGGCCCCCCTCTTTCTTTCTTTTTTTCACATGCTTTTACAGTGAGGTATACGCTGAAAGCTCTCTTTGTTGCCACGGTCTGTGGCATCTGAATGGCACCAAACAAGCTCCAGAGTGGGGCTCCCCCCCCCCCCCCCCCCCCCCCCCTCCTGCCCCAAGACAGCCCCTGCTGAATAGAATTCTTCCCCTGACTTCTCCCGGGCCCGGCGACAATGAGTGGTACCACTCCTTTCTAGTCAAGCCCACGCTAATGGCTAAGACAATATTTGCAGGAATGAGGGGGGCTTTCATTTGCATTCAGGCTGTCTCCATTTCTTTTCACAGGACTTTTTTTTGGGGGGGGGGGGGGCGAGTTGGGGCGGGGGGGGGGGGGTGAGGAGTCCTGCTCAGTTCTGCCGTGGTCGGCCACGGCCCCTAGAAGTATAAGCATTCTGTCGATCTTCGCTTTGATTTCCTCCCAAAACGCCCCGCTGCCATCGCCACCCCGCCTGCAACCCCCTCTTTACAGCCCCGTACCCCCCGTCCCCCGTCCTCATCTTGTTTTGTTCTTTCGAATACCATTTGCTGCCCTGCGCTTGGTTTCCCTAATTCAAAACGGAAAAAATGAGAAAACGGGAGGGAAGGGGAGGAGGGGGGGGGGGGGGGGGGGCGGGGGTGTTCGGAAAGGACCAGGTGTGGGGTGGGAAGAGAGAGAGAGAGAGAGAGAGAGAGAGAGAGAGAGAGAGAGAAGAGATGAGAGGAAAGTGAGAGACAGCGATGGGATTGGATGTGAAGTAGCAGCGAGAAAAAAAAGATAGTTGAGCAGGACTTGTTTTTGCTGTCTATTAGAAGTCCCTATTTTACACACAGCTTATTCTAAAGTCCAACTAATTGGATTGGAGGTTCTTTTTTCTTCATTATATTCTGGTGAAATACAAATATTCTCCGTGTTCCCCCTGAACTTAAAGGGTCCACATGAAAGGGAGCCTCCGAAGTGTTGATCCAAGAGTATTCAGGATGAAGCGATGAAAGTTTTTCAGTTGTTTTCTTTTTTTTCTCAAAATGATATTCCAAACGCTTTTTGTTAAACCTTCGGAATTACCTCCGGGCTACAAAAAATAATAATGCCTCCGCCGTTGTGTGATTAAATAAAGCAATTAGCAGAATCGTTTAAAGAGAGAACACTGCTTCAGATTACAACAAAAAAAAAAAGGGGGGGGGGGACAGGCTAAACAGTTCTTAATGCTGACTGACAGCGGAGGAAACGGTAACATGTCGTAAAGAACGAGGCGCTGTGTTTCTCTCTTTTTTTATTTACCCCCTGGGGCGGCATTGAACAGGTTTCCACACCAGCAAATGCAACGCGCACACACGCGGCTGATTATCACAACTACATATTTTGAAAATCAAGAGTATTGCTTCCATAGGAATAGCCGAACTAGTAACGCACATTGGACGTTGATTGCGACCGAAAACATTCATTTTCAAATGGTCCCCTGGTCTGCGAGAACGTACGCTGTATGCCGAAGATAGCAGCCGTCTGTGTGTGTGTGTGTGTGTGTGTGTGTGTGTGTGTGTGTGTGTGTGTGTGTGTGTGTGTGTGTGTGTGTGTGTGTGTGTGTGTGTGTGTGTGTGTGTGTGTGTGTGTGTGTGTGTGTGTGTTAAAAAAGCGAGCCGCTTGCATGGTATAGTGGCAGTCAAATCCACATTGGCCCGTTAGGGCAGTGATGCAATGATAGTGACAATGTACTGTACGTCTCTACAGTATCCCCACGTTGAGCTTGAAACAAACTTCTGATGTCTGTGGCTCTTGTTTTTTTTTTGGGGGGGGGGGGGGGGTTGCAGACAGAACAGCCTCTATTCCATCTGAGCTACTATTTCCCTTTGAATCTTGATTATCGTGGCACATTATTCGTAGCAATGCGAATCTAGGAGACTCTGCATTTCAAGGTCTAGTGCCTTGCTGAGCAACCAACCCAACCCCTACCCCAGAAGATGACTTATTACTTGTGATTTGTTTGTCTCCCCAACATGAATGGCAGCATGGCAGGTGCTGGAGCCATCCGTAGTCTCTCAATGGAGCGAAGACGGCGCTGTTAACACCGAAATATAATTTGTCCTCAGAGGTTGAGAGACGCGAACACAAACATAATTTATGTGTTTAAAAAAAAAAAGGGGGGGGGGGGGGGGGGAAGCTGTGAAATGGGTTGTTTAAAAGACGTCTCTGCCCCAGAGTTTCCCACCAGGAAGTGTAACGGTAAACAGACGCTTGACAAGGCTTGCCGGAGTCCCGAAATGAAGCCACGGCTCTGTTCGCGGATTCTCTTTGAGATGTCTAGCGAACGCCTGGGAGTTTATTCTTTTTTTGTTCTTTTTTTTTTAGCATATGCAATCTTTCACTGCTTCCTGAGAGGACTTCCTTGACTCATACATATTCATATTCAGCGAAAGGTACAAAAAAAATAACAATATTAGTGCTTGACATACAACAATGCGAGGAGTGATCCTGTCTGACTCGGTGAGATACTTTTTTTGTAACGATGCTGTGTGGCGGCAGCGTAACGCTCAGGTATCGACTGGTAAGGGGAGTCGAGGCTTCAAAACCCCAGCATTTTTAAAGTTGACATTTCATTTTTACATTTCCCTTTCGTTTGCTCTCTCATTATGGCCCTTGGGAGTCACCTGCAAGCTAGGATTTACATGGGATACAGTGGGTGTATTTTTTGTTGTGTCCCCCCCACACACACATACCTCTTCCAAACCACCCATTTGTACCCGTTGCTTTTCATGGTCTCTGCGGAGCAAAACAGGCGAAGTCAGATGCTGACAGTTGAAAAAAACTAATCAAACTCTCATACAATGTACAATGACCTGCAAGGGAGAGCTGGACATCAGACTATCTGTATATAACAGCAGAAACCAGACGGACAGTCATACAAACAAATGGAGAGACGGACGGACAGACAGCACCATGGCCATAAATCAGTAAGTAGGGAGAGGGAAACTAAAAGTTGGAGACAAGTAAGAAACAGGAGTGCAATGAGGGGGCGGTTGGGGTGGGGGTGGATAGATAGTGTATGAGGCACGAGAGGGAACTAGGGATTAGGAGTGAAAGAGCAAGTGGGGAGGTGGGGTTGTTCCTGGTTGTGTGTGTGTGTGTGTGTTTGTGCATGTATGTTTGCACGTGTGTGTGGAAGTGTGTTGGTGTGCGTGCGGAGGTTTGGCAAAAAGGGCTCATATTCAATGACCGCAGCACTCTTCCAATTTCTTCTTCGCTCATTTCTTTCTTTCCTGCCTAGCCCGGTCCATGATTGAGGGGGACAGGCTCCACACTGGTTTAGCCCGCGGTCATATTGACTGCAGCCAGGCTGCTGGGCCTGATATGGCTGGAGGCTACGTATCTACCTGCCTGCCTTGGACGGCTGGGCGGCTGGGCTGTCGCTGCTGGCTTCGGCTGGCTGGACAGCAGGGAGAAGCACTGTGTGTGTGTGTTTAGTTTTTTTCCACAGGGCAAACAGCCGCTCTCCTGTCCACCGAATTAACGAGAGGAGGTCCAGGAGATAGCGAGTCTGACAGCTTGTCTGTCTGCTGAAGGCCTGCAGAGAGGCGTGAGGGGGCCGCCCCCAATCGTCCCCATGCAGAGAGGACAGGAATGCCATTGAGTTCCACCAGCCATGGTTACAATTTGTTATTTGTGTATGTATGAGCCCGTTTTCAAATGAATCCAAACTGCTAACACACTCCACTCGCTGTTCCAATAAGGAGCGTTGATGCTAGCGTTCTTCATCAAAACACGATGAAGAGGTGTGAGAGTGTGAGGGGAAAGAATCTGTTCAATTCAATGATTGCACTGCCTTTGGAAACCTCCACGCCCTCATAGACTCTCGTCCAGCCGCTCCCAAACTGGTTTTAGCCAGGGCCCAGTACTGCTTGACCCTCAGCCTCTTTGGACCACTTAGACCTACACAAATGCAGTTGAATATTTACAGAATTTAATTGCCAAATTAATATTAACGTAAAAATTAATTGTGGGTCAGTTTTCAATCAGTGGTTGGCTCAATCTTTTCAGAGGGATTCCGACTTGTGATATGTTGACTTCAATTTCCGTGGTCTGATGGTTCAAGGAGTATTTGGCACTCATACCAACAAACATGAAGCGCGGGTTTAAACAGTTAATAATCGAATATGGCTGTTTTTGGGAGTGGAAACCATGGCTTGAGAAACGCTTTAGTCCTGGCATGTGCTGTTTTGCTGAAGTACAGCAGGCAATGGGTTAAACCCTGCAGTCTGCAGCCCCATACCTGCTTAGCCAATGACAGGTGTCCACCCCTCAGAATCACACCCCTGTCAGACTTATCCCCCCCCCCCCCCCCCCCCCATAATAACTACTTATCACCGGCCCTGTGATTCATGGCACGTTTCAGGAGATGCTAGTTTACAGTTTTCCGCCAACTAATTATAGCAAGGTGAAATATGATGACATGTTTCCTTTTAGTCTCTCTCTCTCTCTCTCTCTCTCTCTCTCTCTCTCTCTCTCTCTCTCTCTCTCTCTCTCTCTCTCTCTCTCTCTCTCTCTCTCTCTCTCTCTCTCTCTCTCTCTCTCTCTCTCTCTCTCTCTCTCTCTCTCTCTCTCTCTCTCTCTCTCTCTCTCTCTCTCTCTCTCTCTCTCTCTCTCTCTCTCTAGTTCTCTGGAGATGAGGAATGGCTGTACATCCTATGTTTGTTGGCTGTTTCGTTTGAACCACAAGCTTCTGTTTGAATCCAGACTGGGGTGGGGGGGGGGAGGGCCACAGCGGAGCAGAAACCACAGACACGTAAACATTAGCGGTGGGCAAAAGTAGACGGAGATGTTTAGAATTGCAAATGGGGCGCGTTATGTATTTCAAAGAGCAATCCCCCCCCCCGGGCCGTCCCCACTCCACTTCCTTCACGTCATGTGCCAAACGCAGCCCGTGGCCAATCCGATATGGGATATTAAGCCCATAAAAACACTAAAAACATTAACAGAGTGAAACGTGCAGCGATGCAGCCGTGTAATTCCCAGGACACAAGGACGAGGGACTTTCATCTGCTCTCATTCCGAACGGATGGTTAAACGAGCAGGTCCGTCCCAGCGCATTCCCCACCCTGGTGATTAGGAGTCCTGCTCGCAGCCCAGCAACAGTAGATTAAATCATCAAAGTCTGAGTCTCATCAACACAAGTGATAGCGATCCATCTCTTCTGCCATCTCCGGCTGTAGACATAACCGGCTAAACATAGAGAGGCAGGGAGCCACCGTTTATTTTTGGGAGTCAATGAAGAAATTGCGAAAAAGATTTGTCAAAAAGAGACACCCCCAGCAGTGACTAGTGGGTTGTATCAGGAGCAACACACAGAAGTTGTATTAAGAAGTTATCGTATCTTCTACTTCTCATTTCATAAGGACGACGAAAGTGTTGGTAAAGGTGACTCATGGTGTCCAGTCAAACAACCAGGATGGGTTCTGTGGGCTAAGATTGTTGTTCATTTATGTTGATTATGTTCCGCTGGCACATTATGGTGAGCATTGTACTAGGAATACAATCTCTGTGTGTGTATGATGAATACAAAGGGATGATGGGTCTCATTAATTGGAGGTCCGTCACCCTCAGAGATCCTCAACAGAGGATGTGTCCCAGTTATCGGCCATTGTGTTTAGTCCATCATGCGACGGAAAATAGAGATGGCTCGCTTTTGAAAAGACCCAGACTTTCCGTTTTTTTGTTGTTCCATTTAAGTGAAAGAGTGCTGCCGGTGGGAACCTCAGGGCAGCAAATAGCATCGCCTGGGGGTCATTTGTTTCATGAACATAGATAAAACAAGGGAGATAAAAACTTAAAAAAACAAAAAAGAATAGACACATTGTCCGTTCTAGGCATCACATGATTAGAGTGGCGTGTATAGCATATAGCATCATACTAAATAATGTTCCGCATGAGAAACTGTACATGAGTTGATTGTCAGTGGCTAAGATTGTCACGTGATGTATATTATGCCAAATTGTATGCATAGGCTTTTAGGTCTCTCTCTCTCTCTCTCTCTCTCTGCCTCTCTATTTTCTCTGCTGTTATTATCTGTGTGAAAGAAAACATATAGACTTTCATTCATAAATATATTCAGTTTATATTTCAGATTGCTTAACTTCAGGAAGACCAGAAGCTAAGCAATCAAAGATGGCAGCTGCCATTGTTAGAGCCATCAAATCGAACGTGTCTGTACCTGATGGCTGAGCAGCTGAACAGCTGAATGATGACTTGGCTGCAACAGCACAGAACAGGACATGACGGTCTTATGATGCATGCTCAACGTGCAGGAAACTTGGCCACAACCAGTCAGCAAGGACAGGTTTAGCTGGTTAATTCCATTACCATACACTAAGATGTTTTCTAACAACACCCCATTACTAAGCTTTCTGGATGTGCAATCGCCTACCTGTCTTTTTGTATTTATGTATGAGGCAAATTACAGCGTGCAGCTTTGAAGCTGAATTGAGTTTCATTATAACTGGGATCCCTATAATACGGAGAGCCCAGAAAACTGCATGACTACTCCACGACCAAGTCAATAACACACTTGAATAACACACAAGAATATTTTATTCTAAGAAGAATATTAATAATCAGTTTGTTTACATTTCAAATCCAGCAGTTGAATAATAATAACGTGTGGGCCAATTTTATAGTCTTTTTTTATTTGTTTAGATTCAGATCTAGTTTTTCCAGTCTTTATTTTCTAGTCAGCTCAGTATAACACATGGTGACTGTTAATGTATCCGTTTCAGTATAACCCCTTTGCCAGTGTTGAAGTGCTACGTAGCGCATCCCCTTATGACATTAACAAGAGATTGACATTAAAGAGATGCATTAACACATGCCAAGTTAGAGCATTCCAATTATTCCCTGCAAACAGGAGCTTAAAGATGCTATAAATAACAATAATACATTCAGATGAGTGCAGCGTTGTCCTCCATGTGCCACTTGGACCAAAGGAGGAGGCTATGTCTCCATTGTTTACCGCGTGTAATGTTACAATCTCATTATTATTTGATGGCGTGTATAAAGTCTGACACCAAAGCCGGTGGCCCCCAGGCCCAGCAAGGGGCCCGGTCACAGGAGGAGAGAGACCAGAATCGAGGGTGTGAAGCGTTTATCGGTGGCGGGTGTCAACGCAAGTTACCTCTGATGGCTGTTGTGTCGGCCCCCAATTAGACCTAATTGGATTGCTGGTAACCCCTTAAATGAGCTTGCCTAATAAGGTTTACCGCTGTCAGACTACCGTGTACAAAATGATGAAGAAATAGTGTATTTGAGGTGTGAGGCGCAGTTGTTTAACACTATGCGAAAAAGAGAAGAAGGGAAAAAAAGGGAAAGACTTTAACAAAAATGCCAATTAAGTGGAAGCTCGGGCATTAAAGTTAACAGGATAAAGAGCGAGGGGTGGGTGGGTGGGGGGGAGTGACATAGACAGATAGAGAGAGCAGGAAAGAGTGGCAGTAAAGCACAACGGCGCAAGGGAACAACTAATGGGAAAGGAATGCAGTATATTGCCACCCTGAGATTGAATATTTAACAAAGCGTGCGGTTAAAAAGTAACACAAGGCTCAGGCATTGACATTCCTATTAATGTTTAACTAGCCAGGGCAGGATATTCAGCTGTGTATTCTTTGGAATTGGTTTTGCATAAAGAACGAGAATGCCACATGAAAATCGGGAATTTAGAAAATAAATCAAAAGCACAAATGGACAGGGTGTTGTTGTTCGACTCAAGTCTGTGTTGAAATGGCTAAATGTCAGAAAATAAATGCTGATAAATGCCTATGCCCACGCCTCTGATTTCACACATGCTTCTTCACACTTGGAGCAAAACAATTTAAAACCGACAAATCTCCAAACACAGGCACCGCCATCTCCTTAAAAGCTCAATATCACCCCATTAAACTCGGCGGAAAGCTCCAGACTTGCATACAGATAAGCCTTAAAAGTTGGACAAGCTTTTATTTACACTTGTAACGGAAACAGGCATGGTGTCGCCATATCTAAATGTGATTGGATGACGGGGTTTGCTTAAGGAGGAATGGAGATGACATACTAGCTCGACAAATCGGTTTCATTCACACGCTAATTTGTGGCTCTAATGGGCCTCGGTCCTATTGGGGCCCAACACAGTGGCTCTAGACTGCCTGCTGTGCTGCAAAGTAGGTCTCAGCCTTACCAACTTAATCCAACTCCATAGGTGGCTGCTGCAATCAAATCACCATTCATTTATTGCTCATGTTTTTTAGGTCATTGTTTGCCGTTCGATTTCAGTAGGACAAAATCACAGCCGATAAATCATCCAAGATATGTGTCAAGAGTTAAGAGGGGTAAATGTCCTTTGGAAAAAGTTGCACTTCAGCTTCCTTTCGAGGTAGAAAACGGTGTGCATGTGCTGCTGTGGCTGCCATTTCTACCTTATCACGTATCTCTCTAGCTCGCTATCCAATACTAATTTATAATAGCAGAAGCTAGTCATACAGCACAACCTGGGACATGTCGAAACTCCTGAAGCCCATAAGGACACGACCAGCCAACCCTGGCCTTCTCAATCCAATCAAATCCCCCCCCAACGGGGGGGGGGGGGGGGGGGTCTCATCCTGATAATTACTTTGGGGATGTTGAGATTGTAATGCCCATGGGACAAAATAAAATCTCTACCATTGGTAAAAATTCAACAGTGGTCCAATGAGCCTGACGAGTTGGAACGTTTGATCCTCACAAAAAGGTGGAAAAATCTAGAGAAAAGCATTACGTGGAAGAAATCCAATTCGAGCGTTCACTCCTGAAGGACATAGCAGATATCTGGATGAATATGTGTATACATACCAGTGGATCTGTAATTCGCCCAAGGGCCAAGGCAAAACCATTTACAATTTACTATAGATGTAGATGTTTATTTCTTCAGGGCTGTTGAAATTGTATTTCTCTTTACATACATAACTGGACTTGGACATTGAAGCTAGTGTTTGAATTCAAGGGTTTGACTTTGTCTGACTTGTCTAAGTCTAGCAAAGATGGACTGGATAGGCATATAGTATAACAATTGTTACATAAAAATACAAAAACACAGTGAAGGAGGGGAAAGTTTATGTTAATAATCGCAAAATATAACAAATCAACTAACTAAATGTCCTGCTTGTGGTTTTGTTTACCTTCCCCTTACATCACATCAAGTAACTGAATAACAAAAGTTGCAACAGACTAATTGCAAGGTAATTGCTAAATTCTTGTTTGGCGACATTTCGAGTGGATTCATTTGGGTCAACTAAAACCAGAGTAGACAACCGCAGAACAATGGAGCTGCAGGGTCTGGTGTTAATGCAACCGGATTGCTGTTGGCCCTTGTTATCTTAAGAGATAGTAAATATGTCAGGCCGTGCCGGTCATCCCGGCCGCAGCTGCATTAGCAAGACAATGGACCAGGTCCACAGTGTAGAATGGAGCAATTCGTTAGTGAGGCCTGTTAATCATTTGTTTGCGCTGGCGGTCAAACAGTCATTAGCAGTGCAGTGATAAGGTGAGGGTGCGCCGTTAAGAATACTCTGACAATTAATGACTTGCACTGACTGGTGGGAAAACACATGCAGGGTGTGTTTGTGTGTGTGTACACCGTTTGACAAGTTGATGATAAATTAAACAAACACAACGAAATGAAAACATTAACAGGCAAGGTGTAGATTGGCTTCACATTGTAACGGTTTTCAAGGAAAATTACAACGAAAAATTCCCCAACACATGATTAGGCTTACTATTATACATAGAGTTATGAACTATATGCAAGCGTTTCCACCGGCCACCTATTTATCCAGACCCGTGACAAGTGTGTTGCTGGGGCCCGGGATCAGGAGTCTTTACTCTCTATTCCTTTGTGATGCTGCTGCCTAATGAGGCATGGAGGTTGCAGGCTGTGGCAGCCCGGTACGCGACCGGGCTCTAGAACCATGGACAAACAGAAAAAAGAAGCCACACAACAGGTGAAACCTGATACTCGCTTCAGTCTCTCTAAATGAGCGAGGGAGTGGTTGACCAACGCAAAGTCAAGAAAGCCTGGTGAACTCTGACCCCGGCCTCACCTTCTCCTTTCTTAAAAAGGTCAAATGAGTCTTGCTTCCCATGTAAACCTGAGGCAGTCCAAAACTATCCCAGAATTCCTCTGGCCAAATGCAACTATATACAATTACTTCCTGTTATGCATCTCTGCGTTCTGCCTGAAAGGGAGGTATGTGATTCCCTTAGCTGGAAAGGACTGCTGTCTCTGTGTAAACGGCCAGGAGAGAAGAAAATTGCGGAAAATATCAGGCTTTAAAATACATTATTATCTCCATTCACCTCCGCAAATATAGACCTTTCTGGCAGTTTGTAGGCCTACTCTCAATGCATCTTTTCCAGCTGTGGATTTGTGTGTCATTGTCAGATTAGGGCTGCGGTTGTTGCATGAATACAGAGCTGGTTATCCTCATTTCATGATATTAGTCCCTGTTTGGCTCGCAGCCAGTACAGTAGGGGTAAATTGAGTAAATACAGACGGGCCATGCAGATGCTAATGCACTTAGTGCTAGCAGTAAACAAAATGAGATTACTGGAGAAGGCAAACTTCGAATTTGATTTACTCAGGCTTAGCGTGAACAGCTTGTCAAACTCCAGCTCGGCTGCAGTGGAAAGACGGTGGAATGTGTGTTTGACTAACAAGTACGAGTAAGTGTTTCGAGTTATTTATAAAACACAGCCAATTGTCATAGTAATTGGCAGTGACGGTGAAAAGTGAATATGTAAGCACATTTCGCCCAAATGTTTGACAATTGTTTCTGTTTTGTATTATTCAGTTATGCTTTTTGACTGATAGGGGGATTATAGGAAATGAAATGGAGCTAGGAACCAATCTGTCTGGGTTGTAATACCACTGCAATGAGAATAATGCTGTGAGAAATAAACATAGTAAAAGGAGCGAATGGAATGGCAAAAGGCGCTGGCTAAACGTTAGTGTAGTTAGCGTTGCCGCGTGCCTCTGTGACATTAGCATAATCCATGACATAATCTAGCGACAACAACACCGTAACAAAGACAAAACGGCAAGGCCTAGGAGATGAAAATGTAATAGCACCTATAACTTTAGGCTTTGATTATAGGATAGTTACATATAGATAGCGGGTTATGCCGCAGTCACCCAGAGAAAGTTTTCTGTGTCTCCTCATGTGAAAAAAAAAAGACTAAGGCTAATTGCATGTCAATAATTCCAATGCTTAATTTTAATGACCAGGAGAGTTCATTTATTTCTTGCCTGGGCTCCTGACGATGTGATTAGCAGAGATGAAAGATAAAGCTAGAGGGAGAGAGAAAGGGGGATAAAGGAGAGTGAGAGAGAAGGGAAAGGGGGTGAGTTGGGGGGGTAGATAACGGTAGTGTTCGCTATTGTCTCCCTTCCACGGATGGCAGCCAGGTCCTTGCAGACTCCTGAGTCTGCAGTTTGGTGAAGTGGCTGCACAAAGACAAGGAGGGTGAGGAAGAGGGGAGTGGGTGAGGAAGGGAGAGAAGTGAGTGAAAAGAAAGTGTGTATATTGTATCCCCCCCCCCCCCCATCCCATAGAACCACCATGTAATTTCTATGAGCAGCCAATCATAATTAACCAAAGGAGGGGTGGAGGCCTCTCAATCACAATCTACACAAACTTGCTGCAACTAGCAAGCCAGCGAAACGTTCCTCATAAATGTGATTTTCAGCCGTAATACAAAAATCCCCTGTTGATTTTATGTAATCCCCAAACGCAGAAGGAACACAATCTTTGTGGTGGAAGCCAAAAGGTATTACGGGCACATTATCTGGCATCTAGAAAGTTTGGTTTGAAACAAAGGGGGCGGGACCCCCTAGCAGGACACCATCCCCCACCATGATTGGTGGGAGATTAAAAAGCATCACGGACCGGTTCCGACAATGGCCGCACTTCCTCCGGGCCCTAATGGCCCCTAAGCCACGACTTTTGTTCCCTGATTAGCCAACCTATTCAGGGCTCAGCCACCCTAATTGCGTAGCCCATGTAGCTAGCCAGCGTTACAGTGGGAATTAATGAGACGCAATTACTGCAGCCCAGCAAGCGCTGTCCACGGCGACCACAGAGCAGAGCAGCACTCTTCTATTGAATCAAAGAAGAAAAAATAAATCACCCTACGAATAGAATATCCGCCATTGTGAATGACATTAACAATAATAAAATTAATAATAATAATAACATAGATGAAATAAAATACTGCAGAGTGCCACAGCAAGATCCCTCCCACTCAACAGGAACCAAAACAAAATAAATGCAAAAAGAAAGAACGGAAGAAATTTATAAGACCGTTTATAAATGGATTTATTCAAAACGATCTCACAATTAGGCCCCAGAGTGCCTGGGTTAGAGAGTGGAGAAAGGGAGAGAAAGAGAAAGGGGACAATGCAGGGAAAGGCAGCATTCAATACCAATAGCAAAAAAAAAAAAAAAAAGCCTGTAGATACAAAGGCAGAAGAATGACAGGCGCAAGAGTGAAACCTGCTCAGGAGAAAACCAGGAGTGGAGGGACGGGAATAAAAAGGGGTTGGAAAGTGGTGGGGAGGGGAGAAAGGGTGTTGGTGGTGGTGGTGGTGGTGGCTGGAGCGATGGGGGCATTGCAGCGGAGGGGTTGGGTTCGGGTGTGTGGAGAACAATGAGTGTCTCACTGGAGTCAAAGCTACAAATTGATACACCCGCCCCCCGAGCCCCCCTGGCCGCAGTGGAGATTTCATCAAGGTGCTCTGGGAAAACCTGGGATGTATGGACGCACCTGGGTGGGGGTGGGGGAATAGTCGGTAAGAGGCAGGGGTTAGGTTAGAATGTCCTAGAATGTCTTAATGCTAATGGTTGGCAGTGGCAGCACACACACTTTGAAAGAAAGGAAATGACGCTTTGAGAATGGAGAGTGTTGCTCCGGAGAGGTTTCACACGGCGTAGCCATGATGTTATATTGGGGGGGGGGGGGGGGGGGGGGGGGGGGGGGAGGTTAGCTTGGAGCGCAGTTGGCGCGTGCTGGGGATCATCTGCACACATGTGCGCGCGCGCACACACACACAGTGTCAACGTGATCTTTTTTCTTTCTTTATTCTGGCGCTCCTAAGCTAGATGTGGTAATGGGGAAAGCCATCTCCATTTCATTAGAATACAAAAGGCCCACAGTACTACACCTTTGGGCTGTGACTGACAGTCCACAGCAAACAGTGAACCGGGTCATTTTTAACCTTCGCAATGCTACAGTGGTTGGATTTTGACTTTGCCTTAACAGTTCTGAATTCATTAGTCTATATCGTTCTCTGGGATTTCTGAGATGGTGTTGCCTGACTTTGAAACACTATTTAGACCTGGGAAATGTCGAAATAATACATTGATACAAGCCACTCTATTCCAATCAACAGATTGCTTTCTGTGCACTCAAGTGGAATGTGAATTCTACCCCAAGATTATACTCTAATAAAGAGGATTAACCCTCTTTGTGTCATGGAATAGTTTTCAACACTGCGAGTTTGTTTGCGAGTGGCTGTCAGGAATGTTGGCTTTAGGTGCTTTGTGTTGACTCACCTGTCAGTCCCTTTTTGCCTTACTTTGGCAGATTGAAACAACATCCACCCTCCAGTCCGACCTCTCCCCCTCCAGTAACCCCACCCACTGCTCCCCCTTCCTCCGTCCTCCCATCCACCCACTCGGGCTAAGCACTCACCGGGGTATAGCAGGCCTGGGTCGGGTGGAGTTTTACTGCCCTCGCCCCAGCGTTATCAGTGCATTGGGAGTCCGTCTGTCTCGGGCCCCCGCTAAGAGCATTTTACCTGAAAGGCCTTTGTAATCCGCGCTAACCTCCCCCCCCTACCCCCTATACCTCGTCACTCCTCTCCCAGAACAGGTCACTGCCTGGAGCCATTCCACCCGGATATGGGCCCTCCTCAAGTTTCTACCTCTTAAGAGGGAAAAAGAAAGACAGACCGTGGGGAGAAAGAGAGGGGTTTAAAAGAGAGGTCAGGCACTCAGGTGAGCTTACCGTGTAGCCTGTCAATCTTACAGCATGCTCATGCCCCCTTACTCTCCACAAACTGCGGTCCTTCGCCCACCACACTCCCGTCACTCATTTTCCAATTTTATGTGTGCGTCCTTGATATACAACTTCTCCATATAAAGTATAATTTGTTTTATTAAGTGTTAGTAATTAGTAAGTTACTATATAATAGTAAGTATCACTTATAGTTATATTATTAAAATTATATTAATATTTAATATAATATAACTATTAGTAACTACTGTATTAGTCTTATCCTATTATATGTAGTATATATATAGTAACCCCTCTGTGTAGCTCTAGTCAGGTTCCCTCCCTTATCATAGTACAGTACTACTATGGCAGCCATGTTGTCTGCTGGCCCACATATTGACAGTAGCCTAAGACCCGAGACAGCCAAACTGTGATACTAGACTCTTGCCCGCATTTATGTAACAAACGATGATGAATGGGCCTGTATGCCTAGTACAAGACTGCTTTCAGAAGTCAAAATGTGGAAATGACCTGCAACATATTGCAGACTTTGTTCATGCTGGAAACAAATGTTGTTGCTAGCTCAGGAGATTACACAGGTTAGGGGAGATACAAAACAGCCCTGAAATGTTTAGTTAAGCTGCTGGATATATAATTTGAGTGATTTGCAGATGAACATAGACTTCATGGTTACTGGGCAATACCATAACAAGTACAATATCATCATAGCACTCAGGTTGACCTTACTAAATTGGAGCTTCAGCCTAGCGGTGTATGCTGTATGACTTGCCATTGTCTGGAGATGTGGATCTTAATGGTGTCATTTACTGATAAATATGCCCTGCGTCTATATCTGTTCATGGATGGATACCATGAGCTAATGCAGACCCCCAAAAGCTTTTATCTTCCCCTCTTCACCTAGCTGATGCAATCAGCAAACGAAAAGGAGACAAAATCACCTCAAATAAAGGTTAGTCTCGGAGTCGTCTAGTAACCCCATTTCAACACGGAGATTTCAAACCAACCAATTATCGTTTGCCAAACACCAGGGTGTTTTAAAGGCAAGAAAGTGGATACCAAATGTCAGGGATGGGTTTTCATCTCGGCACGCTGTTGCACATTGCACAGTCAGAGCAGGAGTGGATGGAAGGCCACACGCTCATTAAATCAGTAATTCTTGTTTCGCGCTATCTGGAAATTACCCCGCCAGAGAAGAGATACAATGGTTTTAATTTAGTTACATTCATACATTTCAGTTGGTGGGCCCCGGTGTGTTTGCTAATGCAACATTCAGTGCTCTTAATTATGTCTGTTTCGGAAAAAACAAAAGGGCCAACCCCAACAGCTAATGTGATTTTGTCATGAGAACGCAGTATTGATGCTACCTTTTGAGAGGTTTCCTCGTCTTTAAGCCATTCTATCTCGAGTACACTACTTCAAATTAAAAACAACAATATGAGTTGTACCTCTAAACAAATACAATGTTAAATCCCCCAAAACGAATTATAAACTCTATATATATATATATATATATAATTCATTTTGGGACTATGGTCCCAGAAAAGAAAAAGAGAAAGAGAAAGAAAGAAAGAGAGAGAGAGCTTTTCTGGGACCATAGTCCCTGATGTATTTAGCTGCGTCTATAGACTAGAAGACTTAACATACACGGTGCATACATATGATTTATGGCTCGCTGTATATGGAAGAAGGCCATTGCATAAAGAAAATATTGTTCCTGTTGACCCCAGGGAGTGAACGGACGGCGGGCGTTCGAAGGCGACCTCTTCTTTGGATGGGCTTCTGAAGACCCCAGAGCCTAGCCTACTCATGGCAACACAGAGAGAGTGTGTATTTACCCAACTGCTTATTTAAACCCTCGCTGGACCCTGTAATCAATGTCACTTATTGGTTTGTTAAATGCTACACTGGATAAACTGTCGTTTTCGTTGGAATCCTTAGATGAAAAAAGTGCAAAAGTGAAGCAAGCATTTTCATTGGGACGGAAATCAAAAAGGACGGCTGGTTTGGCAGGGTACGAACAGTGCACCGTTTGTAACGACGCAGTTGTTCAAGGTCAACAATGGGCACAGTTCGTACCCTCCACAGCCATAAACGGCCCTGGAAAAATCAGATACATGCCTCAGCGGCTGGTGGGTAATTACCTGATACGACTGCCACGATATTAACCACAACGGACATTTATATTTGAATGCTGTTTTCGCAGCATGCACAAAAGATGTACCAAAGGAGGCCTCGTTTCTACGTTTGGCCCAAATGAGCTTATAAGCATATGCTTGCATCGCGGATTAAGAAGGACAAGGCTTGTTATATCAGTTCATATCAATTATTCACTGGGAAGAGATGCGCCTGTCACTGCTCCTACCACCATGAGCGGGTGGTGGTGGTGGGTTGGGATGGGGGGGATAAGGGGTCACCGGAAGGCCTTTACGGAGAGACCCCCGGCTGTCTCAAGTCTTTCCTCTCTATCGCCATCGCACTCCCTCTATCTCGCCGTCTCTCTGTATGCCCCCCAGTTACCCCGCCCACCGGAGATGTGTGGGAGTAGAAACTCGTCAAACTCATCTCTTCACTCCAGGATAGATGCCAGTGCGTATTCCCCACATCCAGCTTGTCAGGCAAGCATCGGCACGCGGGAAAAAAGGAAAACTAAAAATGACAGCGAAATTAATAAATAACGCTGTTTGTTTGTGATCCGCGGCTTTCTATTACCTAAATAAACATGTCCTAATCGGACTGCTAATGAGCAGTGGGCTTTCCGCGGCCAGCTTGCCAGGGGCCATGTTCTGGTCTTCGATGCACGCAATAGAGTGCGACAGACAGACAGACACAGAGACAGAGAGTGGTTGAGTTGTGAGAACTCCACAAGGTCATTTGTGCATTTCACACATCTGCTCCCTCCATCGTTCTCCACCTACCACCCAGCAGATGTGGTTTTACCCACTTCTACCTGCTCTCCCTTTCCCTCTCTTACTCCCTCCCTCTCTCCCATCCCTCTTAGCTCTATCTCCGTCTGTCTGGCGGTCAGCCTTGTCCTCGCCATCTGTTTTCGCAGTACTGATGGAGGGAGACTGGCGGGGGTGGGGGTGGGGGGGGGGGGCAGTAAACAAGAGATGGTTGAGATGGAGAGAGCAAGGGAGAGAAAAAGAAAGAGCATTTGTTATTAAAGCTGCCCGGTAGGAAAAGACAGATGTGAGTAGATCCCAGTGCATCCATCCCCACACAAAATGTACAGTTTGGAGCAGGATGAAGCCCTGCCCTAGTCTTATGTGGAGAAGCATTTATGGGTATTTTTGGGGACGCAATCCATTTAATATAACAGTGGACATTTTATCCAGGAAGTCATAACACTGGTAGAAACCAGAGAGTTATTCTATAGTTAATCCACAGTTATTACCAAACTATTGTGGCTCGTACTTCTAGCTACATAACCTGTTATATGCTATAGGTTAGCTACAGGTGAAACCCGACAAAACAGATACCTCACTCCCTCTTTATCAGGTATAAAGTCGAGAGATTGCATGCCCTGTCTGTACCCATTGCACACACATTACGATTCTAACACTTCTGAATAGAGTTCTATTCTTCTATTGCTCCATTTTAATAGCGGAGTCCAATATCGCATACTATTTGGCTGATCGCCACAGTGCTTTTTGGTGCACCTGTTAAAACTCCATCAGACTTTTCTGATGGAGACATTTCATAACATAAAAACATAATTCTGTATCCATAGTTCTCCAATTATTGTAGATTTTTTATGCCGGGTTACAAATATCACTTCTCCACATGGGATGATGGCCCAGATAACACACACTACAGTTCAGTACGTGCATCTTAAGCCTTCACACTGGCAGGGCTCAAAACAAGGAGCCGCTGACTCAAAGCCCCGCATTCGACCAGCGCTTGTATCCATCACTCTGCGGATCCGGAAGCGGGCAAAGGTGGTCGGGTATGGCGGCGCTTAGATCACATGAATTCAAAGGAGCCGCATAAATAGTCATTATGTGGTCTTAATTAGTGCTCTTCTGCTGGCCTCACACACACACACATACAAGACCCTCATCGGTCTGGCTGGGGATAGCAGCACCCTAGAGCAACATACTCGATCTGTCCACCATCTTTCTCCCACCTCGATACCAGAATTAACCCAGCCGATCCGTGTGTGCTCCTGCTGGGGCCAATGAGGCGGCCATCTTGGGGGAAGTGAGTGCTGGTGTTTCCTCCCCTGTGTGTCCTGGAAGCAGATGGCAGCGCTAGACCTGCTACTCAGAGAAAAGACTCCTTCTAGACAGGCCTTGCCTCGTCTCAGGTTACACACAGATGTTAGACAACTCAGGCTCACTTTGTGTGTGTGAGTGGGTTTGCATGTTGTGTGCTTATTCAAACATGCACGTATGTCTGTGTGTGCATTTATGGATGTGCATGTTGGTCACTTTATTATTGCAAACATGTATGCATCTATGTGTGCGTGTGTGTGTGCATGCTTATACATGTGTCCATGTGTGTGTGTGTGTGTGTGTGTGTGCTTGTGCATGCAATACATATGTGCTGGGTTTCGTGAGCCAGATAATTCTCTGCAGGCTGCCTGGCTCTCCTGGCCAGAGAGAACAAGCAGCATGCTGTTTTACAAGTGGAGAGATGAATCTGACAGGGGTGTCAAGTAGCAGGCCCCGCGCCCGCCAGACAGCACATCGCTACCGCCGGCTCATCGCGTTCATGTGGCTTCAATTGCCCAAAGAAAACCTCCAAACAATCATAGAGAAACACACACACACACACACACACACACACACACACACACACACACACACACAGTCAGTCAAGGATCAGCCAACAATAGACAGTTCCTTGGCACCAGCCAAATGACATGGGCTGTCTTCACGGAAGCCATTTTCTGTTCTGTTGAATTCGTTTTTCTTGTCATGAAGTAATCGTACATACAGATTTTTTGCTTTCTTCCGACTTTTTGGTACTGATGGTTATTTCGTCTTGAGACGGATTCTCGTTAATCCCTTCAGCAGTTTCCGTTGGAGATTGACTCTGTTTTACATATTGCACAGATTCAGGCAGGATAAGGTGTAGACGAGCTCTTTGCCTGTCTAGTGGCATCTTTCTCTCCCCCTGTCCCGCCCACTCTCCTTCCCTAACGATATACTGCCCTGCTGAAGTTATGCTATATATCATACGACTACAACTCAACATACACGCTCCCAAACATTCACATTCCAAAACACACTCACACCATATACAACAATGTAATCTCAGAAACACACACAGACACACACACACATGCACAATTGATGGAGGGACAAGCTTAAAGACACACACAAGCACACACATGGGAAGGAGTGACAGCTTAAAGACACACACACACACACGTGAAGGCAGAACAAGCTTAAAGACACACACACACACACACACCCTCCCTAGACTATGGAGGGAGGACTTCCTGGGGCAGGCTGCTGGCCCAGCAGTAGGCTGATTTGAGGGCCCGGCTGTGTTTGTTAAGGTAATGGGGGCCCTAGGTGAGCTCATTCACTGGTGCACACGTTCCACGCTCCCTCACCTCAGGAGGCCAGGGCCTCCCCCTCCCACCTCCCCCACCCACCCACCTCCTCTCTCCCAGCAGAGAGAGGAGTCGCAGGTTAGAGGGAGAAGATGGCGGTGGATGTAGGAGGACAGGGGGGTGAAGGAGGGGGGTGGGGGGCTTTCGGTGTCCAGCTAGCCACCACCCCCATCCCTCCTACCCCTCTACCAAAATCCCTTCGGCCACCTCTGGCTCCACCTGAAAGTGATTACGGGGGCCGGCCATGAGCAAACAAGCCCCATATGGAGTGTCTAGAGAGGGGCTGAGGCTTTGGTCTGGGCTGGGGTTGGGCGGGGAGAGCTTGGGTGGAGGAGATGTGGGTGGGTGGGTCCTACTCCTCCTCTTTCCCCATCTCTCTTTGGAGAAGGAAGACCTGAGCAAACAGGGCTAATGAAGTCTTAACAAGCCGCCCGGGGTTAGCGCGAGCCCGCTAAAAGCCAGCCAGGCTCTCAGAATTGTGTCTGGCAGATTGGCTAAATCTCCTTGAGGTTTTTCCTTTACAAGATATAAATCTCTCTCTCTCTCTCTCTCTCTCTCTCTCTCTCTCTCTCTCTCTCTCTCTCTCTCTCTCTCTCTCTCTCTCTCTCTCTCTCTCTCTCTCTCTCTCTCTCTCTCTCTCTCTCTCTCTCTCTCTCTCTCTCTCTCTCTCTCTCTCTCTCTCTCTCTCTCTCTCTCTCTCTCTCTCTCTCTCTCTCTCTCTCTCTCTCAAGTCCAGAGTCAGAGAAGCACACTTGATGGGCTTCTTTTCTTCACCGGGGACCACTTGATTCTCAACTGAAGGATGGGGATTTAAACCCAACATGTTCCATTTGAATCTTGACCTAATCCGGAAACGTGTTCATTGAGTGATCGCTGTTGATTTTTTTTTTCATGTTTTTTGTTTCAACCCAAACTGTGTGACGCTGACTCCTGACTGTCACAAACCAAGTAAATGATTACATAGTAAAAATAATAATTGAGCATCCTCAATCCTCCCTGCTTTCCTATCCTTCCCTCACTCATTCACCTTCCTCCAATCTCCCTCTCCCACGACTAGTTCACCATTGGGAAAACACAGTATAAACTAGTCATTTATGTGTGACTCATATACAATACAATGCACATTGAAGTACAAACACTTCACCTATGGCCCGGGTTTAACTACACGGAGCAGTCAAAGTTGTGTATATAAAATACTTTCTTCTTGTTCTGCTCTCTATTCCCATCCGTTATACCGGGAGTATAAATTGGGTGGTCGTCTGTCTTGTTTCATTAATTCCTGCTCTGTGGAACTCAAGAGAATTCTCTCTCTCTCTCTCTCTCTCTCTCTCTCTCTCTCTCTCTCTCTCTCTCTCTCTCTTCTCTCTCTCTCTCTCTCTCTCTCTCTCTCTCTCTCTCTCTCTCTCTCTCTCTCTCTCTCTCTCTCTCTCTCTCTCTCTCTCTCTCTCTCTCTCTCTCTCTCTCTCTCTCTCTCTCTCTCTCTCTCTCTCATCGCTGGAGTGAATCGCCACTGCTCTCAGCCTGAGAGCAACACACATGCATACACAAACAATGCCTCATTATGCCTGGAGCATGGGGAACCTCTGGGAATACAAGTTTTCACATCATACTAAGTTTAACAAAAAATAAACATCTGCATGGATTTCCTGGCATGTAACATATTGCGCGCACATACACACACACACACACACACACACATAATTTGTGTGTGTGTCACAAGGTCAGTCTCTCAGCTTTCAGTGTTACAAGCACGCAAAAAAGATAATCCTATCATTGGTGGAATTAATATCAAGTTTACAACAGATGTGCTTTTGTAATTGCGTGTCTCGAATATCTTGTGGGGCATGCTTAGACTAAATGTTACTTATCACACTGTATTATCACCATCCAGCGGATTTCACATTTTATTAAAGGTTTGGTCACATTTCAGCCATATTGGAATGTGACCCATTCAGCCAAGGCAATTATCAGCTTTTGTAAAATTGCCCATTCAATTCTGTAAACAGAGATAGCAGCAACAAACATTAAAGTTAGTACATTATAATAATTAGCTTATTAGGTATGTGGGGATATATTCGATTTAAAAACCATAACTCACGTTGTTAAAACGAAAAGGGGTCAACATTTCTTTGTTTTTGTTTGGTCGTTAGATAGACGAATTCATTTCATTTTGTGGTTATTTATATGCGAGCCCCACTTGGCATGCTTTTCTCCTAACAAGTGATTCGGTGTTGGTTAACTGGGCCCTGCCACTGTTTGCCTTGACTGCGCTGCTTGGTTTTTGCCACAGACGCAATTACGCCACCCACGGCGCCCCATGCAAGCCTTAAACGAAACATTAACACCTCATTTGAAGAATAAAAACAGCGTTTCACAAGGACAGACAGCACAACGGGTAGTCTTATCATGCGCAAATTAACCAATTTGCAAAAATGTTTCACACGGAAAGAATAGTCTTCCTGCGCAATTGTGCCATGCACGATTTGAAAGTAACACTTCAATAAAATATGCTAGGGAACTTGGAACTTAATTATATTAACTCCAAGGAAATCGTAGTAGGTGTATTCACTTAATAAATACATTGTGGGCTCCTGCGGTTATAGGATAGACACTGAAATGATAATCATCATTTCGTCTTGTAGACGTTTGCCAAACACATTATTTTACAAGATCAACATTTAAATTGAATGGTACAATTAGTTAAACAAAGGTAAACTAGGTTTATGTCGCAAAGTACAACCCCTGCTGCTCGGTGATTGGATGAACAAGGAAGGGGGCGTGCACGCACAGGCTGTCATATAAATAGTAAGCGCCGCGTATGCCTCTCCACGATGTGTATGGGAAACAAGACAGGGTGACGCGCGTACCGAATGTAGCCGCTGTGTTTTGAAGAAAGAAGGCAAGCATTCTCCACGCACAGGCCCACGTTTGCTTTATAGTTTTTAATTCCAAAACAAATGCAGATTTCTAAGCAATTGGTTGCACGGGAATACAAAAGGACAAGCCAGTTGTAAGGTGGATTCGCAGTTCTTTCCTCAGCCATCTTGACTGCTCGCCTGAAGGCGATTTTCTCCTGTCCGCACCTCTGCTGAAAGTAAACACGGCTTGCAAATTACTTGCAACTCCGTGCCAAAGAGTGAAGCGAGATGGGCTCGCTGCAACACATCTAATCGGACTCAGCGACTGACGGTACAATTCGAATCGCGGTCGGATTTATAACGGCAGCCGTCTTATCCAGCCGTGAGAGTGGAGGATACGACGCGCGGAAGGATGGCGTACGACCTGTTGGGGATTTACCTGCTTCTCTCCCTGGCTCTCCTGCCTCGCTCCAGCGGCACCGCGGCCAAGGAGATCACCTGCCAGGAGATATCGGTGCCTCTCTGCAAAGGGGTCGGCTACAACTACACCTACATGCCCAACCAGTTCAACCACGACACGCAGGACGAGGCGGGACTGGAGGTGCACCAGTTTTGGCCCCTGGTCGAAATCCAGTGTTCCCCTGACCTGAAGTTTTTCCTCTGCAGCATGTACACTCCTATTTGCCTGGAGGACTATAAGAAGCCGCTGCCCCCGTGCCGGAGCGTGTGCGAGAGAGCGCGGGCTGGTTGCGCGCCCCTAATGAGGCAGTATGGCTTCCCCTGGCCGGACAGAATGAAATGCGACTTGCTCCCGGTGCAGGGCAACCCCGACACGCTGTGTATGGACTATAACCGGACCGACTCCACCACGGTGTCGCCCGTTCTGTCGAAACCGACGAATCACCCGAGTAAGTCGTTAAACCCAAACAACAACAGCAAGCCAGGGCGCAACCGCCCCAGCGTGCCCAGTAAATACAAGCCGGCGGCGGCTCCGTGTGAGCCGGTGTGCAACTGCCTCCCTCCCATGGTGCCGGTGAACACGGACCGCCACCCGCTCTACAACCGGGTGAAGACGGGACAGATCACCAACTGCGCGATGCCATGTCACAACCCGTATTTTACGCCGGACGAGAGGACATTTACCGCCTTCTGGATAGGACTGTGGTCCGTCTTGTGTTTCGTGTCCACATTCGCCACGGTTGCCACTTTTCTCATCGACATGGAGCGGTTCAAGTACCCGGAGCGCCCCATCATCTTTCTGTCTGCTTGTTACATGTTCGTGTCCATCGGCTATATCGTGCGACTCATCGCCGGACACGAGAAGGTGGCGTGTAACCGGGATTACGACTTGGAGCACATCCACTACGAGACCACCGGGCCCGCGCTGTGCACGGTGGTCTTCCTCCTTATTTACTTCTTTGGCATGGCCAGCTCCATCTGGTGGGTCATCCTGTCCCTGACCTGGTTTCTGGCCGCGGGCATGAAGTGGGGCAACGAGGCGATCGCGAGCTACTCGCAGTACTTCCACCTCGCAGCCTGGCTGATACCCAGCATGAAGTCCATCGCGGTGTTGGCCCTCAGCTCGGTGGACGGGGACTCCGTGGCGGGCATCTGCTACGTGGGCAATCAGAACCTGGACAACCTGCGAGGGTTCGTGTTGGCCCCGCTCGTCATTTATTTATTCATAGGCACCATGTTCCTCCTGGCGGGCTTCGTGTCGCTGTTCAGGATACGCAGCGTCATCAAACAAGGGGGCACCAAGACGGACAAGCTGGAAAAGCTGATGATCCGCATCGGCGTGTTCACGGTACTGTACACGGTGCCCGCCACCATCATCGTCGCCTGCTACTTTTACGAGCAGCACAACAGACAGAGTTGGGAGGTGACCCACAATTGCACTTGCCTGACGGAGCAGGAGCGCCGACGGCCGGACTACGCCGTGTTCATGCTCAAGTACTTCATGTGCCTTCTGGTGGGCATCACGTCGGGCGTGTGGATATGGTCCGGCAAGACCCTGGAGTCGTGGAGGGCTTTCTGCACGCGGTGCTGCTGGGGCAGCAAGGGCACGAGCGGCTCCATGTACAGTGACGTCAGCACGGGGCTGACGTGGAGGTCGGGCACGGCCAGCTCCGTGTCTTGCCCCAAGCAGATGCCGCTGTCCCAGCAGGTTTAAGGACTGGACGGCGGACCGCTAATTGTTTGGGAGATAACCCATCACCACCACCACCCCCTAAGCCTTAACAATTAGCATAGTAATCAACTGTTGATGGGGCCCGTGTGGGAAGAAAGCTAGGGGGGGGGGGGGGGGGGGGGGGGGGGGGGGGGGGGGGGGGAGAGAGAGGAATTGGTCGAAAACAATGTACCCAGCATTAGCACAGGTTAATTTATCCTGTTTATATGTATTAGGGTGTTACAGACTGAAGCTTATCTGCCATGTCGGCATTATTTGTTCTAAGATGCCATTTAAGGCAAAGAAACAAAACATGTTTGTTTTTTGTAGCTTGCTTCGTGGCAAGAACATCAAGCCGTTTTTAACCATTCTTACTACGCAGTGCCAGACCTATTCCATTGTATAATTCAATCACACCATAGCTGGTTTAAATTAAGCCTTAAAGAAAAAAGTGCCCACCTTTTCTACGGGGCATCCTACTTTTTGTATTCGTATTTATATCAAATGGTTGTGTACAAACGTGTAAATTTTGTGTATAACAGAATACTTTATAAGCTATTGTAAATTTGTAAATACTGTAGATGTCTTTTTGTGAGGCGGGGGGGGGGGGGGGGGGGGGGGGGGGGAAATACAAATGACTTTTATTTTGAAAATAAAAACACATGATGCTAAATCTCAGTTCCCGTGTGAACGCTCTTGTTCTCTATGGGGTCGGAGCCCAGTCAGGAGGCCTGGGTCTCCATCACGGGTGTGTTGCGCGGTTCGATGTGTGTCACAGTGTCGAGGGGGTGAAACACACTGTTTTCTGAGAGTCTTGTCTGAAACGAAAAGAAAGGGAAAAATAGTCCTTTTAACCATCAGAGACCGGTAATTAGAGGCAGGGGTTTAGCTGGAGCATCTCAGTAATTGTTAAAAGTCCTCTTCACATGCCTGCCCGGGCCCTCTTTCTTAATTTAGAAAAAAAAGAGAGAGAGAGGGAAAGAAAAGAGGGTTCGGGTGAATAGAGTATAAATGCAGGGGAACAGACCCTTTTCATCTGCGGTAACTTTGATCTTTTTTTTTTTAAACAGCTCACAATAAAAGGTGGCGTGTATGAGGAGTGGGGGGGGGGGGGGGTCTCGCTGTGTGATGTGCCAAGGTTTCTGTCTCTCCTAACGGTGCCTATTTTGCAATCGCCGCACACAGGCTTTGATGGACGTTGTGGAATTGAAAAGAGGGCATTTTAGGGGCCACAGTTTTACACAATCCATGCAGAGGTACTGGGGGATGGGGGGGGGGGGGTATTCAGGCAGGTTGACCCCCATACACATACACCCCCACCCCCCTGTACCTCTGCATGGATTGTGTATTTTAATGTTTTATTGTAGTGTAGAACAGAAAGGAAACATTCCCCCGTCTCTCCCCAGATCCTCTGGGCTGTATCAGAGTGCAGTGGGGGCCATGACATGAATGATATTGAAATGGCAATGAAAGCCCCACAGGTGGTCTATGCACATGATCTCACATCTTAGGACCCCCTTAGTGTGCCTGTTTCTTTTTTTCCCTTCTTCTGCTCCTTTTTTGGGGAGGAGGGGGCGTTGCAACAATGTATTTAGTTGGGTCCCAATTAACCCAATGTGCTAGCATAAGATGATAGACTGTAACTGCAGAGTAGACGTTTCCCTTTGATTCCCCCCCCCCCCCCCCCCCCCCCCCCCCCCCCCCCCCCCCCCCCCCCCCATCCCCCAGTCATCGGTGACACGGCTTCTCTGTAGTGATGGCTTCATTCTCCCTTTCTTTCCTTTTTTTGCAGCGACAGTAGATGACACCTTCTTACAAGGCGTCTTTCAGCGCGGCCCAGCTGTTAGCAATACTACCACTGCTGTCTGCTCGCCGCACTGTAGCCGGCATGAAAAGTGAGCGATGGCAAAAGAAAGAATGAAACGAGAAAAAGAGAAAGAGGTACAAAAGTGTCACTTAGGCAAAATCGGGACTATGTTTCGAACCGTTTTGTCTGGAAGTTGTAAGCCATTGTCCGTTTTGTCTTTCTGTTCAGTCCTGTAGTAGTGAATTGTGAGATTTCTTTTCTGCCCTTCAAACCTCATCTCACTACCACGGCCTATTCCCAAGTTTCCTAATCAAATGTTTAATAATTAAGTCCCAGCTTGGTTAACAATTAGACCATCTAATCAGCATACATTACCCTGAATTGTAACCTTGTTAATACAGCTTAGTTTAAGAAACAGTTGAGATTTGCTATAGCCAGACGGTCAACAGATCCAGCTATGCCTGACAACCACCTGATGGAAGTGAGATACATTTACGTCGCCATCTAGTGGACAAAGTAAGACATTAGACCCAGGTCTATAACTAACCCCTCTAATCCTCTAACCCCCCATAAAAGATGAGCAGGATCCCGCCCAACGTAAGATTTCAACAGTCAAACTGAGTTCACAGTAGTCTGACAAATCTCCATGATTCATTTCACGGCGAACATATACCATATCTACCCTAGCTGTAAGTAACCAAAACTGGATTTCTGAATCGTTTTGGTCTCAGACTTCACAAATCTAGACTGGAAGAGCGCATCTGCATTCAAGCTACCACTTTCCCATGACCAGCCCCTCCTCCATGGTCATGAACAGAATGGTCTGACATAAAAGGTCACGTTCAGACTTGTTAACGACCGTGTCCTTATCCTGGAACAGACTCGTTTCCATAAGAGGTCAACAACCTTGTTTTGTGTATTTTGAATAGGAAAGTATTCAAGAGGCGGTCAAAGAGCTTCTACACACAGTGGAAAGCTAATAAAGTGATAAATAGTTAACATCCTCAAATGGGTCTTATTTGCACTTATGACGTGCAAATATCTTGATGTATAATGACACGATTATCTAACTGGTTCTGATGGGGTTGTGCATAAAAAACTAAAACAAAGTGCTCAGAGAAAACCACGCCTAGTTTAATATATTAATCGAAATGTGATCACTATGAATACGCAACCAAACTGACCATACTTGACTGGGGTACTAAAGTGGGTGGAGAAGTTCCCACCATCCAAACACACTATTCCATGATCACTTTACACATCCACCCACCCCCCCAACCCAATCTCCCTGACCTACAAGTGCCTTCCCCCCCCCCCCCCCCCCCCCCCCCCCCCCGCTCCAATATAATGACTGACTGCTCTGATCAGACAAACAAGCCCAAGCAGAAGGTCAAAGGGGACAAGACAAGACGTCACACCCCACCAGACCCTGTGATCTAGTCGTCTTGCATGGGGCGGGGGGCGGGGGGGGGGGGTGTGAGGGAGAGAAGCTTGATTGACTCGTCTCCCGCAATCAGCCGCAGCAGTCAGCGATTTGCCCGAGTCTCTCCTGCTCATCCGCTTCACCACCAGGAGGGGTGATCGGACACGGCTTGCTTCCATCAAATATTAACGGGGGAGGTGTTTGATTTCGGTGAGGCGAGGCCTCCAAAAACTGGTGGCGAGCGGCTAGAGGTCATGCTTATTAAATGATGCCATTGATTCCAACACTCGGCCCAGATACATTTGTATTTGTTTTTTTTTTTTTTTTTACATGCGGTTGCTGTGTCTGTAGAACTTCACAACATGTGTAGTGTGCGTGTAAACTCTAGCCAATACACCATCTCCCCCTTCAGGTTTTCATTTACAAATCTCAATAATGCATTACACACCTAGAGTAAACTGATTGCCGCTGTGAGCTGGAAAGGTGTACGACAAAATTAGAAATCATAGGCCCAAATAAATCAAAAGCCATCCATTGACTGATAGGCTGCTAACCTGTAATGCAGATACATGCAAATGTATTGCTGCATTCTGAAATCAGTCTGACTTCAAAGCAACACATTTCCCATCTCACTGATCTGGTGACTAGTGTCTGAAGGAGCCATCACACCACATCGAGGGAACTCTGGGTAGATGGGATCTTTTTTTGAAAACCTGTTCTCTTCATACTCAAGAGCAAAACTAATTAAAAAGCTCATTACATGTGCCATTCCAAAACTAGTATGTCACATCAATGTCTAAAAGACATTCACATTTAATATCAACACATTTTCCTGGAGCCAAAACAATCCATTAAAATGTAAACCATGTTATTTATGATGCAACAAGCATTAAAGCCCTTGAGGATTAAAACACAAAACTACAGTGGGGAAAATCAGAAAACTTAACAGCACTCCCAGCTAGGGGTTTTAGAAGTATAAAACCTGGGCTCACAGTCACAGTATTCAGAATACAAATCAAATTGAAAGGTTGCTACAAACATACCTGCCCCAAAACATGTTGACGTTGTTTTTTATTTGTAATAAAACCTGTAAAAGTGTTGGTTTGGTGTTGTGTAGTAGGCGGAGTTGTGTGGTTTATGCTTGGGAGAAACGTTTTAGTTTAAACCGTTATAACCTATTGATGATCACTGACTTGGGGTAACAGGTACATCTGTACAACCAGGCCGGTTTGGGGACTTGGTGTCTTTGAAAACATGTCTTTAAGAAGGGTTAGGTGGGAGGGTGGGATGGCCGGTTGGAGAAGACCAGTACGCCATCCCATTACAGTGACAACTTGGAACAGAGTTCTTGAAGAGGCAGGTGTAACAGCAGTACAATTCAACAACAGTCACTCGTTCAATTCTGGTGGACCAAATACCCAGTCTCTTTTACCCGATGAACCAGTAAACCCACTAGCAAGATGCCAGTATATTCCCTAGTTCTAAAAAAATGATATATAAATACTGATAAAAACCCTGTTACATCTGTTAACCATTCTCTAGTTACAAATTCAAACTATTTTCAAAATCAGGCTATATGACCATCACCAGCTCCTGTCCTGGATTGCATGTTTTTATTATATTAATGATGAGTTACTGCACTATTAAAATCGGTCTTAAGAGAACCACTATGGAATGTAAACACATTCGCTCATTATTTGTACACAGGACACTTCTCCTTGACCAAGAAAGAAAGCAAAAAAGTATGCATTTCAGGATCTTACCGTTCCACATCGGTAAGATAGCACAACACTGGTCTTTAGTCCACCTACAGCTCCCACTGTCAGTCCTGAATTTCAAAGATAAATTCGATTTACAAACTCTGTGGAACACTCAAGAGTTCAAACAGCTCGGCTTGAAGTTGCCTTTACCTTCCAGGAGAGGGCGGTCCAATGACGTCATCACCATCCGTCGACCCAGAGGATCCTCGATCTATGATCAAACACCCAGTTACAACTCTACATTTAATACCGTTTGTAGACTACGGACCTATCTTAGACCGAGCCAGACTTCAACATTTCCTCAGACTGCACGTTTTAAGAAACATTTATAACAGGTATAGCGGAAGAAACTAGTGAAACTAATTTAAATACTCAACCAAACTGTAGTAGCCTAGTTACATTTCAAGGATCATAGCTGAAGCAACCCCGTTGGTGGCCACGTTTGTTCGAGTCATTACAGACAAAACACGCGCGCCAATGTAGAGCCCCAGGTTGACTTAATTAAGAGTTAATGAGAACGAACGCGCTGTGATTGGCTGTGAGAAGCTCGAGACGAGATCGACGATAAAGCGCCTGAAGAAAATGAAAACAACAATGTATTTGGGTTGTTATATTTTACGTTTGTCGTTTTGTTATGTTCTCTTTTAATGATTGTCCCTTGAATGTATATATTTTTATTTTTTTACATGTGACGTCTTCCTTTGTAAAGGACTATGAATGGCCTTAATTGTATTTGAATGCTACTATATAAATCAACTCGCTTCGCCTAAAGTAATGACATCAGATTTAGGACTGAAATGGGCGGGGAGTCAATCCGATATTTTGAAAATATAGGCCTATAGGGTTATGATGGAATAACTATTGGAAAGCCCAATACGTATTTAATAACTATCGAGATTTCCATGGGCTTTGTAGACTTTTGAAAAAAAGATTTGTTTAATGACGAATCATCCCAGCGGAGACCACGCTGTGCTATGGAACCACAGAGGAGCGCTGAAGATCCTGCAACGGCGTCGCGCCAATGCTGAACACGTGTAGGGGAAACACTGAATGAGACACGAGTCACATGACAGACGAGTGCATTAAGTCATAATAACCCCACATCGTGTCGGTGACCTCTGCGATCGCGGTAGGCTACTCTGTGACCCAGATGAATTGAGAGAATCTACTTCACCTGCATTAAGGGAAATGCATGTAATCCCTTCCCACCAATGGGATTGATTAAATCATTCAAATAAAGACAATCTTTTTTTAATCTATATTTTCGTTCCTGTATTTCCATAGCCTTTATTAGACAATCACAAAAACATCTTTCACCGGGTAAGCTATAGTTGGTACATTGTGGTTTAAATCACACACATATTTACATACATACATGTATGTATGTATGTATGTATGTATGTATGTATGTATGTATGTATGTATGTATGTATGTATGTAGGTATGTACATGTATGTATGACATACATATGTATATGTCCTTAGTGAAACTACAACAAAATAGAGCAGAATGTGTCAACTCAAGATTATGAGGTGGTTCCGGTTTGGAAAGACACAACAAGGTGTGATCATAGCCCTCAACCTCATTTTTAAGAAGATAATTCCAAAACATGATTCTAAGGTTTATTTTCCTCAATTGTTCCCAATGTGTATTCTTTTTCCTTCATTTTAATTACATGCACATTTTCCACCAAAAGAACCAAAACTAGATGCCACAGCTGTCAATTACAGATCAACATGGATACATAAATAAATAAAACCATAAATAAATAGGCCTGAATAAAAGAAAATGAACACTACTGATGCGTCGCTTTGGCCCTGGCCATCCATGTTGTGCTCTCCTTGTGGAAGACTCAGAGGCAAACAGAAATTTCAGCATACATGGCCGGCTCCCTGTTGGCACGGTAACAATGGCAGCGGTTCAGCAGGCCTAACAGTGCCCACCCCCCCCCCCTCCCACCCCCCACCCCCCGCCACCGGCTCAGTGTTCCCTTTCAATCCAGACCCCGCCCCCCACTCCAGCTCACAAGCACGCACGCATACGCACAGAGACTCGCTCACACACACACATGCAAACACCGGCACGCGCACGCACACAAAGGCATGCACACACACACACATACCTACTGTCTTGCTCACACGCATGCGTGCGCACGCACACACACACACACACACACACACACACACACACACACACACACACACACACACACACACACACAATTCACTGCAGTCCCTCTCTATCAGACCCAACATAAATACACAAAAGAAACCATTCCTAAGCTCAAGGGGCTGTGGTCATTTATGTTCTTTGATATTGGTTGCAGTGGTCTTTTGTTTCCCATCATCAACAGGGAAATTATAAATTGGGATTAAAACAGCTTCCTTGTTTATTTGCCTTTGGCTGACACACATATTTTAGGATAACACATTCACATATATAAATTGTGGAAAAACGTGGCTAAGTCACAAGGTTATGTGAACGTTTAATGATCAGGAACCATAACTACAACATTAGATGACAAACTTCACGTGTTGGACAATTGTCGCTACATAAAGGCATTTCCCATTGTATGCCATCAGAGGGCAGCATGTCCCTTCAAAGTATTACAGCTTTATTTAAACTTGAGGATGGAATTATGACCTTAAGAAAGTTTAGGCCTATCTCTAAAGTGCTAAAGTAAAATGTTGTGTGAACATTATTGCAAGAAATGTGTTAGTCATAATGTAGACCTCTAAAACAGGCAGTCAGGTGTGTAGATCAGTACCATTGATATAACAGTGATGAACTATAAAGCAAGCCCCAGCAACTACGAGATGGAGATATAATTAATAAATTAATTAAACTTGGTAAAATACTTTGTTATACATATTCTTTGCTTTTCCTATATCATGATTTTATTTATTTCTGAATAGTTTTTATGTTATTTATTTTTGAAATTATCTTTACATCCCGACAGTGATCAAAAAATATAACGATCTAGCAAAAGAAAGACATTTAAATGATTGGACGGTTTACCTGTCTGTCTACCTACCCGGCTACCTGCGCACACTCTGCCTGTGCACTCATTGTGCATGAGTCATTGCACATTTTTCAATTGAAAACTTTCAAATTGTAGCTTAATCTGGCTGATTTCTCCGAATTGCTTGCACTACTGCAGGTACTACTACATTAAAGAGACATATAACCAGCTTATTTGGAAACATATTGTTAAATTTTTTTTTTTAAATAAATAAATAATATATTAGGGGGAGAAAAAGCATCTCTAGTGTACCTAGAGGATGCCTAAACGTATCCATGATACAATCTGACATACGAAGAACAAGCAGGCCTACAAGGGATCACATCTGCCCTGCATTGACCTTCGCTGGAGGGCTCACTGTAACCCCCCCTCCTCCTTCTTGAAGATCACGAGCTATAGACATTTACATGGGACCTCTGCAAAGCTACAAGCGACAGCGATGAGGCAGATTCCTCGTGGCCGGCAGGATCGCCTCCCTCATCAGACGGTGTCTGGGACACTTTCATCTATGTAGGAGCATAGATTGGTGAAACCAAAAGGAGGAGAGGGGATTTGATGCTTGACAGAACAAATGTCGATGTCATTTCTAATTAATGTGGCTAACGAATCAAATATACAAAGAAACACTAACCAAACGACGTGTCCAAATGATAATATGTGCAAATACATAACGCAAAAATGGAAATAAAGAGAAACGCGTTTGTGTCTTTCAGTGCATTTGAGGCTGGCCATTCTCAGCAGGCTGATGCAACTTACAACCACAGCGGACGTACACAGCGGACGTACACAGCGTTTAACTGACGATCTTGCAAGAAAAGTTATCTGAAGTGACATTCAAACAAAAAGGGGTATCACAAAACCAAAACTCTTTCTCCCTGAACACTGGAGGTTCAAACAGCTCAACTTTCACAGACAGACAGACCTATAGGGGAAGTTTCCCCCCCTCCTCTCATATGCTGACTCCAACGACGGCCGGGATAACAAAAGGCCTGCGCTGAAGTGAATCATAGAACACTTGAAGGTGGAGGGGCAGGCGGGCAGGTGGACATCATAATGGTGTGTGTCATAGAACCTTGCTGTGGGTGCAATGTTTCCACTGTCACACACAGTGTGTGTGCACTCCCAGCCCCACCAGGACCCTGAAATAGAGTGACAAGCCGTCTCCATAAATACAGACCCCTGCCACAGACCGTAATTGCTTTGTGAGCCCCTGTGACTGTGTGTGTGCTGTGTTGTGTGTGTGGGGGGGGGGGGGGGGGGGGGGGGGATGAGTTAGAGAGCATAAGTGGGAGGCGGAGGGGGGGGGGGGGGGGGGGGGGGTTGGGATCCATAAACGCCCTTCACTTCTGTCAGGGTTTAAAATTCAGTTTTAATCCCAGCTGAAACTCAGAAGTGAAAGCACCTCAGTTCCCAGGGCTGAGCTCTACTGACCAGCAGGAGGATGTTGGTACTCCAGAGCACAGAGGGAGCCCCAAAGAGCCTGAAGTCAGACACCTTACACCATTGTAGGTGCCCCAAACCCCCCCCCCCCCCCCCCCCCCCAAACACACACACACACACACCACCACCTCCAGTGGTCAAAGCTCCAAGGCAAAAGTGTCTTGTGGGTTTATGCAAATGGTTTGTAGGAATGTCTGTGTGGATGTGCATGTGACATGTGACGTGTGTGTGTGTGTGTGTTTGTGTGCGTGCGTGCGTCCGCGTGTGTGTGTCTGTGTGTGTGTGTGTGTGTGTGTGTGTCTCTGTGTGTGTTTGTGTGTGCGTGTGTCTTGGGGGAGGGGGAGTCACGTGGATGCCTGTCAGGTCAGGGCCTGTCTGTTCATGGGGATGGGGCTGGGGAGGTGTGGAGGGACAGAACCAACAAGACCAGAGCAGGTGGCGGCCCATCCACTTTTAGACCCGGGTCAAGGACACACTGGCCTTACGAGTCCGCAAGGTAGAGCGGTGTGTGTCTGTGTGTGTGTGTGTGTGTCCTACAAATCCTGACTAGTTCGGTCAAAGTGTCCATGCCAACATTCTTCTTTCTTTTTTTACCATCCCTCGCTAACTCTCTGCACCTCCTTCTCCTCCGGGTGCAGTGTGATCCTCACGGCACAAACGTCTTCACTCTGAAGTTCCTCCAGCGTGGGCCACACCCCTCCCTCTTCAGACCGATGTCACTATGGTAACGTTACAGCCGCCCCCACAGCCTGAAGCCCCAAGCCATGTATATCCTGTACTCTCTCGCCCCGTCTTCTCTCTCTCTCTCTCTCTCTCTCTCTCCATCTGATCTCTTATCAAGAAGTCAGGAAGTGCCGAAGCGCCAGGCTCACACCCACTCCGACCTCTCCACCTGGCCGTCGTCCTGGCAACTGCCAAGCTCCACCTGAGCATACTGACCGCCCCTCCTGCTGCCGACCGCTGTCGCCTTGGAGACGACCCCGAACGACCCCAGCGGAGGCGAGGCGGGGTCCCGCCGCGGCGGGGGAGGGGGTTTGAGGCGGCCCTGCTTGTTGACGCGGATGGACCTGGGCGTGGCGGGGGGCTCGGAGATGGGGCCGAGAGCTGCATCGCTGCCGTGCGGCGCCTCCTCCCCCTGGGCCTCGCCATAGCCGTTATTCCCGTTATTGGTGTTCAGGCTGCGGTGGCCCCCCGGGGTTAGGGCAACCAGAGAGCCCTGTACCGAGCAGTGGTCCGGGGCGGGCCCGCAGACGCTAGAGGCCTTGCTCGCCCCTCTCTTCCGGAAGCTGCCGGGGCGGGACGCACCTCCTGCCAACGCCACCTCCTGGTGGACCAGCGGGCCGGCTTCGTTGCCATCCTCCTCCCGCCCTCCGTCACCACCACCACCACCACCACCGCTGATGAGGTAGTAGCGCTCTTCCTCATACAGCTTCTCCGCCATCATCCTCCTCCTCCTCCTCCTCCTCCTTGTGCTCTGCCTCACCGAGCGCTTGATGGCGCACACCACGTCCAGCGCGTTGAGCCCCAGCGACAGCGCCCCGGCGCCCAGCATGAAGCACAGCATGACACTCTTCTCGGTGGGCCGCGAGATGTAGCAGTCCACCTGGGTGGTGCACGGCTGCTGCTGGCACAGGAAGCGGCTGGGGATGTAGAAGCCAAACAGGTAGTAGTGGGCGGCGCCGAAGCCCACCTCCAGCAGGATGCGGAAGACCAGCTGCAGGAGGTAGGCCCCCGCGAAGCACCGCCTCCAGGGACCAAGCTCCGCCCGCAGGGACGCCGCGGTCCCGGGCGGGCCCTTACCACCCCTCCCAGCGTCCTGTGGTGGCGCAGGAGGAGGAGGAGCGGCGGCCAGCCCGCACAAGACCCGGTGGACCACGTAGACCAGGAAGACGAGGTAGGGCAGGGAGAGGGAGACCAGCTGCACCAGCCAGAAGCGGAAGAGGGAGACGGGGGCAAAGAGGTCGTAGCAGACGTTGGCGCAGCCCGGCTGGATGGTGTTGCACACGAAGCGTTCCTGCTCGTCCTGGTAGAGCGGGTAGCCAGCCAGCAGCAGGATGAGGACCCGGAGGAACACCATCACGATCAGCCACACCTTCCCTGGGACGCCGGCCACCAGGATGGGTACAGGAGTGCATTGAATATACAGTAAACACACATTCAGATAAAGAATAACGGAGCGTGGTTTGGCGAATGTCGTATTGACGTGATGTCGTCATGTTAATGACAATAATAATAAATGCCAATATACGGTTAATAAACAATATATACACAGTTTAATGAGAATGCATAAAAAGGCCCACCGCAGTGTGTGGTTTAGTGAAAATTACAGTCAAATGATGATGATGATGTAGTTTGTTCTGCTGCAGATAAAACCATTTTTTGTGTTTTGACAGAGTCTGTTAATAATAGTTTTTGATCTTTCAAACATGAGATAATGTGATGATATTACAAACATGTCCCTATCCAAAATGACAGCCGTCATTTGGCAGAACTTTAAGCAGCAGCACAGATTAAGCTATCATTTCAACTCTAATCGCAACATCGGCGTACAAAGCCCCATCCGCTCCACTCACCCATTAATGTGGTGCTGTGGTTGACCGAGATGAAGATGACTTCACAGGCGCTGGCTCCACTCATGGCTGCCACCAGCAATCACCAAACACCAAGATCACCCCCAACCTCCTTCTCCTCCTCTTCGATCTGCAGCCCTGCTCCCCGACCAAATATCCTCCTCCTACTCCTCTACTGCAACGCTACTATGGCCTCTACACTTTCTAGGCATCCTGGTAGTCTTGACAAAAATCCCCCAAACACACACATGCACACATCTCCACCTCCACGACTAGAACCAACCACTTTGCTCCTGGTGTTAAAGACCGAACTGAAGATTGATCCCAGGGGATAAAGTCCACCAGGCTGCATCCAAGTCTCCTTGTGTTACTGAAAGAACACCCCCCTTCCTCATCGCATCGAGTCTTCAGTCTTACAGGTCCAGCCTCCCCCCCCCCCCCCCCCCCCCCCAAATTCACACCACCCCAGCCCCCTTCTGTCTTCCTGCGGCAGGGGTGAGGGGGGGACGGACGGACAACTGTTCCGTCCTTAGACAACAGAAGACGCGAGGTGGGAAAGCGAGCCCCATTGTGGGTCTATTCTTACCATGCTTCCAGAGGCATGTCGGCACCCTGGCATTGCAGAGATATTTTTGGGCCTTTGGCGGTGGTGCTGGTGGGGTGGGCCTGGGGGTAGAATAACAAGCCTCTCCTTACATGAGAAATGCAAGCCTCTTGGATTACTCATGGCAAATTATTGTAATGGCCACCCGAGCACAATGGTTACGTGTTTTCCAGGGGCCAAATCGCGACACTTCTGCCCACCACCTACTGGTTTAGTTTGTGTCCGTCTTGATATGAATGATCTTTGTTGTGTGCGGTAACAATGGCCTTGTGTCGATGGCGGTTTTAGATTTCAGATCACACAAGGTTAGTTGTAGCACTATGGGATTAAATCTGGATGTTTTATAAACGTCTCAAATGTAAGCAAATTGTGTTGAACTAACATGTGTTTTCTGGGATACATCTAAATAGCCAACTATATATTTTTTTGAATGACTATTATTTCTTGAATAACTATTATTATGGCTAAAATGATCTATCTTTGAATGTCACTGCTGTAGTCTACTCATAAACCTACTGTTAAGGCCAGATGAACTGAACTACAGCCAAAGATCAGGTGTCTCATAAAATACTCACCCATAAAATTGACACAGTGAAATAGGCCAATGACAAATACATCACTATATTACATGCTATCACATGTATTGAACTGTAGGCATACTAGAACATTGATTCATAACAGAACCGATGTATTTTTTTGTCATGCCTAAACTTGTCAGGAGTAGTTAGCCTTTTTGATTTATTTGGAGCAGTAGGACATGTTGAAAGTCAAATTGAATAATCGTCCAAGATTAATTTCATTATTGACACTGCGAAAGGTCGTGGCACATCCCCTCCTAAAGCTCAGCGTAGCGCTCTGGCTTGTGGCCCTCATTATGCATCCCCCGGTGGGCCAAGGTTATCCCCAGCGGGACCTTAAAGAGAGTGGTCCCTGCTCCGGTCTCACAATGACGGCAAGAATTGGAGATTAGCACCGCACCCCTCTTAGCCACCACAGCTGCGAACGGTGGCTAAAAAAACTGCGACAACAAAATATATTTTTCGCTCGTCTGAGAGAAAAATAGACGACCATAAGTATATAAAGCCACCACAGCTGCAAACATTACTTTAAATGCTTAGTCGTTTCTAAACTTAACATCTTGGATACAGGTTAAATAGTTGGACGAGTTGCTTAATGTAGTTGCTTTGTCCAGCTTAAGAATTGGATTTGGGATCTTGTTAGTAGCAGGCGTAATGCCAAGCCATTAGCGGTCATGTAGGATCGTAGGTTTTATGAGCTCCTTTATGGGTTTAGCATGGTGATGGCCTTGACATGAAAAGCTACAGGCTGTTTCACAGACCGGTCTTTAGTAAATATGTAGTTAGATCAAGATTTAGAGCTGGGTTAGGGTTAGGCTTAGCTGTGCATTGACAGACTTTGTATGGTTATTATCATCGCCTTTAAAGATTGGATTTGTTTTATAAACGGCTATGGGTTGATGACCATATCTGTTTCAATTTAATTGCAAATACATAACTTACTATTTCTGTTTCCATTATACAACTATTTACAATCATTCATCCAGGCTACAGCAACTTCCTTCTACATAACGGAATTCAAGCAAAATCATATCAATTCAATAATTAACACTGTGGAGATAATGAAAAAAAAAGTATCCACTGTCTAAATGATGATTTTGGCATGTCTTTGTTCAAACAACAAAGAAACATGCCTTGGGACTACAAGAGGATTTGCTGAGAAGAGTAGGCCTATGTTGTCAGTGGAACATTCTCTGAGGCCGAAAAAAATTATAATAATATATATATATATATAAATAAAACAGAGTGCCCAATACACACAGTGCTATTGAAGAATGGTTGGCAAATGGCCATGTTATCCATTTTGTAAAACGCTTGATGTGTTGTATTTGAAACTAGCTGGAATAAAAAACATAAACAAAAAAAATAGACGTTTCTAGAGTAAACATAATTAGTTATTATACGGTAAAGGCCAGTGTCGCAAGTGACAGCTCCCGCTCCTTAAAAAGTCACACTACAAAGAGTGCCAATGTTGCTTTGAGTTTCTTCATGCATCCCATAATGAGCCCTGAATGTAGCAATGCAGGCAGCACGGGATCCATGGTAACGCAGTGACTTGACCTTTGTAAAGCGATTCACTAAAGATGGCAGCAGCAGAGCTGGTAAGAGGAAGAATCTGCAGGCGTTGCATTAAAAGGCGTTAAAACTCACACCATTTCCACACGAGGGAACAGATAATCACAGTCAGGTATGGTTCAGCAGCACACTAAGTCACACACACAATTAGTCGAAGTGAGAAGAAGCACATACTTCTGTTGCAAGGTTTTAAAAGTTTAATTTGTGCAAAGGTGTATTCTAAACATTGCACCAGAAAAAGGAAGATACAGGGGAAATTTTTTTAAAACTTGTTTGAATTATAAATGATAGGGTAGAGGGAGGGAGAGAGAGGCTAAGAGATGTGTGTGTGTGTGTGTGTGTGTGTGTGTGGGGGGGGGGGGGGGGGGGGGGACGACCTACATGGAGAAACAAGGCAAATTTGATTACAATGGCAACAATAATGACAGAATACAAGACAAATCCTCACTCGAAGGAAAGTATAAAGGTAAAAGAGACCATGGCTACAGCAGTCGTTTTGTTGGCACAGAAAAAATGTCCCAATTCCAAGTTGAACTTTCCACCAATTTACAAAGAAAAAAAAATTCACTTGGGGGGTGAAACAGAGAAAACATTTTAACAAAACAATTAAAATTGTGTGTGGAGGTAGAGTTCAGGGCACAAGGCTATGATACACACACACTCCGTTCCCACAGGACTCAAGAGTCTCTGCTGTTGGGGTAACTCTTCATCTTTAGTTTGCCGTGGCATTGTCCATTTGTTTGAAACAAAGAGTTCACCATAGTTTATAACTTGGGACTCAAAGTTCTCCTCTGGGTGTACAAAAGAACAAAAACAACAAACAACAGACCGGACCTGTATGCACACAAACATACAATAAATAAGATATATAATCTGTCACCAGCTTTTAACACAATTTTTATCACAGAGTCACAACTGTGACTGTGGCTTTTCTCAAGACACATCCTGTTGCACTTTTGTTCCTTAATTTGCACTCGCTCGATGCACCATGCAGGACAATAGCTTTCCTTTTCAAGTTGTTTACACCATTTATGTTTTTCAAATACTTAATGTGCAAGAGGGCTGGATTAATCACACAGTCCTTCATTACGTGATACTTTAGTACAACGCTTCTTACAAACCAATGTTCATTATAAACCAAATCGAATATGCTCATGCGGGGAAGCATGTTTCAGTTGCTGTAGGTAGGATTTATGATTGAAGTAGATTATCTTTTCTTTTTTTGAGTCAACAAATTCCAATAACCAGGTGAGCTGTCATAAATGAATAAAAAGCATCTCAGGTGTTTCCTCTGCAACAATTGCGGTGCTTTATTATTATATTACTATTACTTGGCTGACTTTGGAAAAGGAGTCCCCTGTGAAAAAACACATCCTTAGCATTGGCTGCTAAAGAGTTAGCATGAATACGAGATGCATAAGTCACATCTCTTTTACCAGAATTTGTCCCACTGAATAACTATTTGTTTGCCAAAATAAACAATGGATATGTTTGAAGTACTATTTAGCATAAATTGACGGATCTTTGACCAAAAAAGATACAACATGAACATCAAATGGCCCCTGGAAAACATAATAAAGAAAAAAGTATTGGAATGAAACATTTGGGTCACCTCAAAGAAGAACTGTAGTGAAGTGGCATTATTAACAATGAGATACTTTAAATGTACTATTAAAAATGAGATTCTATTAATTTTGTATTGTGATTGTTCCAACTTATTGGTTGGCTTTGGAAACCTGTAATGCTTTTACATCTTATGTGTCAAGGTATATATTGCTTTTTCCAGAAATGTGAAGACAAAATAATATATTTCACAAAACTAGCTTGTTAAGAAAATATTTTTTCAAATGAATCACCTACCAAGTACAAGTTTCAAACTGTTATTTTTCAAATGCACATTTTCTTGAAACCTGTCTCACGCTCAATTGGAAGAAAATATATTTCTTAAAACAAGCTTGAAATGTCAACATACAATATCTATTCATATATTACTAATAACACCTATTTACGTTTATATTTGCTTTCATTTTTAAAACCTGATATTTTGCAGTGCAAAAGTTTGATGTAACAAGAGAAAAACATCAGGACAAAATAAACTATTTTAGTGGCGTCTCCTATCTAGATCATATTTTCTTTTGAGCACTTTGCTTCTCTGGATTTATCACATAAAGTCAAACATACCTTTCATTCACAACTACAGTACACATTGGATCCATTCAGTTTTATCGAACATACTTTTGTTTTTTTCAGTGCAACCAGTCTGTAGATTGCACATTGGTATTATAACTACACTGTACAGAGACAAATGGTAAATCTATACAATCAATGTTTTTTCTGTTGTGAGCAGTGCTTCAATCAAATTTACAGTAATGCTGTCATTCATTTAGGTTTTATCCATACTAAAAAAAACATTGTAATAAAAAGTTTAAATTATATTAAGTGGCTATGAAATTATACGTTCTTAATTTCATGATTTGTGCTTAATCTGTAAAATCAAAAAAACATCCAAGAGTAAAGAATTGGGATGAAATTACATTTTATATATAATGTTGGATGTTTCTAAATTGAATTTTAATAACAAAATAATATAAGTTAATGTGCTAAGCTAGCTAACTAATTACAGGCACCACAGGCTGGACAATGGCAGTGGATGAAGAACAAGGCAATGTTAAACGCTGAGCCTCAAAGTTACAGGACACGGGTCTTGGAAGCCGTTTCCATGCCATAAACTGTGCCTCACACGCATGATTCTGTCCATGCACTGAGAAACAAACTAACAAAGCAAAACAGGGTCACTGCTTTCTACCTGGCTCTGGCTTGACTCGGCTGTGTAACCACAAACTACTCTTGATCCCCCCCCCCCCCCCCCCCATCAGGGGTCACTGGCTCAACTCCCCCAAGACCCTGCCTCTATTCACTGCACTTTGCTCATGTTGCAGAAGCGTCGCATTGTAGTGCTTTGAGTGTCAATGACTCTGAATGAATGTGACTGTAACAGGGCTGAGCGCATGCGCTTTAATGGGATGAGGAAAATGGTCTGAACGTAAGGTATGTATCGCGGAAGGGATCTACTCTACTACTTGGAAATGGCACTTCTGTTTGGCGTCCGCATCGATCGCGCGCCATCGCAACTTCGACCAGAAGGTCGCAGACGGGAATGGACACTACCAGTAACGACAAAGAAAAGAAAAAAAAGAAACTCATAATAAGAAACATCCCATCCTTGAGAGAACCATATTATTCAGTCAAGATTTCAAGGGAATGTACGAGACGAAGCAGACGGTCAAACTCTGCATCTCGCACATCCGGTTTCCATAAGCCATCGACGTTTTCACTCATCACACAATCCCTGTTTTTTTATTTTCTTCTTGTTGTTGTTCTTCCTGCTGTTTGGCCTGCCAACTCACCGGCTCATGTCACCACTGTCCAGTCCAGTTTAGTCCACGAAAGTCCAGTTCAGTTTGTTGGTACACTGCAGACAACCAGTGGGATTTTCTTATATGTACAGCTACTGGTGGGACCACAGCAGCAGCACAAAAAGTGCCACGTGCTGGTCGTGTTTGAGCATGTGCGTGTGTGTGTGTGTGTGTGTGTGCGCGCGTGTCTCTTTCTCGGGGAGACGGACTGGAAACCCCTGAACCACAGGAAGTCTGTGGTCACCGTCGTTTCAGGCCCTCTCCATCCCCATCTCTCCTTCTCCTACTCGTATTGCTACTTAAGGGGGTCCGACTGGGCGGTCTGCTCCCCTCTGCTCCTTCCTGATCCTCGCCCCTCCGATCTTCCCGCCGCCACGACTCGCCGGCCGGCGTTAGGAGAGGATGGCGGGGGTCCACCGCACCACCGTCAGGTTGTCGGCGCTCACCGAGCGCTTCTTGGCGTTCTTCCTGATGTCCTTGTACTTGTCATCGCACAGCCGCGAGATCGCCTGGAGCGCCGGGGAGAGAGATACAGCGATAGAATATAATCACCATAGAAGAACACATTTTTATTTATGTAGCGCTGGAGGCGTCGCTAACATTAAACAAATCCAGATGAAAAGTCTGTCAAGTCTACACTCGCTCACGTTGCTAATGTTCTGAAAAAGGTCCTGTTTTCCCCAGCTCATCCTCGCAAATACACACTTTTCATTGGCTGTGGATAATTCCCCTGCCGAATTTGTGTGTGTGCATGAGGAGTGTGTGTGTGCGTGTAACCACTCACCTCCAGTTTCAGGGCCTTGTCCCTGCTGAGCGGCTCCAGGGGGAAGCTGAGGTTGTTGGCCTCGGCCATGGAGCGCAGGTCAAAGTAGTACTTAGCGTAGACGCTGGACGGCACGTTGATGTTGAACTGCAGAAGCTCCAGGAACTGCCGCTCCAGCTCGTTCCTTTGTGGCGCCGCGGAGGGAGAGATTATTTATAGTTAGGCGATGAGGCTTGAAGTCTATCGTAACATCTTCAGAACAAAGACTTGGATTCAAGAAATAATTATATGGATATGAACATACTCAAAGATACATAGTAAATGTATCGTGAGCTTGTGCGTATATATTGATGTATTTATTTAATTAGACAGCAAGAAGTAATCGTAAACCCACCTTCCACTGGGTCGAATTACAGTATTGTTATATGGCTTTGCAAAACGAGTATTGTGTTGGTTTATTTTATCTTGAATCAATACTGGCCATTCTTTGACTGAAGTCTTTTCAATTAATATAGTCCAGCTATAATATCTTTCTGTATCATTTTAATCTCAATCTGATTACTCTCCAGATGAGAACATGAGAAGGTCTCCAGATTCTTGTGGGGTAGGGATCTCCTGGAGGACCCAGCGTCCAGAACCAGAGTGTATTTAGTCTAGCGGCTAGGTAGACCAAAAGTGAAAAAGCGCAAGGAAGGACTCTGGGGAGAACCTTCGGTCCCAAAGAAGCCGTTAAGACTTGGCTGGGGCCTAAAACGTGGGTGTTAAAACCGTGCTCTTTCATGGGCGAGTAAAAATAAACCAGGTAAGAGGGGAGTGAGGGAAGGCAGATTGAGATAGAGATAGAGATATACACACATACTTATAGGCACAATCCAGCACCCCTTAAGTGATATTTAAAGAAAGCTTTGAAACAATACTTGGTTACATAGGCGGTCAGCCTTGGGGGGGGGGGCATTTGGACAGCTGGGATCCCTTTATTAAGTTGAGTCCTTTAGGGGGTTTGCGACTAAAGGGGTTAGTGAGGGTTCAGGTCAGATGTGATAAGACAGATGTAAGAGGGGTGCGACCCCTTGATCCATTGTAAGGGGCCCCTCTGCACATTTTGGTCAAATCTCCCTTTTAGTAAAAAAAAAGGTCAAAACCCAAATCTCTGCAGAAATGTCACCTGAAGTTACACATGGCGGGGAGGGAGAGGGGGTGAGGGAAGACCAGGGTGAGTGGCGGGAAAGGGGAGAGCCGTAAGGGTGACAGATTGCGAACGACGGTGGGTTGGTCGTTCTCGGAGAAAGGGGTCGGAGGTGACAGGCGCGCGGCAGCACGTCCACGGAGTCGCCTTCCACCTTAGAATATCCCCCGCGGGATTCCAGTGGCGACGTGCTCTGATGCGTGGTTAATGAGTATAGTGAGAGAGGATATTCCCCCAGACTCAGGCTGTTTGTGTCACAGAAGCAAACAAACGCTGTCTATGAGACTGAACTTTAACAGCATTTTGATTTCCCTATATTTATGTCAGCTCCTAACTAGGGTTAGCTAAGGTTAACCCACCGCTCAGCTAAGGGATAATTTAGCTTTAAGTTATTTATGACTATGTTAACGTGCTTCACAGTGAAGATGTGATGATGAGAAGATTGGCAACCATGACATCTGTGAAATTGTGCCACCATCTAGATACGCGCGTGCGTGAAAGCTTGCATGTGTAGCATCTGTATGTGTAGCATGTGTGCGTGTGTGTGTGCGTGTGTGTGCGTGTCTGTGTGAAAGCCTTCCTGTCTGCACACAGCACGTTATGTATGAGGTGTGTGTGTGTGTGTGTGTGTGTGTGTGTGTGTGTGTGTGTGTGTGTGTGTGTGTGTGTGTGTGTGTGTGTGTGTGTGTGTGTGTGTGTGTGTGTGTGTGTGTGTGTGTGTGTGTGTGTGTGTGTGTGTGTGTGTGTGTGTGTGTGTGCGCGCGCGCGCGCGTCTGGCCTCACATGTCCTCCACGGTGATGTCCTTGAGGATCTGGCAGTAGTCCACGTTCCAGACCGCCTGGTCGTCCCAGACCTTGGAGGCCAGCAGGATGGCTCCCAGGACGATGCGCTTCCAGTTGGCGGGGCAGATGTCGATCTCCGCATACGTCAGCAGCCTCTCCAAATATACCTGTTGGGGGGGGGGGGGGGGGGGGGGGGGGGGGGAGGATTTAGTTTTTCATCCGTCTAAATTTTTACCATTTCCCTATGGAGGATATTTTTATCATTTGACATTACAAATTTCAAATTCCTTTTAGTTTTCAAATGGCCGTTTCATCGTTTTCATCACACAATGAATTACAATTTCCTCTTTTCAATTTTAGTTCAGTCTTTCCAGTTTATATTTTCCAGTTTTTATATTAATTGTCTCGATCGTTCTAGTAATACAGTAAAAGCAACCATTCATCCTAAAGGGACTCCATTTGAATTCAGAATCAAAATATAGGTGTGTCCACAACAATCGTTGGCATACATGCAAATACATTCCCTTAAGGGTGTTCGGGTTAAACCCCGGTTAGAGTATAATTGGGTGGGTGGGATTAAAGGACACATTCACCCCCCCCAGCCCTTTTGTCTTCTCCATTTAGCAATCGCTCTAGCGTTTTCTCCCAATCTAATGTAATCTAATACACACACTGTTTAATGGAATACTGTGTAAATTAATGAAGCTAGCTAACAACAAAGGATCGAAATGATGTTCAATAGTGTCAAAATACATTACACATTCCATTTGTGAAATGGTGTTCTTGAATGAGTGAGTTGGCGTCTCCCATCTCTCTGCCTTGGGTAATTAGGGTTTGGGGCTCTCTGGCTGTTAGGCACAGTGCAGTCTCCCACCCACTCGCTGAATGAAAAATAAAGAATAAAAACGAAGCCTCCACTCCATCGTCTCCAATGTCAGATGCTGATGAAACGCAGAAAATGTCCTTTTCTACCTTTCTTCTGAGCAACCGCCTGACACACAGCAGGTCTTGATTCCAGCAGCACAATATTGAAACTGTACCGAGATTCTGGCTAATGATTCTGCCTTTGTACGTGTATTACAAACTGGTGTTTATGGTCAATAAAACAAGGCAAAATGATCCAGGTTGGAAATCATAGGGAACAATATCTCTCGCACACATCACCAGACCACATTGGTATCTGCAGGCACGAAATGTGTATGAAACTAGCTTCACGGAGAACATTAGGTGCATGTGGTTCGAGCAGACATAAACAAACAAAAATAAAAAGCTGTTTCAGAACCCCCAGAAAAGGCTGCTTTTTGGTTCATGCTGTACGTGTGTTGTAGTCATGTGAAGGCATGGCTGCAGGCAAACAGCAGCAGCAGCAGGGTTCACTTGGGTAATGGGCTTCAGTCGTGCTGGGCTGGGACGCGTTCCAAACAGCAGACTGCCAACCTGCCACCGTTGGGGCCCATAGTTTAGCCAACGTACCACACACATATACATTTGCTTTCTGGGACTGGGCAGAAGAAAAAGGGATTCAAAATAGCCTTTGGCAAGGGTGCCAGAGACCATGCTGGGTAATATGAATGCAATAGCAGTTGTGTCGGTGGTGGGGTGGGTGGGTGGGTGGGTGGGTGGGTATCCACAATGACACAAACTGGCGCAGTCAGGGGAGGCTGTGGACAGCTCCCTGAAGCCAGGGTATGTTTGGCTTTGAACGGGTCACGGCGGTGAATGGGTACCGTGACTTCATTCTCAAGACAGATCAGAAATCCTTGTAGTGGTCGCCAGTATCACGGCCAGGGCTTAAGACAAACAACGTGCTTTCCGTGGACCTCAACATGTTGCCGCACCTTTGGGGCTTGACTTAAGGCATCCATGTTTACTTTGAATTGATCAAAGCCAATATGTACATATGAATGCAATGGATCTTGGCCCATATTAGGGACACAATAGGGTAGCATTCTGAAGGGAGACCTCCACTACTGTGGCAGCATCTGTACATTCACAATGTGGAATGTGGGAGACCAATACAGTCTTTGTTATTCCCCAACGACGACCATGATTGGTGGACTACACAACATCTTGCTCTATTTGATTTTACTTGTATTGCAGCCGGTGCGTGTAAGATTACATGGCGAGCACTTCGGGGAAATAACACAGTTAATGAACACTCAGAAAAGAGAATTAGCAGCAAGCAAAAGAGGAACAATAAAACCAAAAAGAGGAATTGGATAGACCCCCAGCAGTGTGGCAATGAGAAAGAAGAATAAGAAGAAGGGGAATAAAACCCTTCCTTCCCATCTTCTTCTCTAAAGTTAGCTTTGGAAGCTAAGCTAAGCCTTGAAGCAGCAGCCCATAGCACTATTCAATTACCAAGAGCATGCTACTGATTTACTCTGGAGGGACCGGGGGATGCCACGCATGGCATGGTATGCACGTGTGTAAAGAAGACATTACAAAAACACAAACAACGGACACTGAACATTAAACATGACACAGAGATGTCGACAAGTATGCAAGGCTGCATAGCGCGCGTGTGTACACACACACACACACAAGGCCATGAGGTCATCCTCATATAGGGTGGCCTCTTCGACCAGGTGTTGGGTTATAGGTCGTGGAGGATGCTTGGCATAAATAAATGTTTCTAGGCAGATGAGTGAAGGGTATAGAAAGGGTGGACAAATAGTGAAGGGTGGGGTTATGTAAAGAAGTGTGGGGTTGGGGGTGTGGTCAAGAGACTATACATATCTGTTACATGAGATGTGTGTATGTGAGAAAGAAAAGGAGAAGGAGAGATGGGGGTGATGTGGGGGTCCAGGTTTAGAGTGGGGTGTCGTGTGAATGCTATCAGGACAAGGAGCAGGGCCAAGAGAGGGCCCTCTGCAGACCTTGTTGTGGGATGTAAACATGAGAGAGACGGCTTCGATTAGACACTATTGACATCAAGGTGGGGTGCAAGTCCATCCATTGCAGAATGAGCAAAACGGCCCTGGTGCACGGTTCACACGGCGATTGGTCTTGTGTCGCACACCTCTGAAATGTTGAAGCTCCGCACGGACAGACCACAGTGATGTTACGGTAACTATAAAAGCCGTGCACTTCACGAACGGCGCATCACGGCGACTATAAATGTCTGCTTAAGAGTTGTATCTGCAAGGTAACCAAGAGGAGCGCTCATTTTATTAAGACATTCAACTCTTCTTTAAGTTGTTGTCGCTCAGATCTTAATTCTCCACTACAGTTCAACCCAAATAGTCCCCTTAAACACCAGAGAGCAGGAATTGCACACACTCACCAGTGTAACGATGGCGCACTCTGCGGTGAGCTGCGCGGCGCTGAACAGCGTCCTGACGAAGCGGTAGATCTGCTTCTGCTCGGGGTTGTGCTTCTCATAGTCCTGCGGCACCTCAGACTTCTAGACCAATCCGACCGTGGGCAGAATGAGAGCAGTGTTAACCAGGTCAACAAATGTCCTTCGATTCAATGGACCCCTTTTTCACAGATCGTCAATTGTTTGGTTAAGGTAACTTCCTGTTCCTGTCGTTTTGACGTGAAGTCAGTCTTATTTACGTCTGTGGCAGAACCAGCATGGTCAACGTGTATTTGCTTGACAAGTTGTGTCTATACCGGTTAGCACTACCATTCCTACATCGCACGGACCCATAATTAATGTTATGAGCGATGCCTGTGTTTTTCTACAGGTCTATTAAACTACTTGAAGCCTGGTTTTACCTAACTAGCAAATCCGGAATAGATTTTTGCAGAGGTGTCATCGTAGCACAATCACTGTCGCTCATAACACAAATTATGGCTCTGCTACTTTTATGACCCTGGCCAGCTGGTCCATGTGTGTTACCTTCACTAGTTCAGTCGGTTACCTGTGCCCTGGTACATAAAAAAGGGCGAGTGACCCCTGTGTTTATCCTACGATGATGCCTCTGTAAAAAGGGTCTGTTGAGGATAAACACAGGTGTAGCTTATAAAACTAATCATGAGTGGGCTTGATTGTAAGTTGGGCCTGGCAACAGTTTAGACAACTCTAGTGAAGAATACTTGACATTATCCATGCTGGGGCTCTGACAACTAATTGAGATTATCAATTACTTGGGTGCTTTATTAAATAAAAATGACAACTATGTTTACTCTGCTAAGAGTATAGTTGGGCAAGAATGCGTTTGAATTTAAAATGGGTAAATTATATTACACATACATTATATTCAGCAGTGGTGGCATATAGGTCAACTATAACCCCATAAATGATCATCAATCATTACATGAGGGAGAATTCTAACTGGAGGGGCCCAGACCTTTCCCAGGGTGAAGACATAAAACACTCGTAGTCACACACAAGGGTTTACTGTTGCTCCACTTCCGCGACCTGTGTGAGTAAGTCTTGACCCTTGACCTTGAGGTTCTACCAGCCGGCTTCATCTTCAAGGGGAGAAAACAACAAAAGATCTTACCGACAGCGGGTGGAGCTTTTCATCGAAAATATCCTGCACCATTCTCGCTTCCAGTTCTCTGGACACGACCGAAGCAAAAGGGAGAGAGAATGGAGGGAGGGAGGGAGGAAGGGAGGGTCAGAGTCTGTCTCAGAGAGGGCCAATGAGACAGAGACAAGGAGAAAGAGAGAGAGCAAGAGAGAGCAAGAGCGAAATACTTGACACACAGACGTGACAGAATCAAAGAGAGACATAAACACAGACAGACAGACATACACAGACAGACAGACACTAACAGCCTACAGATTAGGGATCAGTGGAGAACGTGAAGGCCTGATTCAGAGTTCAGGCCTCCCGCTTTATATCTCTGTTTCTGCTCTAGAATGTCACCGCGTTTCAAGGGCTTGACATTTAAGCCTGTCGCTCGGACAAAAGTCTCTAGGTGAGACTATACTGGTCTACAAAAGGTCTGTTACTAAGGCTGGTTGTAAGCGGTGGCCACAATTGACTATAGTATCTGTGATGTCGACCGTTTGATTCAGGATTGCTGGGTCAGGCCAGTGTGTGATATTCTTTCAATAAATGTGTATAACCTTTCAACTTTCAGCTTGCAATTCAAAAGCAGGAAAACGCCCAGGCGTTTGCCAATAGAAAGGAAAGATGATATCAGAACAGTGAATGCGATTTATTCGGCTTACCTGTTTTTTATGTGGTAGTATATTGCGAGGGATACACTGTGAAATGAAAAAACTAAACTTTAGACACTTTACTTTTGGCCACCAGAAAAAGTGACACAGCGAAATTCAACCTGGATCCATAGTCTGTGTTGAGCAGTATGTGCATAGGGCGAGGAGGCTGTGGACAGCATAGGGGCTGTTTACCATTTGATAGTGTATTTGAGGTTGGGCTGGCTGACAGTGCTGTCATCAAGGAATATGGTGGAACAGGAGCTGTACTTGCGCCTCACTGGGCCCGGATGTTGCTGCACACAAACACACAAATGTCAAGTGTGAAAAACACCCACATGCAAAAAAACATAAACGCACACAGTAGCCGATAAAGGGCATGCGCACACACACACACACACACACACACAAAGACGCCCATATAGACACAGACACACCTCAACATATGGATGATTCTATGTTCAGAAAGTAAGAAGAATATCGACTAAATGCTGATTATCACATAAACACTATAAAATACCTATAAAAAATATAGACTATAAAAAATATAATCTTTTATTATTTAAACCTGGAAGTTCCAACTCGCGAATTTCAAGCAACAGACAAATTTTTTAACAATCCTCTTCATTAAATACTGAAGGTGATGGGAGTTTGACCCTGAAGAGACAGCGATGACATCATGCATGTGTTTCTAGGGACACAGTCAGGACAGATCTAAGAGGTGTGGATGTTATGAACTAAATCCTAAAGAAAAGGAGGGAAATATGTGAGGGCTGGGGAGGATGGCGCTTTTGAGAGTAACATACTTTACCTTATTTTCCGAAATGTGCGTGAACTTGAAAAATATAAAACAAGAAAAGTACAATTACCACCTATACCCCGACACAGTTTGGAAAAAAAGTATCTGTGAATAATTACAATAACGACAAGCATTATGTGTGGCGTTTTAAAAAGATACATAAATAACCATCTGTGCCATCTTTATGATGGCATTTATAATTTACTTTAGTGAAAACATCTGGCTTGGAGTGCCCTCTTGTATTAAGATTATACTCACGTGATTGATGTAAAGGCTCTTCCGTTTTTCTCGTACTGGAAAAAAGGAGAATGGAAAAGTCAACATCGCCACTTGGTGTGGACTAGCCATGCAAGCACATGACTGATGCAGTACCCCACCCTTGTGAACAGGGGGCAGCAGATGCCCAGGGCTTCCTCATGCAAAGACAAGAAGCACTGGTTGATCTCTGGGTGAAGAGATGCTGTATGTCTTAAGGTATTATAGACAGACACTAGATTTCGCCAACATTATGCAACAGACGTTGTGTGTTTCCTGAATGTGAAATAATGAAAAGAAAGAGTCCTCTAATTCCACAAGCGGAATATAATGTTCGGAAAGTTGGGCATAAAGCAACACTTGAAATGATTCATTGTTATGGTTTTAATGATTCTGCGCCAATTCAGTTGCACCGACACAGTTTCCATATTAACGGGTGGATAGAGCTTACTGTATTCTTAAGAGGTAGATTCATGCTCCAAGAAAATGGTTTGCCTCACTGGGAAAATGTAATTTGTGAGGTTAATTGTGCTCAGTGGACCTGATGATTTGCATGTCTCGGAGAAAGATTGAGCTCATTTTCACCGTGTGCCATGTTGTTTCACATGAAATGTGGCAACAGCCATTGGCTGACGCAAAGGTTGTGAAGGTGTGTGTGTGTGTGTGTGTGTGTGTGTGTGTGTGTGTGTGTGTGTGTGTGTGTGTGTGTGTGTGTGTGTGTGTGTGTGTGTGTGTGTGTGTGTGTGTGTGTGTGTGTGTGTGTGTGTGTGTGTAACATGTGTCTATCTGTCCGTGTTTGCTGTGATGTAAAAGAACACACAAGGGCATGACTATGATTGCTGGCAAACCACAACATCACACAGAGACGCGTGTGACACACACAAACACAAAGCTGTCTGGCATTGCCCAACTCAATATCCTTTCATCTCTCACCTTTTTCCTCACACTCTCGTTCAGATAAAGATGTAAAAAAGCGTTTATTGTGTTTTGAAAAGTGCTGCACAACATTCTAGAGCCATCTCAGTAACCCCAGTGTGATGGTGCCCTTACATAAGCAAATTGCTTCCGTTCTATAGTCTTCCTGTTAATAAAATGTGCATCGTAAATTATCTTGCAATGGAATATTATGCAACCCTGATCATAATGCGCACACACACACACACACACACACACCATAGTGTCATTATAAAAAGGAGAGAGAGGCTATTGGTTATGGCTTCAAAATAGAACGACAACACATAATAATGATGTGTTGTTCTGCCCATCACCGTGACACAGGCGGTGGGTGCGTGTCTGTGTGTGTGTGTGTGCGCGCGCGCACGTTAGTAAAAGTCGAGCAATGAGGGTGACTTGGGCTCGCTATTTATAATAACCCCACGACACATAGTACACACTAACACCTTCACTGACACACGACCGCGTTCGGCCAGTGGAGGCGAATACACACAGGCTGCTGACAGGAGACGAGCGGTGCGTAGCGCACGGATGACATAGCCTGGCTCGATCCGGGGGTGGAGGTGGGGGGGGGGGGGGGGGTTGGGGTGAAACACCCAAACACGAAGAGGGCCTAGCTGCCCCACCGAACACCTGCCCCACCGTACAGGCGCACACGTACTCACCTCTCTTGCTGGGCACGGCAACTGAAAAAACACAAGAGTCCCAAGTTGTTGTCTCAAACGTTTGGATGGACGCATGTGAGGCCCACCCAGCTCTCGCTCCCCTGTCAATATCACTATTCAAATGTATGGGACAAGCTACGGATAGGTTATTGTTTGTTGACAAGATTCGGTTGGCTGTTGCCATTATACAAAACTGTTGTTTACTGGCATACAATTATTGAATGATGCCATTTCGTTTATAAACCGAAACAGCTTTTTTCTCCCTTTTTGGGTTTTGAATCAGCCGGGGCTTATAGAGTAGGGTGAATTTTCGAGAAACCTGTTGGGGATTGCAGCATCGGTAAACAAACAAGATATCGAAAACGACCCGCAGAGTGGATTACCTCTCTCGCCGTGCCTAGTTGCATAATTAGACTGCCTTATACAGTACCTATCAGGGGAGCTGTGCAGCATGCATTATTCCTGCGCAGTGAAAGTACAAAGACTGCAGCTTCAAAGAACCAACCAACCCCCCCCCCCCCCCCCCCAACACACACACACACACACACACACACACACACACACACACACACACACACACACACACACACACACACACACACACACACACACACACACACACACACACACACACACACACACACACACACACACACACACAGTAATAAATGTTCTGCCCCAGAGCAAATTGGCATGCATTTTTATGGCTGTCGTAATTGGCACGCCATTAGTGATCAGTGAGTTAACTGTTGATTTATTAAAACAAAATCCTTATCCATCCTTATTGTAATTTTATATAGTAGGATTTTTTTTTCAGCCTATACAATAACCGATAATTACCTGCTTCTGAAGGCAAATAACCAATGCGATAACCTGTTGCTTGTTACCAACCAACTGACATCACTAATAATTGTAAACCAAGCGTAAATCAATTCCATCATTTAATCATTCATTGCTTTAGCCTTTGTGCCGTCTCTAGAAAACCACTGGCGGGTTTCAAATGCACTACCACCCGAGCTGCTTCATATTGTTTTTACAAATCTTTGATGCGATGACGACGTTTCAGGATGAATCATATTTGTCGTGATTTCTCGTGTTAAAACTAGTCACCCTTTTCCCTCCTCCTGAACATGTATTAAAAATTTGCTGTCGTCCTCTGAGACCGTGAAAACTGTCCAAACCGTCTGCGGCATGTTTGCCGTTTGGCTCCCTAATTTACCAGGCCCACACCGCCTGGCTCTACTCAGGTGCCGAAGTTCAACGTCGTGAGCGCGACAACATCGGCAGTGCTTGTTAGGCCCTATGGTTAAGCCAATGGAAGCAATATTGGCTTCCAATTATCGGCTAGAATGAAGTTATCGGAATAATAGATGCTAATAACAATGTTCCTTATCTACCGGATCTAATATACATCGCGCATCCCTATTTAATAGATTATATTGATTGCATTACACACGTGTAAATCTGTATGAACTGTTATACTTAAATTATTTTTTCGTATGTTTTGCTGTGGCAAAATCCTCCAGTGTATGATGAAAAGGGCCAACGGTGTCATGAAAGTCTTAATATAGTGTGCAACGTCTTGATAAGTGACGGCCAGCGTATCATTTCCACAAGCACATCCATACAAGTAATTTGATCCATCTCCAACTCCGTGAATCTGCGGACACCAGGTCGATGTAACGGAGAGAGTGCTGGGCGGTGAATGATGATGAGAAGGACGCCTGCAGGTGAAAGGCGAACGTTGAGGTTCTGCAGAGCGGTACTGAGGGCCGGTCTTACCGTCCGTCTGCGACTTGCTCAGGAAGATGGTGCTGGCCCGCGGGTGGTCCGAGGGGTTGTACTCCATAGGAAGGTCTGGAGGGCGGGGAGAGAGGGAAAAGAGATAAGGACGTTTTAGATGCATGAAGACAAAGACAATTGAACAAAGGTGACTTACTGTGTGATTTAAACCTACAATCTAGAGTTGACAGACAAACAGCCCGCGGCACTACCATTGTTGTTCTTGTTTATTCTGCACTTAAACGAAGGCTTAGCTACAGCGGCCATCACCAGCTATAGCTGCTGTTACAGATATTGTAGTGTAGTTTAAAAGCTGCATTTCTAGGTCAATTAAACATCAACGTTTTCCCTTCCTCAAATTCAGCATAAATTATGTTGAATGTGAACGTTCAAGTTGGATAACACGACACATATTTGAGAACATGGACAACAATACTATGACTCCAGGAAATGGCTTTTTATAGAAATCTGCTATCAGTCATTTGACCAATCAACGACACTGTGGGGCTGAGCGTATGGCCTCATGCACGGTCAGTCACCGGCATGTGTGGTAAAACCAGACTCCCAACCTGGTGTGAAAATTCAAGTTTTCGTGTCTGTGTGACGGTCGGGGTAGTGTGGGGCAGAGCGATTGGGGAGGTAGTCGTTTTCCACTGAACTTAAAGCAATTGAGGAAAAACAAAACCGTAGTAACTGCTAAAATGGTATCAGTTTGCCATTGAATTAAGTATTCATACTGTGCCACAATTTGTTTAATTTAACTAAACAAAAAAAACGAAGGGAACGGAATACTCTTCACTAGTAGGCAGGCGATGAACACAACATTATCGTGGATTGGAAAATTAGCCTATGGATTCAGCACCCTGTGTTTAAACAGTCATGGTTAAAATGAGGAGACCCATTTACTTGCCAGTGATGTGCCACTAAAGAGTGCTCTACAAACAGCCGTTTGTACAATCGATGTTCTGAGCAAACACGGGTTGTGTTTTAAATCACAGCCCGTGTACACAGCACTCAGGGAACGCCAAGGGCAACTGGTCTGAGCGAAACACCTCAACACATGACCGGCCAACAGGGAGGATACTTGTGGTCTTGAGTCAAAATAAACCACAAACATATCGTCCATACTCGATGGCCTTTGACTTGCATATTGCCATGTGCAGTGTCAATTATCAACCAACAGGGGTCTGTCTTAACAAGCCGGCATTGTATAATTCCAACATTTATTTATCATAATAAAAAAATCTGGATGTTACCAAAAAATTATTTTGCCTTAATTATGTCAAAAGGTTATTAACACATTGTTCCCAATTCCATCAGTAAATCTAAAAATGGAAAATGATATGTATAAACAGTCAGCAGTGACTTTCATCGGGTGGGCCAAGCAGAGACCAAATCGTAGCAGGGCAGTCCAGGAGCTTATCTTGAGCTTATGAGGGGAGGTATGGTAGAAGCAGCACTTGTCTTGAGGAATAAAGCGTAACAAAAGAAGCCAACATACACACATACACGTTGTTGACGACGTGTGCGTGTGTGTACACATATGTGCTTGGATGAATTGTGAAGGGATGGGGAGGGGCACCACCCCTCCCCGCACCACCTTTGTGGTTCCATGGATGACATCAGTGAAACAGGAAGAGGTGGAACAAGACCAATGCCCACAATGAGAAGAAGATAACTGGACAAACTGCATGGATAGGAAAGATAGAGAAATAAAGAAGAAGAAGTAGAGAAAGAGTCAGAGAGTCAGTGTCAGAGGAAAAGGGAGACACGAACAAACTAAATAAATGAACATTCATCTCTCAAAATTAAATTCACATAACATATCAAAGTTTGTGTCATCCATCTATATTGACCTAGCGCCCACCTCACATTTCAGTTACAATCCTCCATCTCCTGAAATTGTATCTTGGACAAAACGGACCGCTCATGTCCTTAAAAGGTAACAGATAGCAGAAAAGGAGAGACCGACGTTGTGTTCGGGCATTGTCTTCGGAGTCTTTTGAACTGCCAGTCTATTGTGCATGAGCGGTACTTCAAGAACCACAGAGGACAAGCCACACACACACACACACACGATGTGGGCGGAGAAGAAGATAAAAGTGTGTGAGTGTGTGTGGGAAGAAATGTGACCCTTTGTGAAGGATGCATGTGCACTTCTGTGTCCAATTAGAGGTGCACATGTGTTTGTGTGTGTGTGTTTTCAGATTCTACGTTTCCACAGCACATTTGTCACTAGCAGCAACCATATGATAATTGGATCACTTTATTATGAATAGAAGTGTAAAGATGAACAATTTATTATTCAATACGCAGGGAAAGTGGGAACCTGTATCCCCATTCTCAGGGCGTGGCTCTCCTTGTGTCAAGTGACCTTTGTTACCACAGAGCAAGGTCCCAGTCTCTTCCTCTACAGACAGGACACGCACACACGCGCACACGCGCACGCGCACACACACACACACACACACACACACACACACACACACACACACACACACACACACACACACACACACACACACACACACACACACACACACACACACACACACACACACACACACACACACACACACACACACACACACCTTCCTCACCAACTCTGTCCCCTGGGGAGAATGCACACAATTTCCTGCATTTCAGGAAGTGCCAAGGAAATGAGGGAGAGCAGGGACAAGGAACACACCATTGTTCGATGGATGTGGGGTGGGAGTGAGTCTAAGGTAAGGCTTGTTCACTGTGTGTGTGTGTGTGTGTGTGTGTGTGTGTGTGTGTGTGTGTGTGTGTGTGTGTGTGTGTGTGTGTGTGTGTGTGTGTGTGTGTGTGTGTGTGTGTGTGTGTGTGTGTGTGTGTGTGTGTGTGTGTGTGTGTGTGTGTGTGTGTGTAAAGCGAAATGACATGCCACATTCAGGCATGGGCCAAGTCTATGGACCACTTTGGCCCCAACCCATTTCTGCCAGTCTCCATGACAGCAAACAAAGATACTATGGAAACACAGCCAGCATCCTTAATATGGTCCCTCACCTATAGTAACCTGAGCCAGTTATGGCTCAGAAAAATAGGAAATGATGTGTACAGGGAATTATATCTGTGCTTAAAATAAGATAACCACACTTTTTCCACAGTCAGTGAAATATTGTTTTGTCTATATAGCAATACATGATAGTTTACTTGATACAGAAGCACAAAGCACATGTGCAGTGCTATAAGCCAAGGCCTGTACGCTCAGTGCAACCTGAGTGTCCAGTTTATTCTGAGCACGGTCAGATGTGGGTGATTTGTGGAGGACAGCTTGGAAATGGAAAGGATGAATGATAACAAAGAACATATTAACAATGAAGGCCAGGGTGAGGGTGAAATAGTAAAGATGATATGACTAAAAGTTAAGATACTTGGAATTCAGTGCTAAGGACCAAGGCCATCACACTAGATTCTGTGTCCATTGAATGATGTAAATGAACAAATTTAGTGTTGAAGAGCATGGAAATGCTTCGTGTTCATGCATGTTTTTGGGTTGCACGTTTTCATCTTTGATTGTCAATCATGATTGCTTATATGCTGCTTTTAACTTTTCTAGTTTAAATTTGAACAATTTATGCTGAAGAAAAGATCCAACAGGCGTCCTGTGAAGCCCTCCCACACACACTGACAATAGGAATAAACCGCTGTAAATGCTGGGACTGGCAAGCAGTTGGCAGTCTTCCCATCCCCTGAAGCTGTTCTTGACGGTCTGGCACCGGGCCAGAACATCAGTCCGAGTAAGAGGACGAGGAGAAGGTCCAGCACCCCTGGCTGATCGGCATCATAATCATACCCATTTTTAAACACCGTCCGAGCGTCCCTGCCCTCTCCCTGCCCTCCCCCAGGTGGTCAAATGCCAACCTTCCGGTGCTCAGGAGGCCAAGTTAGCCTTTCTTGTGTTGTTAGTATCATCACAAGATGTGTGTTTGAAAGGAGATTGGAGTGGAAGGTAGTGAAGCGTAAGCAGCGGGCCATCTGGTGGAGCGCTCTAGTCCCTAGTTTGCTATTTTTGCATTATACGGTGACAGAAACTCCCAGAGGGATGGTGTGGGCACAAGGTTTTTTTTTTTTGGAATCAAGATATATCAGTCGGTTACCATCATTAGTAAACCTAAGCGTTCTCTCTCAGTCCTTCATAAAGACTGGTTCTCTTGCACATCTTGGAGATAAGTGCTTTGCCAAAATAGTCGTGGGATGTCGTGGTGTCATCAGACCAGCCTCAGTGGTAGGAAGGAACATTGTTGAAAGACACTTATTTTTACACATGCACACACGTGTGGGTTCTGTCGTTATTGCAGTGCAATGCAACGTCAAGCCAGAATAATGAAAGACATCACTCAACTGTCAACAGCCATTCACACACAAAAACACAACACACACACACACACACAAACAGACACACACACATAAGAGCAATCCAGAACTAGCCATTGCCTTTCCATTTAGTATCAGGTATCGCTTATTTACTTACTAACTTCCAGATGGATAAAAAAAGAAGACAGAAAAATATGAAAATCACATGGTGTGTGACAGCTGGTACCTGAATAACAAGTACTCTTTGTTTCTAAAGCACATCCCATCCTAACATGATCACACGGAGCGTTCAGTTTAAAAATAGAAACAATAAAAGAACAACAGAACAATCAGCAAAAGGAAAAATAACGACAATACAAAAAGGTACAATATGGTTTACGCTACATTGTCCATATGGTTCACTGCACACATCGTTAGTTTTGCTATTTGCTAAGGGGGCGTAGCAGCTTCAAGCAAGGATTTGAAGGATGCAAATACTGACATATTTGACTGTGGCTACAGATGTGGCTGGAGACTTCATATCAGACATCTTGCTCAAAAGACATTACACTCATGATATCTTTGCCATTTTTACACATACCATATTTAATTTGTTACATGTGCAGACATTTGATGCATCCCTCATTTGTTTGTCAAAAATGTTTAAATATAACGATGACAAACTTCCCTCCACAATAATCCATCACTCACAGGGTCCGGTAGGTCCGTACTCCCCAAGCAGCCCTTCCTGTCAGCCTGAAGGGGAAAATAGGGGGGCATCCTCATCTGTCATCAGAGCCCAGACACCCTGCTGGGTGATATCACAAGGCAGTGATGAGATGAGTCTTACCTCTACTGTGACAGTATTCTTAACTCCAACCCCATTTGCTGGAAAACTAATAAAACTAGATTACTTTTGGGCTCGCTCCTAACTCGGTGGGCTCTCTGTGTGTGTGTGTGTGTGTGTGTGTGTGTGTGTGTGTGTGTGTGTGTGTGTGTGTGTGTGTGTGTGTGTGTGTGTGTGTGTGTGTGTGTGTGTGTGTGTGTGTGTGTGTGTGTGTGTGTGTGTGTGTGTGTGTGTGTGTGTGTGTGTGTGTGTGTGTGTGTGAGATAGACAAACTCTACAGTAGGGGTTTAGGGGGTTGAGGACCAAATATTCTCAGAAAGGTGTTCTTCTCTCGGAAACTAAACCAAAAGGGGTGATGGGGTTAGGGAGGGGGGCGGGGGTCGGGCTGGGGGTGAACACACACCAACATCCCCCTCCTCTTTGGATCACGGTAACCAGGCAACGCATGCTTGAAAAGGATTCAGCTGGCAACGGCAGACCCATCAAAGGAGTAAAAGACAAGGCACAGTAGCTTATTCCTGTACAATCTCTTTCTTCCCCCTTCTCTCCCTCCCCTACTCTCTCTCTCGTGTACCGATCCCTTTTCTCCTGGATCCTCTTTCACGTAACACAAACTGCACCTGAATCACACCTTGAGCATTAAGGACATTGGTGTAACGAAATGCATAACACTGCTAAAGAACGAGGCAGGATCAGGATTCAAACTGCCAGCAAGTCAGGGGGCAAAGTGTCAGATGGAGACAAAGTTAATGTTTGTGATATCAAGAGAGAGAGAGAGAGAGAGAGAGAGATCAAAAGTATGAGAAAAAGGCTGTACACAGAAAGATATACACTTATCATGCGTGGCAAAAATCCAGGTCTTTGGGTTTTAGTCCAAATCACCGCTTTGATTTGCTTTGTTTTTGTTCAAAATTACTTTATTGATCAATCGAGTTACACCCTTTCAACGAGCTGCAACATGCCGAAAATCCCAGATTAAACCTGTCACAGCTACAACTGCCTAACTGTCTAATACTAAGACGGATGGGAATTTCTGAACCGAGCATTCCCATGGACATTTTGGTTCAAACTAAAATGATCACTCTCGCTGATTAAAGGACATTCCAGCTCTGTTTGAGAGTGTATGTTTACGTGTGTGTGTGCCAAATGACCCCCCGAAGCTGACAGCCAATTAGATCAGTGCAGGAGGGGTCTTTGGTTTGACAAGGTGGGGTCCCAGGTGACCCCAAGTTGGTACCTCAACCAGATGTTACCCCCTGGGGGGCAGCAATTAGGAGCCAGTCAGGGCTGCTGCTGCACCTGCCCAGTAAGGTGGGACTCCTGACGGAGGGGCAGGCTGTGGATGTCTCAGCATTGGTCAAATAAACCCTCATCTGAATAGACATTTGTCATTGCTGGCATATTCCTTGTCAAGCAAGCCTCACAACACACACACACACACACACACACACACACACACACACACACACACACACACACACACACACACACACACACACACACACACACACACACACACACACACACACACACACACACACACACACACACACACACACACACGATGGGGTTAGAATGGTTTATACAAATTGCGATTTGAACTGGAGTCATTCCACAGACACAATATAAAATCAAAGGGCTCTTCATTTGGTAAATCAAACAAAAACGTTTCAACAGGAACCATTAGTAATGTCAAAAAATAAATAAATAAATGGACCGATTTTTGCAGTTTTGTTTTTACAGAACGCCAAAAAACTGCAGCTTGAAATTCCTCAACAACATCTGTCATCAACTCTGGGGAAAGAAGCTGGTAATTGCAAGCTGGTAATTAACAGCTCTGCACAGCATGAGCTCAAAGCCTGCTGCCTCTCTTGGCCACTCTCCGCACCCCACACAGTGTACCACACACACGTGGCTGAGAAGGGGATAAGGTTTAAGCCTGATCCGTCGGGAAGTACGTAATCCTGCCCTCCAATTCGATTTAGGATCAACACCTGCAAGTGAAGCTTCTTTTTCCTGCTGTCACAAGAAATGCCATTTCATATTTTTTTCAAGTATGATTAGAGCTCCTCTGCAGTTCTTGTGAAAATAAGCTGCCTCTGTTTCTTCTCTCATTCTCTAATCATCCGCAAATGTAGAAACTCACAGAAAAAGATCACATTTGTCTCCGGTTCGCTAAAAGCAATGGAGTTTTTAGATCAATTAAAATATCCAGCTTTATAAATTCAAGTGAGCAGGAACAACAACCAGAGTTGATTGCAATAAGGGTGATGTCACTATAAGAATTGGGTTAGACCAAAACACACCAACAGTGTGGCAGAAGCTGAAATTAAAACTAGAGACCAGAATGTAAGTTACGACAGCGGTACAGGAAGTGAAAGCTGGTTCAATGAACTCTGTTGCACCGTTGATGGTGACATGTAATGTCCTAAACTGTAACTCACACTTCTTCACACAACTCCTTGTCCTTTCACACTAGTGTTTCCTCTCTCCCCCTCTTGTAGTCTCTCCCTGCATCTCTCTCACTGTGGTCGGTCCTGTATCACGCTGTGGAAGGAGCCGTAGACAAACAGGGAGCCCATCTGTGCCATGCTCGGAGCCACACTTGGATCGTGTTGACATTTCCACAGAAACGCAACACACACACGCACTTAAAACAGAGGAATCAACAGTGTGCTGATGGACTATGTTGACACAGAGATTGTCGGATAAAAACACAGCAAATTGAAACCCGATTGAAACTCTGCGTGTGTAGATCTCTTCAGCAGCGGCATGCCTTATCATGACTCATCTGATTGGTTGGTTCTGTGCTACTGGTCACCCTCCCCCCCCCCCCCCCCCCCCCCCCACCCACCCACCCACCCACCCTGTTGACCATTTGCCCGTTTGCCAGCACCGGCAGACCCATTTGACGGGAGCACGCTCAATTAGCCTCGGAGATTAGCCTTGACTGCGGCTCTGCTGCACCGCCGGGAACACAGAAGAACGCCATGACAGAAACCACCGCTATCTCCTGCTGAACTGGAACTAGAAAACATTGTGCTGTTTCTTAATGGCTATATGCTTCTTTGTTGTTGTGGAGGACTTGAGGTGAGTGAGGTGCGGCATGTGTTTTGTAGTTTATAGCTCACGTGCTAATTCTGCCAGCAGGAGAAGAAGTGGTAACGTCATGCCTGAGGAATGACCCCCGCCTTACCAAATCCCTCCCCCCCACCCAGTTTCGCTCTCTCCTCACCAAAGTTGGATGTGTGAATGCATTTCCTCTTCCTGTTAACAAATCGCCATTGTGTCGCAGTAAGCAGTTTATTGTTGCAGTATTGAGTACATTTAAATTTCAACACAATCCGTCCGGTTTTGGAACCCCCATGTGACACCATTTCTGCACTGGCCATTTAAGTTTCAATACATTGAATGGACACACAGCTCTACTATGGGTAGATCTGTACAAACGATACAGATGTGTTTTATTCTATTTATATTGCCGTTTTGCACAATAAATGTTCTTAAAATACCTCTATACTATGTAAAATATGTCCAAGTAATACAGTTAAGAGCACGGTGAAAGCTGCCATATCAGTGTTTTACCCCTCTTCAGAAGCATTTAAGAAAACAAATATATCTAATATATACCTTTACCGTCCGTGCTTCCAATTATACCGCGATATACATTTGATGCCATTCGGCCCAGCCATATTTACTTCCTGTAACCAAAGTCAGCATTACACTCTTTAACAAAATAGTTAGCTAAAGGGGATCCTTTTTCTTTACCTTCAGCATAATAGGAGCCATTGATTGGCCACGATGGAAGAGTCACACTATCGGCAGCTGATGGCATTATGGGTAGGGAGCAGGGAGCATAACAAGGGCAGAACACAGCACTGTTCCTTTCAAAGAGAAATAGGACTTCTTTTTATAAACTCTTATTTTGAAACACATTTAGGTTACGGGGGGGGGGGGGGGGGGGGGGGGGGGATTCCAAATCATCCAAAGTTTCTCTGCCTTTATCTGTTAAAAATAAAATCATATTCTTTAGAAACAATACCATTGTACATTGCAAACTTTGCTTAAAAGGAAAACATGATTTTGTCCATTAATAGCTCACATTATTGACGAAAGTATCAGGTTGCTTTGCAGGTTGGTCACGTTCTCATAAACACACATGCACACGCTCACAGCATGCATGCATGCACGGCCCGGCCAGGTGTACCATGTGTGTCTATGTGCATGTGTGTTTCATTGTGGCGACAGTAGGATGTCATTATGAGAGCAGTGTGCCGCAAGCTGTGCCACAGAAATCTCTCTCTCTCTCTCGAGCGGCTGTGTGTCACATCCATTTGGCGGTGAGTATCGTTTCTGTTCCCTCTTCCTCAAATGGCTTCAACCAGCCAAACAGATGCCTCACAAGGCACTCCAAAAGCATTGATACGATTAGACGCATGGAGACATGCAACTAAGAGAATAGTGCATTGTATATTGCAGACATGTGTAAAAGTCAATGAGTAATTTACCCCTAACAAAGATAAGAGAGAACAACACGAAGATAAAACCTTGGTTTCAAAATGGTGAGCTTATCCAGCAATATGTTTGGATACCCATGGACTATTTGGATATTTAGATCAAATTCCTATGTGAGACAGCGTTTGGACTGTGTAATTAACATTCATAATTCAAATGGGGGGGGGGGGGGGGGGGGGGGGGGGGGGATTTAGGATATATGTGGCTCTGTCAGAAGCTGATTAGCAGCATGGCTTATTGTCCATCATTCCCTTCACAACTTATTTTACTTTTCCTCACTACTCACACACAACCTAGCAACGTAACGCAACACCCACACAATTTGGTACTTAAGAAAAAAGCATGGATTCAAACGTTCCATAACGGTGATGTCCAAAACTTTGGACACCTCTATTCATAACAGATTCAGTATCTATGACATTGCAGCATGTTTGGAATGGGTGTGAGTAACAACTCTGCCCAAAGAGCCGGTGGGTCATTTTATTTTTACTCAAAAGTCATCAACCTATCAATGCTAATCAAAGCAACCCATTGTTTTTTCTTTACTTCTTGATGCGCTGTGGCAAGAGCACCCATGTCTCCTTCTTATTATTACATAATTACGTTTGAGATGTCAGCAAGATGAGAAAGAGAGAGAGCTTTAGAGACAGAAAGCGAAAATGAGTTTTCTATGTGGCAGGGGATAGATTCAGCCACACTTTGCCTAGTCAGATTGAACAAGTCACCAAAATGAGATTGTCACAGGCAATTACACTTTCATTAACGTTTCGAAGCAGTCAATTTGTTTTGAAAAGGGAAACCTTTCCCCTCTAGAAATGAAGTCTTGTTGATGAGAAGAGACACAGGGCTGTTGTAGTGACCAAAAAACAATTTGTGCCAGATGATTATGAAATGGACCAATATGAGGTATTATAATTGACTTTAATGATTGTCTATCAAGTAAAATAAAATACAAGATCTGTTCATGTTTCCAGTCCGACAGACAGACTCCCTCTGCTACCAGCACAGTTCAGTATCATGAGGATTCATCTCTGTAACATTCCCGCTCAAATATCAGAGGGACTGATTACAGTAACACCGTAACATGGCACATCCCGACTTGTAACAACAAAATACCATACCATCGCTAGTTCAGCCAGAGGCGAGATTGAGATGATTTCTGATCTCACGAAAAAGAAAATAAATCAGTGGAAAAAAGCTGAATGACTTGCATACGTTGTAGATCTGGGTCAAATAGTCTGAATCGTGGCTACAAGACTCCCTCGGCTCTTAAACTGTATGCATAAATAATGGCATCGCCAGATTTTAATTAGCCCACTTCTTGCGTTGTAGAATTAACTACCTTTGAACAACGACGAGACCGACCCATAGTTAATTTACAGATGTCTCTTATTAAACTACACTGTGTGTGTGTGTGTGTGTGTGTGTGTGTGTGTGTGTGTGTGTGTGTGTGTGTGTGTGTGTGTGTGTGTGTGTGTGTGTGTGTGTGTGTGTGTGTGTGTGTGTGTGTGTGTGTGTGTGTGTGTGGTCACTTTTTATCTCCCACAGGGGGACCACGCACCAGCCCACCCCCTACTGTTAGAATACACCACTCTGAGGCCTGCCAGGTAACAATGTATGACAACACAACTTTTAACGTGACTACACTGTGAATAATGCATCCCTGAAAAACATTAGTCCAGCCACATCTTGAGTCAGCTGTGTAGTGGAGAGTGATGGGTATTGTAACCGGAAGGTCCCAGTAGTGCCATAGACCAACGTGTTCGTAGACTATCGTGATCCAAGATGCCAGCCCCCATATCGTGGTATTTTATGGCCTGACTGCGCTACTGAGCAAGTCCAATCAAATGAATGGGCTGCCATTATTGTCTGACTACTTCTTTAAGGCGACATGCATGACTGATTGATTATCTCTCCTTTGTCTCTTGTCGGTTGAGAGAGGAGTCGTGTTTTTTGTTCCTGTAAACAGATTTGCCTACTTGTTAAAAGAAACAATGATGACGCCAGGGGAAACAGTGATATGTTCAGCTGGTTCTTTTTTGGTCTGCGAATACGTGGATAAAGTACACAAAATATGCAATGCATCAGCTTATAAGAACACACACACATTAAGTGTGGCTGTCTAGTAGTTTAACCATTATCCATGAGGATTGGCTTTGGTATGAATGGTTAACAGCAAACCCATTCCCAAGGGTTCATTATATTTACATGGTGTGGATAATCCATCAAGTTAGAAAGAACCCAAACTACAAGCGGTAAAAAGAGATGGGACATGAAGACACTTCTTCAAGCCCAATTCTTCACTATGAAAGAAGGCCATTTCACTCAGCTACAACGGTCAAGCTTAATCACATCAACATCATGCTGCTGTTAGGACAAGCCTAACACACAACGTTTAGCTTATCCCAATATTAGTCAAATCAAAACCTCTGGGCTATAATTACCCCCAAGAGTAAATACACACAGAGGTGTGAATGCAGATAATGACACAAGCCAGGCAAATGCAATGGCTCTGAACTCACCGCACTGGCAAGAGAGCCAGTGTAAATACCATTGTGTGCATTACTGTGCGCCATTGTTCCAAGATAATTTGTTACAGTTCATATACGTGGCAGACAAAAGAAGATGGTGGTGCAGTATTTGTCACAATGCACTTTAATGGGGGACAGAAGAGAGACACAAATGTGCAACTACTTTCTTTGTACAATTTTGGAAGTATGAAGGTTGTGCATATAGGTTTCCTATGTGTGTTCAGACTGCACCCCTCAAAAAAAATAAACAAACCAAAACACTCAAGGATCTAGAAGTGTTCAAACTTTAGGTTGCATGCTCAAGTTTGGTGTTCTGTGATGATCTACGTCTATCTACCACAAACTCCGTTCCTTTCACCAGCAGATATGTGTCCACTGCCACAATTAGACAACAACAATGCATGTTCAAATGTCAATTAATTAAAACAAATGATTTAGTCTCGTCTTCACACAAAGTGCTGAATATAGATGGATTCTTTTAAAAAGGTACTAGTAAGTAAAGATGCAATTCTAATCTCAAAGTTGGTACATTTGGTTTATTCCTGAATGAAACGAGGCAGATAAGGAATACAAATGGTTATATTTGTCCTTATTGTACTTTGGTAAGAGATATCTTAAATTCTTTACCCGTCCACCACTTTCCACATTCACTGTTCAAACAAGGCCAGCTGTAGATAACAAGACGGAGAACAATGACCCATTTGAAACACTGTGTGGAAAGCAGTTTCTTTACACTGAGCCCTGCCTTTCCCTCCATGTGAAATTGGGAATGCCATTAGAGGCTCAATGACAGGGTCCACTGGGTCAACGGTAATGACTTGAGTAAACAGCTCCACACACACACACAAAAAACAACTAACAAACAAAGTCTTTCATCTGTCTCAAATGTGAAGCACATGCCATTCCTTGTTCTCTGCTGTGATTAGTTAGTAAAGATCCCCACCATGATGTCAACATGGTGCAGATCTGCAATTGCACACCAATTATAACAATGTAAAAAAAAGAATGAATTAAGATTTCATTTTGTTGAATCACTAGCTACCATGAAGACGGCACCAATACTACATTAAAGCGCTGCCAGAAGGAGAAAACTACAATACGACATGCTGACTCCAATGTTGTCTGCAGCCATCCTGTGACTGTCAGTAGTCTCTGAGATGTTGTAGACAGAACCCTCTTGAGGATGGATGGGGGGGGGGGGGGGGGGGGGGGGGGAAGGCTGTACTGCCGGGGCCAGAGCCTGGGGATCTCCTGATTACTCACAACAGGGAACCCTCATCCTCCTTGGCAGCTCATGACCAAGACACCACCCGTTTGGCAAGCGGGTGGAGTCGGTCAGGGTCAGGAGCAGCAACCAAACACCATGAATCAAGTCATTATATTACATGTTCGTGGTATACGCTATGGCATGTGGTATTCGTTTTCCTCAGTTTCCCTTTTTGAGATGGTTTTGCAGACTTTTAGAAGACAGACCAATATATCAGTTGGCTGACGTTGGCCTCTCCATTTCTCTGTCTCATTGAATGTAAAGACAGAAAAACTGTTTAGCAAGTATAATAAACATATTGACACAGTACAGGTCTACAAACCTTTACAACATCTCTAGAGCACGCCTCATGTCACTCTCCCTCTCTGTCACTTATGGGAGTATATGGCTATGAACAAGTGACATTACATATTGTTGGTAATTATTCCCATTGAGTCCTCCTATAATACATGCGGGTAGGGTTGGGTACCGAACTCTGTACTTTGTGGTACGTTCTAACACAATCAGTCCAATGGAGAGCCGAAAGGGGTCCCAAGTGTGTTTATTTTATACTTTTCCAAACTGGATGGGTTTGGGACGGGAGAGGGAGGTAGGGAGGGGGTTTATTTTGTGTGCTGTGTAAAATGTTCTTAATAAATAATAATGTTAAAATGAAATAGTTCTGACCTCTTTTTTTTTCAACTGAATTTTTTTTTTGGGTTATTACAGAGTACAGTACCAAAATAAAGGTACTGTTGCGTACCGGTACCAGTTCAAATGTGAACGGTACCCATACATGCCAGTGATGATGGCATCTGTTGTGAGTTCTTATCAACAAGGGTTCCTATGGCACCTCTTACACAAAGCGCACCGAACAGCCTTTCACTGTGCCGAGCCTCCAGGGCTCCACACAAGCACGCGCACTGAGGCGCACTGAGGAACGATGACGTAAGTCCAAGTGACTGAATAATGTCATGCTCTCCTCAGCAGACTTCTAGACTTGGCAGGAGAACGTCGCCATCCCAGGCTAGCACACACACAACACAAGCAGTCAGGAGCACATGGGGCAATAGAGACACCCGCATGCATGTGCGCATTCCCACTAAGTATTGCAATAATTGTAAATTGCTCAAGGACTGTATACATGTCAACACCTTGCAGAACGTATGTGGTCAGTATCAAGGCACCATAATACAATAGGAAGTATTGACAAATTAATATTGTTATCTAGAATGAACTGACAGTATTTCGATTTTGTATTGCATACTGACACTGTCAAAAGAACATACTATATACTATACTTGATATAGGCTATAAGATCAAGGTAATCAATTAAAATGACATGTTCAATGCAGTTATTACTATCCACGGTGGAGTTTGCATGTATATTCATTGCTGTCATTCTCCTTGTTGCAAGCCATGTGGGATGGGTTTTGAATGAAGGGAGCACGCTTCATCTTACCGTCGATATTTTCTCTATCACTGATGTGTTGCAGGTTACAGGCGGTATCCTCCCGGCTGAGCTCCGCCTCTGGTCGGTAGGGTTCGAGCCGCGAGTGGTTATTTCTCCGGTGTTTGGGGCTCGATGAAACACAGCAGGAGGTAGTATTCCCCATGGTTTATCGTTCAGCTGTTTATCTTCCAAGTCAATATTCACCACACGGATACTTTATTCAGGTCCGCCTCCTGCCAACTACAACCACGACAGAAACTGAAAAAGACAAACTGGGCGGTAACGCGATTGGCCAAAGGAAGCAAGTCAGGATCAATCTAGTAATATGCAAGAAACTGACCGTTACACGCCATTCCACGGTGTAAAATGAGAGACATTATACGTGGGAGCCATTTAAGAAAGTAAAGAGGTGGGCAGGTAAGTAGTAGTATGGCAGAATCAGCAGCGCACCCCTCCCTTGCCAAATCTCCTTGTTGAACGCAGTCCACACCACATAAACCAGGCGACAGTTTTAGGGTTGTCGTTTTCGTCCAGAGAGGTATCCAGTTCTACTCATAATCCCCGTGCTTCGACGCTTCGAACGAGGCGTTTCTCTGAACCAAGACTAGGAATGCAACATTTGTTGTCTTTACGGTGGGCTACATCCGTTGCAACAAACAAGCAGCGCTGTCGCCGTGAGATGGGAAAGGTTCCGGTTCAAGTGGGCGGTAACAAGTAACCAACGTGTGAAAGATTTTAAAAAAGAAACTAAATATCTGTGGATACCGGTTGATAAGAGACTTTAATCTTAGCAGTTGTACTGTACAGTTATATGATCAATCAGGTTTATTCTTTATAATGGCACCGCGGTTATTCCCTTGCTGCTCGCCATAATATTTTATTATCTGATATAATATAGCCCTATCCCCTAACGCGTTATAAGCAGCATATTTCATTATTCACAACATTAAATCACTTGAATATGATGATTATTATTATGTTGATTGATGATGATAAATCCAAAGATGTACTTCTTTAGAGACGGTACCAGGCAATATAGTGAAATTACATAATATCAATATATTATATAATAAAATAGTCATAAGATTAAGTATTATATCATAATATATCATATAATTATAGTGTGTAAGTAGTTTATAGTATATATAGTATTTAGTAGTCCACTTTGAGACGGTGCCAGGTCATAGTGAAATTACATATGATTTGTCAAATGGATTTGTAAGTAGACCTATCCTTATTGAATAATCTCGCAATTGCTTAGTTGTTTTTCCATAAAAATGCACTAACTTTTGGTAACGTTGTATGTCAACTGGGTATGTATGAAACACTTTGGCAAACTGGTCAGCCGAAGTCGCAGGAGCTATGTAACAGTGCAGCCTGCTGGCAGGGTTAACGTCCTGCAATTAGGGCTGCAAAATATAATTAAAGACCTCTGTCGACAGAAAATACTTATTTTGATAGGCAATCCGTTTCAGATTATATTGAAATTTAACATAAACTGCGGTTTCGTATGCTATGTATAGTGCCTTCCTTTAAATCGTTAACGCCATACATTTGAATAAAGGTCACGACAACTGTGCACTGTAATTCAATTAGTATCCACTAGGTAGAGACGTCCAACTCAGTATTATAGTGTGAGAATGTGCCTTTTACGTCAGATTAAATCGTACAATTAAGTGTCTACATGTAAACAGCACACATGAACATATTTTTAAAAAAATGGTGAAGTTCTCTAATTTCTGTTACGAAAATTAATTTGTGATAGGATTACATGCTGGTCAAAACGTTGTAAAATATGTGTCTTTCTAGTTTTTCTGCATATATTTGTAACCACACACTATCCCTGTATTCATTCATACCAGAACAGCAACTCACAAATGTTGTACAGCGTCTAGACATCAAACAGACACAAATAATCCATGATACCAATTAATTATATATTTTTTAACTTTCACTTCTAAAGAAACCATAACTATGGGCTACATATTCCTATCTCGTTGCAAAGCTGCATAGCTGAATAGCCTATGATGTGGGTTGTCTTCAAATCTTCAAATCCTCTGCATAATGCACTGCACTGTATATTGTAGTCTTGATAAAGATGCAGTCCATTGAATGTGCGCTATTGTTTCATGTTTTTTTTTTAATGCTTGTCACAATTCACTTTTCATATCCCAATGTCTACATGAATGTCAGTCAAATCCTTAAGTAGTAATAAGACTACAGTAAAACTGAAAAAATAATATAAGGGATTTTTGTGTACCAATTCATTAAACCAATACCAATTATATATTAATTAGTATATCCAATTAGTGTGCAATGGAAGTCTGTCTACATTCAGCCAAATCTGGTTGAGAGGAATATGTCACCGTTTAACAAAAATCGTTCCAACCGTATAGGTCACATTAAAAAGCAGGCAAAGAACCCCTTCATCTGCAAAACGGGCAAAAACATTTGCCTTATCGGCATCAGCCTTCACCGTCCAGTGAGTGCATAATCAAAGTGGGCGTACGTCACGATCTGGGAGCCGGTTGAGGTTAATACAAGCTCCCTAACATTTAGTATAACGCCTTTCCATCATTGCTTTGCTGATTCATTCGAGATATACGTTTTTCTTCTTCTCCCGACACCGCTTTCCCTCTCAATCCAAACATGACTAACAAGCACGTTGCTAGTCATCAAAAAACGTTAGAGGAAATATCACAGACTGGGGGATTTGTTTCAGAACCATGCTTCAGCGGAGCTGTGTGTGTGTGTGTGTGTGTTTTGTGCGCACTACTGTGTCAGAGTGTACAATCCACAAGGCCACACAAAGCTGGGTCTTAGAAACAGTTACACTATGATTTGGTGTCACAACATCACAAGGCCCTGCTGTTCCCTCACTCATTTTAAGATGACTATTTTCATGTTTTGGGTTGCTCTTAAGACATAAATGATTATTGTGATGTCACGAAAAAGTTGACACTTGTTGTTGAAAACATTTATTACAAATATATGAAAGCTTTTCACTAACAACAAGCACTGTACAGAACCAAAAATACTATGCATTTTGTTTAAACGATAAAATGAACAATGAAGCATAGTATGTACAAATAGAGAGAAAAGTTAAGTTAGTAAGAATATGAATAACAGATCTAAATCTGAACAATATGGCTGAACAATATATTCTTATTAGTTTAATTTATAAGAATTGATAAAAACACAGACACAACTTAACAGTTAGTCCAGAAAAAATGAGCTGAAGCATTTACTAATTGCATAGCAAATATGAATAATCAATGTTAATAATCTGTGCTTTGTGAAACCATATACATTCAATAACGATGGCAGTTTTCATGTAAACGATGTGTGCTACTAGCCAATTTGTTCAACAGATATCTATAGCACAGGTCCAATAGCAACTATTCTCATCAATAATAATACAAAAAGTAGAGTGGCTTTAATCCCTGGCTGTTTGGTGATGTTGTGAGAAGAAGATACAGTGAAAATGCATCTAGCTTAGTGGGGGCCCTAAAGGGTTTGATTCCATTATGACATTCGCTTCTAAATGCCTCATTTTCCCTGATCAAATTGAAATCATGCATTGCATTGGCCAGGAACAAAATGCACAATAAAACAGAAATCCCATTGAAGTAACGGCTGTCTTTTTCCCTTGAAGCCCAACTATGAAGAGATCACAGAGGAATGAATGTGGACAAACTGGCTTGATCATGAGAGCGATATGAAAAACATATCCGTGAAATCTTTTTTAGGAGGGTGGGGATGTCTGCCGTCAGACTTTTCTCACTGTAGGCTGTAGGTGTTCTGGAAACAGTGCAGCCTGGCCATCAGCTTCTTGTTCTCTGCCTCCAGCCGGGCAACCGAAGCCTCCAGGCGGCTCATGTAGTTCTTCTTCCTCTGCCTGCAGGCTTTGGCTGCCTCCCTAAGCAACGGGGGACACAAGTGCCTGTTGATACTCACTGGCCATAATAAGCACCGACCTGAAGAGAAAACAAATCCACTTGCTTCGCTGGTGGATACGAATGACACAATGGACATGATTGTGTAATCTAGGAAGTAAATGTAATGAACATGTGTTTTTGTGTGTGCTTTTGTGTCTGTGTCCAAAAACCAAGTAGATTCCCCAAGACGCAACCCACACTGCCAGTAATCCGCACGCGTTCCCCAGTCCCCTCTTAGTCATCCCACGCATCACTCGGCTTTGTGTCGATAGATGTCTTTGAGGGCCCTGAGCTCCTCGATCAGAGTCTTGTTTTGGTTCTCGAGCACGGCCACACGGTTCTCGAGGCATTTCACATACTCTTTCTTCTTACGGCGACATTCCCGGGCAGCTTCCCTGGAAGCAACAACAACAACAGCAACATCAGTCTGGATGTGAAACGACCAAATAACAAGAAGCCTCCTCTCTAGCACACAGTATTCTTTGTAGCAGAGTTCAATGATAAAAGCTAAGTGGTCCTTTGGCTCCAGGCCTGGGCATAGGAGAATTAGACGAAGCAGATGATTATGAAACCTACCTTCAGGGAGGATGACTGCGCTGACAGGACATAATAAAACCTCTAGCACGCGTGGCATCATGCACGGTGTCTACAACAAAATGAAGGGCTGTTTCCAAGCAGAAATAGGAACATGTCCAGCTAGGACTGATCATAGTAGAAACATCTCACGGGACTGAAATGGTTCTACTATGCATTGTTAGCATTGTGAATCATATGGATTAGTATCAAGGAAAATAGTATGGTGCTACGGTTCATCAATGGAAACGATCAAATGTGAGTTTGACTTGCACAGACAGAGACTGAAAAAGCAGGAATACAGTAGCCAAACCATGCACAACTCGCTATGACTGCACAACTACTGGTCCTCAGTCACACCCGAGACCCTCCATAACCATGACCCAGCCTCCCAGACAACAACAGTTGTGTGACGGGGCAGCTTCTAATGGAGAGCAACTACACGGCTGAACACAAAAGGATTTTGCCAGAGTGCCAAGTTGCAAGTAATCTATCTCACGTTTGTCGTTAAAGTGCTGTTAGCGCGTTAGCTACACAGTGAGCAGAGGCAAGCAATAAAAGACAGGTGAGTGATTGAGTGGGAATGGAAGAGAGAAGCGGAAAGTAGCATTCCATGGGGGGAGGAGGGAGGGTGTAGCGACAGGGGTGGTGGTGTTGGTCTTGCTCTGTGGTCCTTCTCACCTGTTCTTCATGAGGCGCAGTTCCCTCTTTTGGGTGATTTCCTCAGGGGGTTTCTGGGGTCCGTGGAGGTGGGCCATCACCACCCCCTGGGGCAGGCTGGAAGCCGGGGTGTGCAGCTGGTAGGCTGACATGTCCCCTGTGGCGGCTGGGGGAACACAGCCAAGCAGACAAGCAGTCAGAACCATGGCTAAAGAAAAACATTGGCCAGCGTAACTGTGGTTATTTCTCTAAACCTTTCCATACATATAGGCTACACATTCTTTTGGTTTTTAATGCTTTACATGAACACTTACTTTGTTATATTACATTAATACATATAATACATTCAGGCTTGATTCTGTTTGTTGTGTTTATCTGACAGTTTCACTGTCAAAGCATTTTCACTTTCAACTTTATTTTTCTTATATTTTCTCATCCTCTATAAACCTCAGTCAATATAACATAAAGAGAGAGAGAGAGAGAGAGAGAGAGAGAGAGAGAGAGAGAGAGAGAGAGAGAGAGAGAGAGAGAGAGAGAGAGAAAGAGACGGAAGTTGTTCAGCAAATCGTATAAAGATCAAAAAACAAACTGAACACACACACACAGAACCACACAAACACACACGTACACAGATATCGGGTGCCGCTGTTATCTACGGCTCCTTCTGTTCAGCACATTTTCGTCGTGATAACGGGAACTAGTCAAGCTGCCCTGGCTGTGCCTGGCGTAATAAGAGGATGATTAATCCCGCAACACATTGGCGTCACAAGAGGAACGGCCTATAATCACAGCATGACCGGCCACTGACGTCAACGTGCATCACGGTCACTGGATAGCATTTACATTCCCACTGCTGGGGGTCTGATTCCAGGAAAAGCAGTGACGTCAGTCACTGCTGCTATGTGCTTTGAGTGGGCGAGAGTGAGTGGAAGAGAGACAGACAGAGAAAGAGCGAGAGAGACAGGCGAGAAAGACAGGGGGAGCACAGAAGGGAGAGAGCAGGAGGAAGGGTGGCAGAGAGAGAGGGAGAGCACAGAAGGGAGAGAGCAGGAGGGAAGGAGAGAGACAGCACAGAGAGGGGGGAGAAGGAGGAAGAAAGCTAGAGGTAGCGAGACAGAGATAGAGAGAGGGGGCGACAGAAACTGCGGGTAGGAGAGGGTAGGAGAGCGAAGTAGAAGGTAGATACTGTGGAAATGTTTTCAAGCAAGTCCAGCTTGTTGCACACAACAACAAGCGGTAAAATGCAGGGGGGGGGGGGGGGGGGGGGGGGGGGGTAGTATTGCTTACAAGTTGTATTGTAATGTTGAACTGCGATTTCAGACCAGCCAGATCTAAAACCCATGTTAGCCCAGAGATATAACATTATTATTAGAACTCCCTTTATAACTGTGGTTCTAGGAAACATCCTCAGCAAAATAGATAGCAACTAAATATCAACTTCAATTCTGAAAAGCTAAACTCAAAATCACAAAATCAAGGTTTTTTCCTCTTCATTCCTGCCTCCAGCATCAAAGCTACATTTGTCAAAGAGCTCCTGTCAACTATCATGGTATTCAAAGTACTAATTTCTCAGTGACAAATCCATCCAAAAAAATAAGTCAGTCACAAAGCCCTTCAGAACTCACTAACAGCAAGAAGTGAGAAAACATACCTGTTTCTGTGTCGTCCCCTGTCACAGCCATATTCTACTCCTCTAAGTGTTCAAAGCACAGTCAAACTCTCCCCTTCAGAGTCCCTCTATGACTGAAATGTTACCACACTCAGCAAGTAGGCTCTGTGCGCAATATACAATTAGAGGCATTGACATCACCATGACATCACTGGCCTCCTGATGTCAACATCACGGTTTCCTCAGTGCAGCCCCCCTCCCTCTCCTATCGCAGTGAGACAGGAGCTCTGCTGTTTGTCTTTCTTCTGGGGAAAGGATTCTTCCATTCTTTTTTTTCCACCACTAGAATTTAGCACATAGCAGAAGCCTGTGGCTTTGTTGAATATCACTGGTCATTTTAAGCACGTTCAAAAGAGAAGGCTTCCACTGAGGGAAATGTTGAGGAAATTGCGTCACAGCAACGAGAGATTAACCCGAGACTACATTTTTCTAGCGTTTTCTATAGTAAATGAACAAGTAAAAGTTCAGTAAAATTGTTTTCCAATCGTATGAGTTCAACATATAATTAAAAAAGTTTATGTGTTTTACTCTACATACATGACAAGTAAATAAATGAATATATGTTCCCAAATAGTTCATTCACATTTTGCCGAATAAATATACAAAGGCACTTTTTTGTACACAATGTAAAGATCCATAACATGACTGCAATCCCGTAATCCAAGAATGTGATGGAATGCAATATTGAAAGATAGTGGCTATCATTGTCAAGTAATTTATTCTGACAACAGGGATAAGTACATACCAAAGAGACTGTATGGTAGATACCAGGGTTCATATCGAGTCATACAGCTCCCCCTATTGGCTCATTAGCAGGGGAGCACTGACCATGAGCTCTTTTGAGAAGATCATGACATCATCCGCAGCTTTTTTTTAGATCTCTAAGGTATCTTCCTCCTTTTACCATTTAAGGACAAGTGAAGCTAAAAGTGACTCATCTCAACCAATGAGTTATGTACACTTTGTAGTATTGACAAATTGATGTCACAGAAAACAGAGTGTCCAAAACTACATCCCTATCAAATAACCTGTGTAAAAAGCCTTACTTGAAAAAAATGTAAGTTAGCGGTTCTTGTTTTACCTGGCTGCATTGTATTGTTTGCCTGTTGATAGAATTGCTGATAACCGTCTCCAGTCTTCCCGCTGTAAGGAATAATAGGCCTATTGGGTGGAGGCTGTAGTCCTGCAGGGCTAGGCATGGTCAGAGGTGGGTAACTGGTCATGTTCATGGCCATTGGACGGACCTGGATAGAACCTCCTGAAGTCGATGCTACGTGGAAGATTACGGAAGATACATTATGCATTCATTATTATTATTATTGGTATGCTCTAGAGTCAAGTTATTGTGCTGTGGAATGCGCAATAGAATCCAATGGCTTACATCTTAGGGATGATATGAGCGAGAAAACCTTCTTGGCCAATTATTTAAGATGATCAGTAATAACATTGTTTTAAGAACATTTCCTGACTCTATGAGACTTACTGTACTGAGCATGTTTAGAAGGCAGCACTACTGGGGCATCGCTTGGCTGACAAGGGTGAGCGGTCTCTTCTGTTTTTACTTTCAACAATTCAGGAAAAAGTGGTTGTGGTACAGTTGTCGATGGTGTACACTGGATTTGATTTCTCCTGAGCAGATAAAGTGTTTTTATTAATTAAATTGTAGTATGCAGCACAGTAGGCCTTTATACTGTACTGCAACTATACCCTACCGGCATTACCTGTAGGGTCTCTTTGGAGGACGCTCTCTCTTTTAGGAAAGATAAATCAGGTTTAGGTATTCAAGGTATATTGTAACAGAATATAAATATAACATTTCAACTAGCGTTCGTTTTATTCCTGTATACCTGTAGGCATTCATGTGAAGTGCTGATCTGCTTCACCTCAGCTTGCTCCATGTCCTGCAGAACAATAGAGTAAAACTTTCGTTTCATGGCGAATAATAGCCTACTGTCGTCTTTCACCTGTCGTTAACTAGGCCGACTGGGTACTACAATGGAAAAATTACCTACAGGAGAGATCATGAAAACGGTATTTACGGCTCCCTCTCCTGGACATGTATATTTCAGTTTAATGGCACTGACTTACCGTGTTATTTAATAATCTGTTAACGTTAGTTTGCTATCGTAAAGTTGGAAAAGCAGTTCGTTAAAGTGAGCTAAACCTTGGGCCAAACGGAGAACTTTACATAATATATATTTGAAACATAAAAGCAACAACAAAAAATGCGTGATCAACTGCTGTTGCGTTGTAGTCACTTACGTCAAATGGTGACGCTCTGTGAGCAAGATAACTGTATTCAAATGTGACGAATAAAAATACAAAAGTGAACAGTGAATAATTGAACGTTAGGGTTCGATGGGAAGTGCAACGGTTTTTATTGGAGGAGCACGCACGTGACCCCTAATGTATTTGTATTAGTCCAATACTGATCGAGCCTGTCAACGAATTCTGTTTGCAGTTCCGTACCCTATGTACACTAACGTTACTTTAAATGATTGGCGGAGTGTTACCAATAAGCTTTTGAAGTACAGTGCAAATGAACTCTCATAATATAAGGATAAAAAGGGCGCATACCCTTTTGTTTTTAGAACAAGGTTTCTAAAATGTATGTATACAACATAATGTTGATTACAGGTACGCGAAATAATGAAAAGTAATGTCCTAAGAGGATGCCGTAGGTGAGTTTATACCATTGCAAGTTAGGGTTATGGTCAAATAAATGCTGTTTTACAAGTTAGATAAGTCTAACTTTGTTTATTGTTGTGAATAATAACGAGTTATTATATTGTATATTCATAATATTGTCTATGTTTATCTAACCAAATCCTATATTTAATACAAGTATACAGGCACCGATTGACAAAACACCCCTCCAGCTGATACGATGGATAATTCCAAGAGGTAGCGTAATGGAAGACCTGTAAAGTGGGAGATATCAATTCTGTGACAGCGGTGAAACTTGAGTTTTGTAACAAGTAATAAGTGTTTTGAGGTATGTGACATTCAACACTCAACATTTGACCTTGTTAACGTTGGTTTGTTTACAATGATACCACGGGTTGCTGTGTTGTCAGAGCATTTTAGATAAAATGCCAAAGAAGAAGCCCATTTGCTAATGTTAGCTAGGCGAGTTCTTGCTAGCAACTAGCCACTGGCTGCAAAACTGCAAGCGAAACTATGGCGTTTAGCAAGAAGAAGTAGCGTGTTAGCTTAATGCTAGATAGCCTTGTTAGCGATCCTTCCTATTTTGGGAATGGTATTTCGCTAGCTTGTAACTCAACATTTTCAGAACTGGTTGTTATAGCTTTTTAAATAGATCGTTCATTCATATACTTGTACATTTCAGTATTTAAGATTGATGTCTGGTTACCATAATGCCATACATGAATGCAATGCGCTATTGCAATGTTTTCAAACGTCAAATCAACTGGGTTTAATACTAAGATGCAATAGCGGGCCTAGTTCACATTCGTGTGCGTGTGTGTGTGTGTGTGTGTGTGTGTGTGTGTGTGTGTGTGTGTGTGTGTGTGTGTGTGTGTGTGTGTGTGTGTGTGTGTGTGTTAAATAATCGTTCACGTCATATGTTCTGTTATAGCTTTATTGATGTGTTATGGTTACGACAATTACTATGTATGTAGGTGTTGACTATGTTGGTGACAAGCGATGAACTTGACCTCACTGTTTAATGTTGTCTTTGGCTTCCTTGTTTATTTGACCACTACAGTTGCAGTAGTGTCTGTGTGTTCGAAACCTACTTCATACTTTGCTATTTTGAATGCTGTCATGTTAACCCAGCCATAGGCATCCACATATTTCAAAATTTCTCATCACAATATACACACATCACACATCAATGACGAATGACTGTTATTCTACTGCCTTGCCATCATGGCTACATTTGTTTGCTTTTTGAGTTTCAGAGTTATATTGAATCATAAAAACAAATTAAATGAGGGGAAGTGACATTCCTTTTCAATGTGCTGTGTTTGATTGTGTTTTTTTTTTCCTGGCAGGCCTACAAGGAGAAACCATACAATGTCCTTGAAGCCGAGGGTGGTGGATTTTGATGAGACATGGAACAAACTACTGACAACAATCAAGGCAGTTGTGATGCTTGATTATGTGGAGAGGGCCACATGGAACGACAGGTTCTCGTATCCTTTGTAAAGCCCTAGATAAAAAAAATGCAAGACAGAAAGCTATTCCTATGTTTTTTGCGCTGCATAATAATGCCTTGGTAAATTGGGTTTATGTAGCTTAGAAGGTGAAGTGGTTGTCACTATCAAAAGGTCACTGGCACATTTGGTTCCCTACCAAAACTGTTGGGATGTTTCTTAGACTATTCTTTTATTTATTTTTACCTACCCCCTTGGAATAAAAGCATCAATACTGAACTAGTGAATGATTCACACTGTCTACATCATCTATACATATCAACTTGAAATGAGGGTACACTTGGTGCATCAACGACATGCATATTTGATGCATTTTGTCTTTTTGAGGAACAGGGTCCAACATTTAGAATTGTCTATCTAGAAAAGTTGTTTTACATGCCAGACTGGAAAAATATACTTGCCAAGCATTTGTTATAATATGTAACACAGAATTTTCTAAACAAATTGTCAAGTCTATCCGCCATTGGCTGGTGTCAGGTGTTCATTTGGGACCCTGTTGGGGAATATCATTCTATATACATTTGACAGTCTAACAGTTCTATAGTCAAAGCTGTTCTATTGTGCCAATTAACTCAAACACACACATTTGAGTATTTGTTGTCACCATTTATTCTTAACAGCCACACCAGTGATATATATGCCCTCTGTGTGGCATATCCAGAGCCACTGGGGGAAAGATTGTACACAGAGACCAAGGTGTTTCTTGAGAACCATGTCCGACAGCTCTACAAGGTAAAGCATTGCGCCCGCTAACCAGTCATGTACACACAGCTATGCTCTACATGCGTCAATAGATTGCCTATTGCTAATACAATGGTATTACACAACATAATTACAATACTGTAATAATGTCAACAAACAGTGGGTTCCACTTGAAACTTTCCTGATAATCTATTCCACGGTCAATATAGTTGTTCTGCAAATCAATCCAGCATTGGTAAACAGAATGGCACTTTCTAAGTGTATTGATGATTTTTTTTTCTTCAATCCCTACTTTGCAGCATTTGTTAAATGGCATCTGGTTAAAATGATCAATGTCCATTAAGTATCAGTGTGTGTGTCTGTGTGTTACAGAAAGTCCTGGATTCAGAGGAGAAGGTTTTGGTCATGTATCACAGATACTGGGAGGAGTACAGCAAGGGGGCTGACTACATGGACTGCTTGTACAGGTAATATTACTGATCGCTACATTAGGATGTTGTTTCTTTTCATATTCACCAAAAAATGGATTGCTTTCCTAAATCTGTGAAGGACCACAAAAACCTAGCCACCTCCAATTAACCAGTCTACTATTCAGTAATGATTCTATTAGAGCATAATGTGATATTCACACAGTAATGCTTTACGTTGATCTCACAAGCCAGGATTCGTTTTGGTAAAGGAGGCACAAACTGCTAAACTGCTATTTTCCTGATTCATTATTAGTATCTTTATATCAATACCTCCTATGAGTGATGTCTGATCTATACTCCGCTTTGCATGCCACAGGACTGCACACATGCCTTTGTGATAGACGAATGTGTGATTGATAGACAAATTCTGCCGAGACCACTCACGCGTAACTCTTTGCCATCAATGTCATGCTGCATTAGCCGCCCGACACTGTAGCAGGTGTTAAGCAGTGTGTGTCTGTGTCTGTGTGTGGGGGGGTGGTGGTTGTGTGTGCGGGGGTGGTGGTTGTGTGTGCAACGATGACTAGGAGTAGACGACACAGGCTAGGGAAATATGTACCTTGTCCAGAAGAGACATACTCAGCAGCACACAGGGAGCTCAGTGACCGCAGCCTAAAACAGTGAGAAGGCCTTTCATCAATGCTTTTCCAGTGCATTGTTTCACAAGAGGGCGTACTCCATAGCACAGTGACCTTCTGTGGTGAAATGCTGGACCAAATGCCGAAGTGGTACCCAAAGGCTTTGGGCTTTGTCACTTCAATGTCATCGAAGCGTTATTGCAACAGCTGGGTTAATCTCCCCCTTCCCCACCACCACCCCTCTATTATTTTCTTGTTCAGGTATCTCAACACTCAGTTCATCAAGAAGAACAAACTGACAGAGGCAGACTTGCAGTATGGCTATGGAGGAGCCGACATGAACGAGCCACTCATGGAGATCGGAGAGGTACGGACTCTGTTCCCCTGGCATCCCACTAACAGTGTAATTCTTAAACTCTTCATGAACTTCCAACTAGGGATGCACCGGGCGACCGGCGATCAATCGGAACCGGACGGCTTTTGCTCCTAACACGTGATCGGTGACCGGTTGATCAACATGAAAATTTGCTGATTACTGGAGCCGATCAAGTGACTCAAACTATTGTGCACAAGAAGAATTGTGGACAAGATGCCATCATAATGTTCAGTCACTGAGTCAATGAATGCTTGTCCTGCATTTTACATAATACCTCTTTAAATTGCCCTCACTCTCAATAAAGGGAGGCTACACTTAACCAAAGACATATAGCCCATTTCATTGATCTCAGTTATAGGATGCAATATCCAGCCTGCATCTCACTCAGAATGTGCCTAACTTTCCTCTGGTTTTATTTTGTAGGTTTCGGCAAAAAACAGTAGTCCTACATTTGTTATTATTCACACATAGCTATGTTAGTTGAAACTATTAAAGTAGCCTATCTATAATCTCATAGGAGTAGAATGATCCCCGTTAATTCCTTCTAATTTATGTCAAACTAACTTGCTACTCCGTTGCTTTAATGGAAGATGAGAGAGAGCGATTTCTAAAAGAATTATGTCTCTAAACGGCGTTAAGTAGCTAAACGATTACAGCCATAGTACTAACATGTCAACGTAGTTCCTACAATGTGAAGCAAAACAAGGCTTCTTGAATCCTAGTCTTATAACTGCGTTGTCCCCTGTACCTGGACCCACTGTCTGAGCAGCACTCCTCTCGACAGAGCCCTCGTTTGGTCAATATTTCTTAACAGTAGGCGAATTGCAAGGTATCCTGGCCTTAACAACGTCCTAACTAAAACACACTTCCACTGGATACATCTCACATTTTTTAAATGTCCCCAATGGATACAACATTAAAATCGCTGTTTAGAAGTGTATCCCACTAGCTCTAACACATGAAAGAAAAGCAGGTGATAAACTGCATGGCCAGTTGAGCTCCGGTGTGGGTGTAACGCACAAAGACTATAAAACACCGATTTAAAAGTGACGATACGTGTAAATCAGTGTAAACTATCCGGACCTTTTTTGCCCAAAATAAAAAAGACACCTACAAAACTAGTACATGAGTACTTGCTGAGATTTGATCCGTGTATTTGAATAAAATGGTGGGTGATTTCTTGCATCCCTGGTGATGACATCCTCTCTTGGCTTTGTGTTCACAGCTGGCGCTGGACATGTGGCGGAAACTGATGATCGAGCCACTGCAGGCGGTCCTCATCCGGATGCTTTTAAATGAAATCAAAAAGTCAGTTCCTTCGGCACTATTCTTTTACTGACCATTTTTATTTTCACCCTAGAAACTTGGTGTGACATGAGGTTCTTGTGGTGAAATACAATTAGAGTGATTAGTTATCAGTCATCAGAGAGAACCTGGCGTTTACAAAGACATACTCCATCATGCTTCTGCCCTTGATGACTTGGCCGGAGCATTGGTGCTTAAATGAGAGCTTTTGCTAGAAACGGGGACATGCATATTTAATACTAAGTGTACCAATCAATGACTTCCTCCCACGCGGCTTGTGTCCATGTCTTGTAGTCTACAACTACAAGTGGCCCAGTCCTGTGGAAGAACCCAACTTTATATTTGTCTTAATGTTTTTGCAGTGACCGATGTGGTGAGGACCCAAACCAGAAGGTAATCCACGGGGTAATCAACTCCTTTGTTCATGTTGAACAATACAAGAAGAAGTTTCCACTTAAGGTGAGCTGTCTCCGCCGCCTCCTCAGCTATTGGCTGCCGTTGAAAGACACATGAATACATGGACATATGTGACATACATGTGTTTAGCTGTGTTTATTCAGCTAATATTGACATTGATCTGACTCTTTGTGAAATCGGAGACCTTGTTGTTAATTCCGTTTTGTTGGAATGAAACACTTGTTCTTTTTATTCTGGGTGAATCAAACTAAGGGAGAAACTGAAGAAAAAGTCTAGCTAGAGAACACAGCAGCGAGGAGAAAAACATAGGAGAAAAATAAAGCGGGTTTAAATGTCTTCTGGATGGCTGCTCTCAAGATGTCCCTTCCTTTGTTCACTGCTTTCCTAATGGAGCGTAGCTTCCTGATGCACTACATCCTGTACTCCAGAGATTTTTCTGCCACTTGCACTCAACTAAATGACCACGTGGTGTGAGGAGAAACTGTTGATGTCTAGTAGTGCAGGTGCATTGCATCCATAGGTTTAGATACTTTCAATTTATGATGGGATGAATGTTTCACCATCAAATCTTTTGATTTACTTTTTATGAAATGTAGTGTATAAGTATAACGTAGTATTTAATGTATTTTTTGTATTTGTATGTTACATATTTATAAGTCAATACTGTATGATACACAATTCTATTTACTGCATTGCTGTTACTGTACTACAGTGTTTGTTCATATGACTCAAATCCTGGCTTTGTTTACACATCTTCATCACTGCCTTCATTTGCCTATCAAGCAGTGTGGGATTAACCTCCTTCTCGCATTCTCTTGCATTCTCCAGTTTTATCAGGAGATCTTTGAGGGACCGTTCCTGACGAAAACGGGAGAGTATTACAAACAGGAGGCATCCAATCTACTGCAGGAGTCCAACTGCTCACAGTATATGGAAAAGGTGTGTGTGTGTGTGTGTGTGTGTGTGTGTGTGTGTGTGTGTGTGTGTGTGTGTGTGTGTGCGCGCGCGCTATGATTGTGCGTGTGTGTTATAATTGTGTTTGTGTATCCACGCTCTCATCATTCAGGGGATTACACAACCAGGGATTGCTTATGTTGATATTGTCAATCTGCCAACGTTATAGGTTCATCTTGTGTATTAGCCATACCGCTAAACTGCCAGGAGCGAGATCATAACCTCCGCTAAGTCCCACCCACACCCTCCATCCCCCTGTGTGTGTGTTGCAGATCAGTTCCAATAATCAGATTACCATGATGAATTAATGTACAACAGCAGCATCAGATAAGCACCAGCAGGCCCCAGTGCAGAGTTTTGCTCTTACGCTCCACTCAGGCCCGGTTGAGGCACAGTGCTTTATACCACACGGTCAATTCTACTGTTTTGATAATAATCAGAATTCATTGCATTGACACCCACAACCCTAACATAGTGATTGTGTGTCTTGTAGTTGCGTATGCATTTAGTTTAATTTAATGAATTTTTATTTTATTATTTATTATTATTGCTCCTCAAAATACTAGGTTATTTATTCATGTTCAAATGCAAAATACATAACGGACTAAGAATAGGCATTCTTTCAATTATTCATTGAATTATGTATGTGTGATTACTAAAAGGTAGGCTATAGTACAGTGGAAACAAAAACCCAATGAATAAACATTAAGGAAACCACAGTGAAACGTGTCTATACACTATATTTGGCTGCTGCATTCATTTAGTGACCATGAATAGCCCACACCTACATGATAGGTTGTATGAGCTTGAATTAAACCACTTTAAAGTGCAGTAATCTGAACGTATTTAAATCTGGCATGTTCAACTGCGGAATATGGCTGTAAATCTTTGGCTATAAATACACCGAAGCCTTTTGGGATTTTGTTTTATCCATCTAAGTTAGTTAAAAAGTTTTCCAAAATATGCTCAAATCAGGCGTCTCATTTTCCTCTGCCGTACCGTATTTCAATCCGTCCAGAATCGCTCACGTGTACCCACCGAACCATGCGTGTCAACCAGTACGGTACAGTACTTTACATGCCAGACTGGAACGGGGGACCGTTACACTCCTAATGTTATTGGTCAATCACTGGTGCTTTGGTGTTGAAGAGCCAAATTAAACTCACTATGCTGTGACTGCGCAGACTCTTGTTAAGAATTCAAGAATAGTTTATTCTAGACTATAGTTCATTATGCTTTTAGAACAAGTTTGACTGCTGTAATTGTCAACACAATCAGTGTGTTGGCCCTAATCAGTCATGGGGCCACATTGGCCAAAAATAACACAATTTACATGAACCTCACTGACCCCTACTTCCCTGTCCTCCTTTGACTCCCCACACCACTCCCCTGCTCTCCTCCCAATTCCCTCATTCCCCTAATGCCCTCCTGCAGGTCTTGGGGCGGTTGAAAGACGAGGAGGTGCGGTGTCGGAAGTACCTCCATCCCAGCTCCTATGCCAAAGTCCTCCACGAGTGCCAGCAGAGGATGGTGGCCGACCACTTGCAGTTCCTGCACGGCGAGTGTCAGAACATCATCCGGCAGGAGAGGAGAGAAGGTACGCGTCGTAGTCACGGACCTCCCCTGTGGCTGCTTGGGGTTGTTAATTTCCGACCTGGTTACGCTTACATACTCGCCTAGTTACTTATGAAAGACGATGAATGCTCAAGGTTGTGTTGCATCGCTTGTAGTGAAACCATGTTCACCCCGAGTCACCAGGGGTTTGCTGATGTATGTTTTATGGTAATTAGTGTTCATTTGATACATAAAGCAAAAGCATAGTTACAGTTCTTGTCAGTGTAGTGTTGGCTATTTAAAGGAGAAGTGAACCCAACAATAGTTTTTGTTTTGTTTTAAACGTGGTAATATGTCTTCAACATATATATATATATGTATGTGTGTGTGTGTGTCTTTTTCATTTTTTTCTTCTCCTGACCCTCCAGACATGGCCAACAAGTACACTCTGTTGCGGGCCGTCGCCAACGGTTTACCTCACATGATCCAGGAACTACAGGTCCACATCCACAACGAGGGCCTCCGGGCTACCAGTAACCTCTCTCAGGAAAATGTAATACAGCGGTTACTGCGTGTGTGTGTGTATATGTATGTTTTTGACTCGTCTTGAGAGCATGTGAACACACTTGCACTTGAACACATTTACTAAGCTGTTCCTCCTGTTCCTTTTTCATGTAAATGCATGCTTGTGAAACTTGAATGTACATTGTACAGGTACTGTATTTATACAGTAAAATGCCTGTCACTCCTGCTGACATTTGAAGTGACTTATCTGCTACGTTTTAGAGCAAAGTCAATATGTCTAATGACCATTGATGTCTGTATACTGTCTCCGTTGTCTGACCCTTGCCCCTGGTTCCACAGATGCCCACCCAGTTTGTGGAGTCCGTTCTGGAGGTTCACAGTAAATTTGTCCAGCTCATTAACACAGTTCTGAATGGAGACCAGCATTTCATGAGCGCTCTTGATAAGGTACTTACCCGTCTTGTATATACACGAGGGACTGCTAGCTTGTTCGCCATGGGATGACACTTATTCCTCATTTACCTATCCGTTCTGTATAGATAGATTTGCTGGTCATCATTTTGAACCTGCACTATGTCACTTTTTGTACTTTTTCACTGCAGTCATCATTTTTGTTCAGAATTTATATATTTATATATGTTTTGGAACAACTCCACCCAGACCACACTCAACTCAATGGATTTTTCTCACTAAATAATTATTGTAGTAAATAAATTTTTTAACAAAAGTCATACCTGAAACTGTTACATAATGCATGTTTAATATAGTTATAAATTCCTTTGAGTGATAATATTTGTCTGTTTGGATGGAGGAGTATTTTGTCGTTCTGATAAAATGTTGTCACATGCGTTTTAAGCAAAACCCCTCTCCTTTTCTCAGGCTCTGACGTCCGTAGTCAACTACAGAGAGCCCAAGTCCATCTGCAAAGCTCCTGAATTGGTGAGTGGGACACACACACACACAAAAGCAGGCACGCAGACACACACGCGCAGACAAACACGACAGAATTGCCCCTGATTGACCCCCTTTCCCTCTCCATTCCCTATGCAGTTGGCCAAATACTGTGACAATCTGCTGAAGAAATCTGCCAAGGGTATGACTGAGAACGAGGTGGAGGACAAGCTGACCAGCTTCATCACGGTCTTCAAGTACATCGACGACAAGGACGTCTTTCAGAAGGTGACGCCCGACCAGACACACTCTCTTGGCCGCTCTTGTTATTTGAAAAGAAATAATGCTTGCTGCAATGATTGTATACAAAAGGGTGAACTCTTGGCAGAATAGGAGAAGCCATACCAAACATGTCTTGAGTCTGTCTCTCAACATTCCAACAACCATGTAGTAATAGTATGCTACTTTGTTATAATTAGTTTAATTAAGGTTTGCCCTGTTTCCTGGATCACTGCTAGATACATATTTCAGGTTGTCTGTCATTTTCTAAAAACAATCTTACTTTATTTCCACAGTTTTATGCCAGAATGCTAGCGAAACGGTTAATACACGGCCTATCGTTGTCGATGGATTCTGAAGAAGCCATGATCAACAAACTAAAGGTAAGCACGACTCAAAATTACAAAAAAACACTAGTACTACTTATCATTGTTACAGCACAACATCTCAAATCATGTCATTAATCCTCTGTCCTTTGTACCGTGATGACACCACCAACCCGGGAGCTACACTGAGCACAAAAGCGTTGTGTAGCGTAGCCTAGCGTTGCAAAGTGTTGCGTTGCAAAGTGCTGCATAGGTTTCTGACCTGCTCCACCAGCCAGGTCTGTGGTGCAGCAGTGGCGCGTTGGGAGCAACATGTTGGTTCTGTGGCAACCCGGTTCCACTACTCGGCAGTCTCCCCCCCAGTGAACACAAACCAGAAGTCAGTTTTGAAGCCAACGAGGCGTATTTATTAAACAATTAAATAATAAATCATACGTTAGGCCGTGCCTAACACCAAGGCGCCGAGGAATCTCCTCCTCGTGGCGCAGTGCTTCCTCGTCTCGCGACTCTCTCGCGTCTTCTCTTAGGCGCCGAGGAACTCCTTTCCCCGTGTTGCTGACGAGGAAACTCCTTTTCCCCGTAGCGCCGAGGCTCCTCGTCCTCGTATCTCGTTTCTCCCCCCGTAAGCCACGCCGAGCGCCGCTTATATCGCCGTCCTCTGCGTCGGCCCAGGTGTCGCCCATTCCGCAGATTGCCGTCAGAGGTAATGAGCTCCGGTGTGCGATATTCAGGCGAGCGGTGGTAAACTCCGTCCACCACCACTCCCCTGAGCCACCTGGGGCACTGTCCTGGGGCCGAGTTGCCACAGTTTACTGCAATTATCAAACGTTTTTGTGATCATGCTAATGTTATAACACAAGTAAATTATTATTTTCACTATAGCTGGCCCGAATACATAATTTCAAGCTTCGGATAATTGTTAGGATTTCCGATAGAATATCCGAACGTTTGGAGGAAAAAAAGTAAGTATTTTTCCCTGCATGAGTCTGAGCCGGCGGAGACCACTGCTGCAGAATCACATTTTTATCAAATGATTGGTTTTCCCTTTTATTTCTAATGTGATTTTAATGTGAACTGGAGCCAACAGCCAACAACGGAGCAGACGGTTATACCCGGTGACTAAGTACTTACTACGAAAAACCCACACAGAAATGCTTGTTTATTCACAGATTCTTGGGTGAAGGGCCGCTTTGACGTGCATCAAATTGACCTCCGGCCTATTTTAGCATTTTGCTGTGCGCGGTACGTCCATGTGCTGCACGTCAGACTGGCGCAGTCTAGCAGCTCTCATTGATTAGAGTGGGAGTGTATCCTTATGGCTCGAAGCTATACGAGGTGACACTTTCGTGCTTATTCTAGCAGCGGGGGATGAAACCCTAACCCAATGACTAACTCCCATCAACAATGAAAGATCACCAAAACAAATCCCCTATCTCTTAACGTTACAGCAAGCGTGCGGCTACGAGTTCACAAGCAAACTGCACCGAATGTACACGGACATGAGCGTCAGTGCCGACCTCAACAACAAGTTCAACAACTTCATCAAGACCCAGGAGACGGTGGTGGACCTCGGCATCAGCTTCCAGATTTACGTATTACAGGTGAGGAGGGGGCGGTGGACAGGACACACACATTGGGCTGGTGGGGTTTTTCAGCTAATATAAAATGAGATGGATGGATAGAGGACCAGGGAAAATTGCATTGTTTTTCATGACGTGTGTGTGTGTGTGTGTTTACAGGCGGGTGCCTGGCCCCTCACACATGTCCCCTCCTCCACCTTCGCCATCCCCCAAGAGCTAGAGAAGAGTGTACAGATGGTGAGTTGGCACTTACTAGAGAAAGACGCAGTCAGACATGGTGTCCGTGGCAGGGAGCTGATGCCCTTATGTTGCATTACGTCATGTCTGCCTCTGTCTTCCTTTGCAGTTTGAGTTGTTCTATAATCAGCACTTCAGTGGGAGGAAGTTGACCTGGCTGCACTATCTCTGCACAGGTAACACACACACACACACACACACACACACACACACACACACACACACACACGTGTAGGCGTTTTGTGTGCAAGAAGTCAAGAATAGTTATTTTGATAAATTACAATAATCAGACCCAGCCATGGGGTATCCATCAATCACTCAAAATGGAATAATATACACCGTTTATTACACAAGAATAACATCTTAAGAAGCTTATTTTAAAATGTGTCCTAGACACGCAAGAGCATTAATGGTACAACCAGCGACGTTCCCACCTCATCACAAAATACCTGCTGTCCAACATTCTGTGCACACACACACACACAAATGTGGCAATTAACGGCTCAGGATATAATCCTGCAGAAATTAGAGGCCTGGAGTGAAAGGAATACCCGGTCCTGTCATTCTGTGGTTTAGCCTGCACACCAGTCTTCTTTCTTTGGCACGCAAGCTATTTGGTTTAGCACGGCCAGGCGGTGGCAACACGTTGGTGAGCTAGTTCACGACCTCACCGTGGGATTTGATGCTAACGGCAGGGCGATTGAGAAAACAGACGTTTTCCAGCGGCTGAAACTGAAAAGGTTATTGGTTGCCTTGGTAACACGTTTGTTTGGTTTACACCTGTTCACCACATATTAAATAAATGACTGTCGAGGGAGTTTAATTTCACACAAGGATACCGTTTATCAGCAGGCTGCAGGAGCGTGTTGACGAATGCAGAACATTTATATACAGTGGAATATATTGAAGGGTCCTTCTGGCCATTGTTCCCGTTTATTTTCATTGCTGAGGGTCAATTCAAAAGTTTTTAAGATGAGGTGTAGCAACTGATGCAAAGAACACAGAAAATACCTCTATTTTTATTATTCACAAAATACGAGACAAAGGGATGACATCAGATCAAGAACAAAATAACAATATAAAATACAATGCAAAATGTATCAAAATAAAAGACGTAATGTTACCACCTTTATTACAAAATAAAATCTAAATAAAATCTGAAATCAAGTCAAAATCTTGAAAATGATTCATAAAGTCCTCCCCCATGTGGCCTGCAGGCGAGGTGAAGATGAACTACCTGTCCAAGCCCTACGTGGCCATGGTGACGACCTACCAGATGGCCGTGCTGCTGGCCTTCAACAACAGCCAGACCGTGGGCTACAAGGAGCTGCAGGACGGCACCCAGATGAACGAGAAGGAGCTGCAAAAGACCATCAAGTCCCTGCTGGATGTCAAGATGCTCACCCACGACTCTGAGAAGGTGGGTGCGTGTGTGCGTGTGTCTGTACCTCTGTGTGTATGGTTGTTGAGGACAACTCAATGGAACACCTGTGTTTTTGCCATTATTTGAATATTAGGTGTTGTGCGGTGTCAACTATTGCTGCTATAATTGTATTCTGTAGCCACAACCCTACTGTTTTGAATTTATACCTGTCACATTGTTTGACATCTAAAGAGGTATTTGGCAAGATGTGAGGTAAAGTCAACCAAGCTACCACTGCATGCACTGTGAGACCTTAACAATAGCCTTCTGGTGATGAATAATAATTCACTTCAACTCTTTCTAACAGGAGGACATCGAACCTGAGTCTACGTTTTCACTAAATATGAGCTTCACGAGTAAAAGGACAAAATTTAAGATCACGACGTCGATGCAGAAGGACACACCGCAGGTAAGATGAAAGGCGCAGACACACACTTCTGGCGATGACCCGCCGAGATTTTCTTGTTGTGATACCTGATGTTGAGTTTCAAGCCATCTATTCTCTGTACCTCACAGGAGATGGAGCAGACGAGGAGTGCCGTGGACGAGGACCGCAAAATGTATCTTCAAGCCGCCATTGTGAGAATCATGAAGGCCCGCAAAGTGCTCCGACACAACGCCCTCATCCAGGAGGTGGGTGGGAGCTACCATTGTGCAGCCTTGCGTGACACGCCGACAACAAAACAGACCAATGCCCAATAGAGTGGATGCTAAACCTGGGCGAAACGACAAAAATCCAATAATGATAATCCATCAGTTCAACAGTTTTTGTTCTGTATTTGTCATGGCAAAATGTATTGAAAACAATACTAGAGTTCAGGAATCATTTCCTGAATCATAGTGTTGGTAATGTGGATCTTGACAACAAATTAGGTAAAAACCTTAATTGTTCATATTATATTGGTGTTCTAATAGTCAGGCTCTACTACAATGTTCCAATAACCAAAATCCAACATGATTTCCCAGTGACATTTCAGCAAGGGAGGGACGTGTGGGAAGTTAGAAAGTTGGGAATGAGTGAATACATCTGGTTGGGAATAACAAGTACGTCCCCAGCATACCAAACAGGGCCCCATCAGAGGGAGTAGAAACTGTGTACAGGTGGGTGGAGGTGGGGACATCCAGAAGGAATGTGGACATAAATACACATGGCACACTTACTTTTGTTTGCTTGAGGGTTGACTTGCCCTGGCAATCACACAAAGGTTGGCTACAACAGAGGAATGTTTGTGGAAATGACCTAAACATACAAACACACAGTTTCCCCACACACTCACGCTCTCTCAGGTACAGATCAGCTGAGACTCAGGTTGGAGCATGCCTACACTTAAAGAGGTTTTTATCTGGAAGCTGTTGGCCCTAGTTCACAAACACTAATTTACACACCTCCATCCATGCACCACTCTGGTATGCCACAACCGTTTGATATAAATGTGGTTAACGTGCAAACAGTGAACATGTTATGTCTCCGTCACCACCATTCTTATGAAACTGTCAATCTTTGTGCACCTTGTTTTGCTCTTTCGTTGCTTACGCATGTGTACCACTTGTTTGTCTATACCCTCACCCGCCTGCTCCTCCAGCATAGCTTCCCCTGGCGCGCATGCCTGATGTGCCTTTTAGATCCGGCACCATGGCTCGCCTCACCTGAAATATTGAGCAACAAGCCTGAGTCAGGCACCCCAGGGAACCTATGATGTACCCAGCGATCCCTTATATTTTACTTACCACTCAAGGAACACTGTTTAGAACTGACACTGTAATACGTCAATTTTTGCCAGACTGCTTCCATATTACAAAATCTCAACTATTTCGACTTCCCAAAGAAGGGCATTGGACTGATGCAAATCTAATTGAAATCCAAACCATTATTGACTTGGTTTCATGCATTCCGCCTGAACCAGAACCCATCCACTCACCTTACGTATTTGTCAGGGGGGTAATGGTTCCCGTCAAAGAAACGTACCGTACGGGATGATCCGCTCGGCTCGGGACGGATTGAAATACGGCAGGGCAGAGAAAAAAAAAAGACTCCTGATTTTAGTGCATTTTGGAGTCAAAAAAGAAATCGTGATACATTATATTAGGGGGACTTTATTATACTTTATTATATACACAGCCAGTCACAATGACGAGTAGCGAAAACGTCAGTGATTTTTATGATGAGTGAGAGCAGTAGAGAACGTGAAGGTAGAGAATGGCGAGCAGTTGGTTCCCCCAGTGTTATTTAAGTCTGGGAAAATGAGGGATTCCGCGTGGACAAATATGATGTAAAAAAAGGTGATAAATAAATCTGCGACCATTTGCCAACAATGCTCGATGCGCATTACATGTACTAGGGAGAGCACGTCAAATATGTTGAGCGGTCACCATTCAAATGTTACTCTGGCCAGTGGGAGGGGAAACCTAAACCTTTAGCGGTGGCTAAACCTCAACAACATTTTTCAACTAACTCAGATCGATGCAAGGAAATCACCAAAGGCTTTGGTGTGTTTACAACTCAAGGTTTACAACCATATTCTGAAGTTGAAGATGCGGGTTTCAACACATTAAGATTATTGCACTTTATATTGGCTTTTGTTGAGAAATGATTTTCCTTTTTTATTCTTCATTTGAATGTCAAGGTCAAATAAAAAGACATAGTACCGAATCGAAAAAAATCGTGAAACGAACTGAGCCTTTGACTCCTTTTAAACCGTTTCACCCCTAGTGTGTATTTACAATAACGTGGGTTGTTTGACTTTGTGTCCGCAGGTCATCAACCAGTCCAAAGCCCGGTTCAACCCCAGCATCAGCATGATCAAGAAGTGCATCGAGGTCCTCATCGACAAGCAGTACATCGAGAGGAGTCAGACGTCAGCGGACGAATACAGCTACGTGGCGTAGACTGAAACAGACAAAACGACGCAACCCAGATTAGAGGCCTGGTCGGGGAAGCACCCACACCAGGCCATCCATCCACACCGACCGGCGGACACAAAGTTCAAATCATCATCTAGGAACACAGAAAACACAAAAAAGACATAATCCTCATCATCATCATCCATCATTATCTGCATCATCTGCATCATCTGCATCAACGCCTTCATCCTCATCCAATGGATTTTGACTCTGGCTGTCTCGTGTGACTCCCGCATAGGGGCCCAAAGCAGGACTGGAGCCTCCGTCACGGGCCTGGCCGGTTGCGAGAGAGAGAGAGAGAGATGGCGGGGGGGGGGGGGGGGGGTGTCTCAGCGATTCACGTTATGCAGCAAACAGACACAAGCCCACCCACCTCCATTGATAGTTAGCGCCATGGCCCCTCCACCCTCTGTCTGTTTTTATGCTGTTTACAACATCACCAGTGCCACGCACCCGTGCGTCAGTGACGAAAAAAAAGTAATGCCTAACAGCTTCTTGTGCAAAGGAGTTGATTAAACACATTAGATGACCTAACCGGGAAATGAATAACTAAATGAAAGAAAAACCAATCTGGAGAGGAATGGGAAAAGAGTGAGCTCTGTGGTGACTAGACACATAAAAAGGCTTTTTTTTTTTCGTTTTGCAGTTGTGTGTTTCCTCTTTTTTTTTTTTTCGTACCGGACATAGAAAAAATATTGTAATAAAACTGGTATACTGACTATTGTATCTTTCAAATGTAAAGAAAAAAATGAGGTGACTGACAAACGAGATTATGCTGCTTGTCAAATAAATAAATAAACAACACAGGGGTTTTTATGTAAACATTTGTTTATTTGTTCCTGTTTTAACTGTTGGCATGCTTCCATTTCTTTGTAATGCGTTGAAATTGGTTTTATTAATGTGTTCAAACCAGCTAAGCTCTGACGGACCATTGTAATGCAAAGTATAATGTATTGGCTTTAAACTCCGAAAGATGAGCATATTAGCATATTAAATATTGGAATTTAGACTCCATGGACTCTTCCACTGACAACCACTTGTCGACGCTGTTTAAAACCAAATAAGAGTCTTGTAGTTTCAATAGCCTGAAGATAAATGTGACCCCGACGTGATTTGAACACGCAACCTTCTGATCTGGAGTCAGACGCGCTACCGTTGCGCCACGAGGCCCTTGCTGATAGGTGGTCTATTAATTTAAAGGGATTTCTATAAATTACAAAAATCGAAAATGAACATCTGGGACGGTTATAAAGTGTGGAAGAGAATCGTGGCACGCATCAGCAAGTCATATCGCATCGGCAAATGATATTCATTATAGGCCCAAATGATGAATGCTAAAATAGCTAAATAAATATAAAAAAATATAAATGGGATGAGTATTGACATATGCAGTAAGAATAGCACAATTTGATAATATCTCACTATCTGATCATGCTAGTATTATTTTTCGGTCATAGCCACCTCGATGCATTGGTCACACAGCTGTTGTTTTTTTTGCTGCAATAACGTTGTCAATTAAAATGTGTCCACTGCGACTTGAAGTCTATCATAGGGCCAATCATAAAGGGCAGCATTTAGCGAATGATTATTCTACCTACAATGTTGTGCTCGTTACGTTTCGTTTATCGGTTCAAACACGCGGTGAAAGCAGACACAGGCATATCGCTCCCAACTCTCCACAGGCGATGAGAAGTTGGGAGTGACTCGACTACAACACTACTTGTGGTCACCAGAGGAGCAGGGAGACGCCACCCAGCCCCGCGCTCGAGCCAGTGCTGCCTGGCGCTACCCACAACGACTCACGAGGAGCTAGGCGACGAGTTGGCCGTTTTTCTCCCTGTGAACGAACAGGTGGTGTTGGGAACCCTTCAGCTTCCTGCAAGATTTTCTGGGAATTATATTTCGGCGTTCACCTTTTGGGGATGTTTTCTCTTGTGTCTTTTGATGCCTCGCGCTTTCTTGTCGGAATTACAAAGTAACAGGAGAAACACACACCGGAGGAAGCATGAAAGTGACGGTGTGTTTCGGGAGGACTCGTGTGGTCGTCCCCTGCGGAAATGGGACTATAAAAGTGCATAGTCTTATCGAACAAGCGGCTATGAGATATAAAAAGGTTATTGCCAAGGTAAGAACCATTGCATTCTGTCACATTTCCCGAGGCGATCCTCTGTACGAGAGCTGCCGCTGCACTGTATCCTCAATATGGCGCATTTCTTGGGCGCAGAGCTGGAAGAGTGAACAGAGTACATTGTTATTCCAGATTGAGTGGCAGCACAATGTGTCATATTTACAAACAATTGCGAGACCATTTCTCTATAGTTTGTTGCAAGTAGTTTGTCAGAGTATGAATGAAGTATGAATTTGTCAGAGAATGGCAATGGGCCATTCTTTCTCCTGAAAAAAGCAGGTCGACAAGTTGAATGCACATATATCACACAATTGTTCCGTTTTTAAACACACCGCGCCAATTTGAGCGCGGTGTGTTTAAAAACGGAACAATTGTGTGAGACAGTGTGTGTGTGTGTGTGTGTGTGTGTGTGTGTGTGTGTGTGTGTGTGTGTGTGTGTGTGTGTGTGTGTGTGTGTGTGTGTGTGTGTGTGTGTGAGTGTGAGAGAGAGAGAGAGAGAGAGAGAGAGAGAGAGAGAGAGAGAGAGAGAGATGTTTTCAGTGTGTCAAATACCCAATGATACCCGAATATATCCAGCGACACAACTATGTATCCAACTATTTCATGAAATGATCAATGTAGTGGAATTTGTTGAAATTCAACTGTTGCCTTGGCATGGTTAGTTTAAGCTCTTTTGTAGTTATGATTCAATGTGTTGTCGAGTCATTGTGGTGCTAATTGAAATTGAAATATACCAGTCTCAATATTTGAATATACTATCTTTTCACTTTCAACAGTGTAGAGTTGCAGTACTCTGAATACTTTTTTATGCTGGCACTGATGTTGAAGTAGTGGATTTTATCACTTTGTAGACAAACAATGATACAGTAGGTCAACACAGACACTGCTGGGCCTTGAAGTGCACTTCCCCCTTTGAACACACAGACACACATGCACATGCACACACACACACACACACACACACACACACACACACTTACACACAGGCACGCACACACACACTTGGACACACACACACACAACCAATCAATTTACAGTTTCCTTTTGTCTTCTTGGAGCTACAGTCCAAACTGACACTTTCCAAAGACAATGTTAAACGTGGGGTAAATACCTTCATAGGTCTGTTCTATTCACCATTCCCAAATTCAGGGAATTCAGGCTTTGAGACATGTCACAACACTCACAAGCGGTTAAGTTATATGAACGCAAGAATCACCTGAGGGGAGAAACCAGGGAAGCAGAACAAGGTTCTACATTCAAACTATTTCCCTTCTCTCCTCGTGTGTGTGAACTTCATAAGCTAGTGTACCTCAGGAGTCTTAGAAGAGATGCCAGTTTTTTAAATACTCTAACGTATCCAAACACTGATAATTAAAAGCTTCGACAGAGTCATTTTTTCTTGTGAAAGCAGGTATAAGTACATAATAACACCTGCATGGTATTATATTTTCACAAGAATCTCAGCAGTACAAATAATCATAGTATTTGCTTGATTAAAAAAGAAACCTATAATTGTTTGGCATTTTGCTGTGCAGTTCTCAGTATTGAACATAAATGCAGATATTAATGGGATCTAGTCAGAACATGAAGGGCTCCAACATAGCAGAGTATCAGTTGCCCGGAAATCCGGATTTGAATCAGTCATAGTTGCAAGAGAGACATTATAATTTGTGAAACAGTATTCTCAATAAATAATTCCTATTATATATGGTGTATTATTACACAGTTAAACTACCGTCCCGTCAGCTATTTACAGTTAACATATGGCAATTATAGATCAAATATATGTTAAATATAATAATATTATGATTATGAAGATGTGTCACAAGTTGATTCCTGATTTCCATCAGCAGTGTTAATAACAACATATCTCTCACCAGGCTTTGATCCTTATTGGTTTTCAATATGCATGAGAGTGGTGGTGTTAAGATGTGCAATGTGGTGCATTCTGAATTCCCACATCAATGAGTACGTTTAAAGCCTTGTATTACGTGGCATTCTGAAACGTGCTGTGCGAAGTTCATAAGGTCATGTCCCAGAAGTTGTGTGGTAATGTCACACAGTCGGTTTCAGTCACACTCTGTCAACTTTCATTGGAGTTTATACACCCCTCTGTATCTCGCTGTGCTCGAAGTGACAGAGAGAGTCTTTTGTTCCCCTTCTAACTGACCGTATCTGGGATCAGCGCTCAGAACCTTGTCTTCAGATCCTCAGGTGACACTTAAGCCTTGTAAAAAAAAAAAAGTCCCCTCTATTGGCCGCTCAGCTGAAATTTGTCTTCTGCTTTAGGTTAACAGGACAACAGAAACAGAAACGTAACATAACATATCACAGAGGGATGTATGTATCCATTACACCAAATATCTTGTCAGGATACGACAGCCATCGCTGATATAGAGTGTTTGCTCAGTAACATGGGTTAGTAACAGTCACTCCACTCTGCAGTTAAAATATAGTATTTTTCTGGTATCCCGTTCCCACTATATCCAATCAGGAGAAAGAACTCCACAAAGAGGCGGTCCTCTTTGCATGTTGACCGGCAGTCAACAGGATTTCAGTGTTGACGGACAATGGCGGAACAGGCAAAGCGACCGATTCCAGTGCTCCAAGGAACTGCTCACACATGGGGAGGAGGGAGGGGAGTGCTAACTGCAAGAACAGACAGGAAGTTAGCCCAAAACTACAACATCGCTAACAGCGCCTTTAATATATATCTTAGTCAGCTAATAAACTCTGTATTAGAAAGACTGGAATGTAGGGGCGTGGTCTGAATCTACGTCCACCCCCACCCCCTGCTGTTTTGTGTAGTTTGTACTTGTAGTTGAAACTCCTGCACTGTCGCCGTAATGTGAGTGTACCGTAACCGGCAACATTGCCAGGAGGGGAAATATACTCCACTCATTAAATAGGCTTGAAGGAATAGAAGGTCATCGATATACTGAAATCACGTGAGATTGCAATGGATTTCATGTGTAACATAATTTTCTGGTGCTTAATGCACACCTTGATAATAATAACATAATTAGAGGTACATAATGTATGTAACAATTTATATCATGACGACATAATAGGACACCTTTAAAATGTTCTGGATCTGATTGATACTTTTACATACTGAAAACAGGATGGAATTTATTGACTTTATATGTGTTTATATGCACATCATAATACCTACATGTATGTCTCTGCATTAACAAGACCAGCGGCCACATCAGTCATTGGAAAGTAGAAGGACCCCACAAGTGTAGAACTTAAGAAGAGTAAATCCTGAATGTCTTCTAGGGGCAATTTGTATCACAGCTAGTCCCATCCATCCAATACAATACAATACAACACAAAATATAGCAATGGAGTCACCTTCGTTCAACTTGTGTTGAACGGATGTTGTTTGTGTGGCTGTTGAGAACCCTGCAGGAAAATATCATCTTCTGTTCAATCGCAAGCTACAGCTTTTTTTGCTGAAAGTAAGTCTTGCTATCTATATCTCACTTGCTTCACGTCGAGGAGCCTTCAGAGCGGTAGAGCGTGAACCAGCCATCGGAATGGTTGTCGGGGATCATTAGTTCAATACACCAGACCCTTGCAATCCCCCACTCCCCCAGCCACAGTTATGTAAGAGAGGGGAGCTAATTCAGTTATGTCCAAAGGAACATTATTATGGTAATCAGCCCTAACTGGGGTTGGGGGGATGTGTGATCTATTGGCAGAAGAACTTTGCAGTTTGACTAAGCCTTTGTGCGTGGCGGAGGAACACATGGCCATCGGAGGAGCATGACTGGGATTTTGGTCGGGCAGTGTTTGGTTGTGCATTTGTGTGTGTGTGTCAGGGTGGTTGCTTTATTTGTGTAGGCAGGCACACATTAATGTATTCCAGTGAAGATCATGGCCTAATTGGAGACACAGTGAACCTCAAGCTTTAACTCAATGACCTCTGCCCAGAAAAACCACCACAATACCATCGCAAGCCCGGTTTCCCCTCTCCCCTCAGCGCTCTCCCAATACTCCTCATTCATTCTCGTCTTCTTCCTCAACCCTCCATCTGTGTCTCCTTTTTTCGTATCTCTTTATCTTTCCCCCGGCCGTGATCATTGTTTGTTTCTTTCACCCAGCTGGCCAACAGTTGACACTCTGCTCCTTCCAGCTGACTGAGCGAGACAGTTCTTCCTCTTAAATAGTCCTGTTTCAGCTCCTTACAGGGATTGGCCTTTTTTTCCCCTAGTTTCTTTTTTTTCTCTTTTATTAAAACATTGCACTCCTGCGGCTTCATGGAGTCATGTTAGGCCAAGGTTATGCTGATGTGGAAGGATTTATTCTCACAATAGTCAAAGGGTATTTTACACAGTATTCAGCGTCTGGAAAGCACAAAACATACCAACTGCAACGAAGGCTTGTTTTTCATATTATGAAACACCTCTTTATTGTGTGATGAGTTGGAGGGCATTTATTGTCATGATAATTTATGATGATGAAATGTTCATCATCATTTTCCTACCAGGTTCACACTGACCTGGTCATCTTAACAGGGCTACTTCCATACTACTCATGACAATTATGAGAAGACACATTCATTATAAACATAGCACACTTTTCTTCTTCTTTTCCTACATTTCCACTCCGTAAACATGTTTCCTTTCTGTAAGACATGTACACATCATGTCAGTGGCTACCGAACTTCATTCATGTGGATTTGAATAGCCAATTGTGGGCAGTAGAGAGAGAGAGATAAAGAGAGATAGATAGTGTAATAAACTGAAGGACTGTCTGACAAGCTTCTCCCTGCAAGGGGAACAATAAGGCTATGTGAATATGCTCTTGTCTGGTACTGCTTCCAAAAAGTGTCTTACCCTCTGGCTTGAGCTGTAGGGGAAAATTGGGTGGAGATGCTCATGTGCACGTGACATGCATACATACTAATAAGTGTGAGCCGATGACACATACACGCACGGGCGGCTGTAAAAGCCTGAGGCGTGGTTCTGTGATTGTGACACTGAAAATGTAGCCTCTGTAGCAAATGGAAGGTGGGGTATACGGGCGTGGGGGGTGTTAAGTGGGGAATTGATGTAGGCAATACTGTAATTTAGCTAAAAATAAACAGTGGCAAGAGACAGAGGATTTGAAGAGATAATCCATGAAATACTTATTCACTGTTCTTTGGTCGAGATTACTACAAGCACAAAATATTTTACATGGTTGATTCAGTACCAAATTTGTGGTTGGAAATATGCTCACACGGTGCATAAGTACTTTTTCATTTCTTGGGGACTTCTAATTTTAAGCTGTTTGTCAGTCAGACCATAGCGTGTCTGTGTGGGTCTGCATACCCCTGAGCTGGGTCATCATGGCCACTTCTTAGTGCAGTTTGTTGCTCTTTGAGGGAGCGTGGTTCTCGGCGCAGGCTTTGCTGCTGTCATTGAAATGTGACACAGTGTTTCAGATTTCAGTGAGACATGAGATGCTAGACCAACAGAAATGCATGCATTTTCTTGCAGTGCATGGTTACTTTTTACTACTTGATCCAGAACTAACTGTTGATGATGTATCTGATTTTTGCTCTCCGGTTCAGATTTTTTCTTTCTCCCCCAAAACGATATATCAGATATCATTGCTTTTGTTCAAATGACACACATAGGTAGGCAACCCTTAAAGTTTAAGGCAGGAAATCAATGGCACTGTATTCTGTCTTTCCTTCATTCCCTCCCTCCACTCTCTCTTGTGCAGGTGAAACAGCTTACGACACAGACAGTCATCTTGGGCTCTCTGCAGTGACATGGTCTAAGACATGAAAGACCTGTTCGGGATAGATACAGTCCTGTGTTGTCCTAACCTCTGCCATGGCCTCGCTCAGAGCTACGCAGCTTTCATTCCTATCTTGAGATAGACTGGCTAATAATTTGCTTGAGCCGTTAGCGGTAGGACAATGGTGTCAGCACCGCGCGCACGTGGTGTTTAATAATTTATGCACACTTTGGTCCTGAAAAGCTCTTCATCTACAGCCTCAGGAATGTTAAACAGGTTGTGTTGTGTGACGAACCCACTTTTTTTTATTATCCCTAAAACCACATTGTGTTGAGTCAATTATTGTCTGCATAATTGGACATCATCTGCCACTCCTACTCACTCACTGTTCTGGAATAAAACACGTGTGTTTTACCTGGATAACATTAATCGGTTCACAAAAATCAATGACCCTGACGTGATTTGAACACGCAACCACCTGATCTGGAGTCTGACGCACTACCGTTGTGCCACAAGGTCACTGGTAGCAATTTAGTATTTTCCAGATTTTATTTCTTGCCCATCCTGCCGCTACCTGACTCCATTCGAGCACATCCACATGTTATCCAGCCAGATCTCTTGACAGATAGTGACTTCATTCGTTGCATTTTCGCTCTTGTATCGACTCATGGCTTCTGCACTGGCGGATATCTCAGTCTGTTTCCTGTCCCTGTTTGAATCAATAAACTATCCAGATGAGTTATATACTTTATATAGTTTTAGATGACTTAAAGAAGTTCTCTTGGACTGCACGGTCAGAGTCTGACTAAATTCTGACTGAAATGTGATGGATCAAAAAAGGTTTCAATCAAAGAGTTGATAAACAGATCATATGTCAACCGTTGTGTGTTGTGGATGAGCAACTATCTTTTGGCCTTCATTGGTTACATTTCCATGCCCTGAAAATAGTGTGTGTGTGCTGAAACGTGTTCAATAGGAGGTACTTGGTTTTGGAGAAGGTGACAGCATATTAGCGGAGATGGAAAAACACTTTGAAGTTTGGTACGGACAGCTTTCTCTGTCAGTACAGTTCGTCTGCGAGTCCTAACATGGGAGTCTGTTTTTCGACCCTCAAAGTACACACAAGCATTCATTTTCCATGGAATAATGGCGGGTTATATAGAGGGGTGTTAGCATTGCTGTGTATTGGAAAAGCCCAATACAGGATAACATTTTAAGCTAATTAAGCCCTCTATTTACTGTGTGTGTGTGTGTGTGTGTGTGTGTGTGTGTGTGTGTGTGTTTGCATTTGTGTAGTGACACAACACTATGATTTTCATCTGTCAGTATGTTTATGTTCAGGAAAACCCTTTACAATATAAAAAATAAACAGTATGTGTTACAGTGCGTGTTTAGAATCCCTCTCCCCGCTCTCTTTCCCTCTTTCTGTCGGTTTCTCTCTCTTTTACTAGTGTCTGTTTCAGGGCTCTAAGCTGTGGTGGAGTAAGATAGTTTATAAGCTAGAACTGAGGACCAGAAGTAGCTGACGGCTCCTGACCATATTACCTCATCCTCCCTCCATGAGTGTAGTTCATAAGCAATGCCTTATCCACCGTGTGGATAACTGGGGATTTTTCTGTGTAGTATTTGTGTGCCAACATCATCCCGATATGACTGTATGCTCAGGAAGTATGTTTTTATTTGATTAAATTATCCTTATAGAACTGCATGTGTACTTGTTTGTTTTCGTTTTCTTATGAGCCTGGCTCAAGGATATGAGTCATAGAACAAGTTGGTTTTGGAAAATCCATCAACGGGCTGAACTCATGGATCTGCTGAATTCAATGATTTGAATTAGAAAAACAACTTTAATCGTATTTTCACTTTTTGTTTCGGTGTATTTGGCGTTGACGTTCCATCGATATTCCCTCTCACTGTTGTTCTCCACTGGAGTCTCTGTGAGAGGGCAACCCCTAATGCCTCCTGCTGGAAATTGCCAGCGAGAGACAAGTCACGGCAGCTCGGACAAACTGTGTGCTGTTCCGACTTGCGCTCGCGCCCACGACAAGCCTACTTGGGTGTGATCCACCGGGTTGTCAACTGCTTATTTTTTTGTGTTTCCACACAGCGGCCATGTTGATTACACTTCCACAGAACTGTGCTGTGCTGTTAGAGCAGCGGCAGCACAGAGTGCGTGAGAGAAATGAAAAGAGCCAAATGCACACTTTGAGCACTTGTTTTGTTTTACCTATGGAGACTTGCAAAGTGGTTTGTTATGTACGATTGTTTAAGTCGTTACGTACACTCTCTCTCACCGACACACACACACACACACACACATGCCCCCACACGCACACACACGCGCACACACACACACACACACACACACACACACCACATGCACACATATACACACACACACACACACACACACACACACCAAATGCACACATACAATTCTCTTCCATAAAAGATAACTATCACTTACCTCACCGCCCCACTACCAAATAATTTGACAATTGTAAAGTGAATACACCTTGTAAGCCTCAATGATAGATGGTTGTCTTGGTGGTTCCCTATGTTATTGGCAACATTAGGCCTGCACTCTGTCACTTGTCTTTGAACACATTTGTTAAATTGCATTGCACTGCAACCATCATCATTAGAACAAAACCGTCCACAGATTTCCCTCTTGAAATTCTGGTCTGTTGAGGAAAAGAGAACATACAATGTGTATTGACAGTGATGGCAGCAGTTAAAACATAGCTCACAGGTTTTAGGGGGCTGTTTATGCATACAATTTCATAACTGAAGTCACTTAGTTGCTAGAGTGACTGGGGTCACACATGGCCTTGCTGTCATGTTTAATATTGTGGTCACCAGTTTGCCATGTTGACAAAATACATCCAACATAAAAACACTATCCAAAATACTTTGTTTTATTGTTGATTTGTTTGTATTCAAAAGTGGGAACCTGGTTGGAAATGAACCGGTATAATCCAGAATAAACAGGGATTTGGGTTGATGAGGCTAAAAAGTTAATATATTTCCGTACACATTTTGTCAATGTAATGGTGTATTTCACCAGAAACTAGTATTGCAATGCAGAGGTAGGTGGCTGTTTCCGTCGATGGTAAATCAAAGTTAGTTGAGGTTTCATGAATTAATCTCTGTCACCACAGGACCCTTGTTTAAGCACCTTGCAGTTTGTTATACCAAGACCTACAACCCTAACACTACACGGTTTAATGTAATTTGGAGCTGGGCTCTATGGACAATATTGTATCAGGATCATCATGTGGATTAGAATATCAACATAGGCAACATCTGTGTTGGATATCTTATATAATTTACTCATAATTCCTCGAAACCAACTATAATCAATGATATGAAGCTCTTAGATAAACATTGTTTATCTAAATACTGCGAGGTGGCTACATCTGACTGGATCAAAGTGGTTTGTTGTTGGCATTTGATCGCTCTAATGCACTATAGGTCATTCATCCCTGGCATTAGCTGCACAGAAATCTCTTCTTTATAATGGCAAAGTAAATCAATGTTCTTGTGTACCATGCACACACTAGTTCTTCGACTGTTGACCCTTGTTATTAAATTATCCTCTACCCAGTTGTCTGTGGTGAGTACAGGCTTGAATCCATGTCAGTTTGCCAAAGTGTATACTGTAAGGACATGTCAATGGATTGGCTGTTAACCCTCTGTTGCTTTAACTTTTCCCATGATCTCAACCCATAGAGTTTCCCCATGCAAATATTCACCCAAGATGAAAAAAAGTACATGAAAGTAGGGGAAAAAAAGAAACTGAAATAAACACATTCTAAAATAAAAGCGATAAACCCCTACTCCGTCTTAACTCTAAAACCCATTTCCTTCCAGGGCATATTTAGCATTCAAACATTCATTCAAACACCATCGCCTGCATTTTTTATGTTGTTGATGCAACACAGTGCAGTGCAGTCTGTATCTGGCAAAGACAGACTCCTCAAGCTAGTGCTTTAACTTAGCACCAAGCAAAGCTAAAACATGAAACTAACCAACTGCTGAGCGCTGCGTTTTGTCCCTCCTTCGTGATAGTGTTCATGAACCCAACTCCCGCAGGTCTGGAAGCCATTATGTCGTCACATGAACTCACTGTTATATTGTCAAGCGGAGGGCTCTCTTTAACTGCTTCTAATGGCAAACATTGGAATATTTTCCCCATGCCCTTGATGGCCTCCTTCTCTATTTAGCCTCATGGCTGTTTATAGAGTGGAAGACGGCCATAAGTTCACCAAAACAGTTATTTAGGTGATTACAGTGAGACGGTATATAACATGATACATACGTATAGCCTGCTGTTACCCACCGATGCTAGATGAAATGATACAGGGACCCCCATGTCATTCCTTTGGGATGCTATGACTGTGACTAGATGTGTGAAAGATGCTATTTCATATGAATCTTTCCTGTTGATGGAACCTGTTGATGCCAAATAAGAGTGTCACAGTTTCAAGAGTGTCGAAATACGATCAGAAAGCTGTTGACTCTTGAAATCTTTGATGTTTAAAGCCTTGTTGATGTCTAAAGGGGTTGTGGTTGGGCAATAGACCAAATAAAACAAATCTTGAAACGAGTGAGTGACCTTTTATTCAGGTAGAGCCTCAGATAAGGAACAGAACGAGGATAGTCAGTGGTCTTCTGAAGTTTTAAGCCTGTGTTACCAAAACAGAATCAAAGACATCAGTTCAGTGGAACCTCACCGACTCACCGGTGAGTCGCCACGATGAGAACTCAATCGCCACGATGAGTTCTTCTTATCACTTTCTCGTCAGTTGCGTGCACTCTCACCTCTGTAAATGAGTTTCAAGTCCACCACCCATGTATGATACACTGCATGGCTGTATGCCCTTGGTTGTGGTTGCTTTGGTTACACGGTCCCTAGTATCATTTAGACCCACTCGATGTGGGGGCTCCTTCAACCCCCCCAGGGTACCAATAGTCATTTAGGGATGTACAAATTCCCAGGATAAAAAAAAGCAATGAGTCATCTTTTTCTGTGTACCTCGCCGGAAATGTCCTTGGTTTGGGAGAAAGAGTCGGCGATGAATGGTATGTGGTTTTGTACGTGATTAATGTGTGGCTTTTTACCGCAAACATACTTAAGAATAGTCAAATCCACAGAGGAAGGACAAAGTTCACTAGTCATGGCTTTGCGCATGGCTTATTCATAGAATGATTTGATTATCGCCAAGTTCTCCAGCAGTAGTCGTGATTATTACATAAACACATTTATGTTGGTATTGGCCAGTTGTCCTTGTGACCATGTTCCGCAATCAGAATGCCTCTCGCTCTCACTCTCTCTCTCTCTTTCTCTCTCTCTATATGTATACATATGGACATTGTACCATTGCATTGTGCACAATTCCTCTGCTTCCGATCCCTCAGTGATGTTGGAGCAGGTTGAGTCTGTCAACACATGGCCTTTTGAACTTAGAACCAACTGGCAGTGTTAATCTTTTCTTTTTACATATTAAAAGTATTCATGTGAGTTTAGCCTTAGATCTCTCCAGATCTATCTAATCCGACCTGATCTGAGTACATATCACATGGTTTTAAATACAAGGCAAGTCCTTTAGTAGGTTGTACTCCAAAGGTAGTTCATATGTATAACCAAAGATCAAGCTATATAACCAAGCAACTTGTAGACATTTTATGTCATCCACATAACATACATACGTATTCAACTCTGTGTTCTGAATCTCTCCCATCTGGCTCTGAGAGCATATGCAGTGGAAACATAACTTATAACACACACATAAGGACGGATTTATATTTGGGGGGAAAGCAATTTTCTGTAAGTGAAGATGTGTCTTGTTCGGGAAAATGTCGTCACACGATTAGTGTTTGCTGTTTTCCTAATCTGCTTATTCATTGATTCATCAAAGGGTTTTCTTTTACTGAGGAAGAGGACATGTTTGAATTGGAAGATAAACCCTGCCGCAGTTCATCTGCACTTCCGGGTTTACTTTTTACAAACTTTTGGTTTGATTATTACTTTAGTCTTGCATTCATGATTATTAAACACAGACAACACATTTATAGGTTAGGATAGGACATCTTCACTTTCTCCGCATAAATAAATTTTTGAAATGCTTACCATTAGAAATATTGCCCAGAACTTAAGTTTACTGCAAGTGGTAAAATAAGTATTGCATTGTTAAGTAGTGTCTTTGGCAAGTAACCTGCAGACCTATAAAGATAATATATAACAATACAATGAAATACAAATGGAGGCTCACTCAACATCACAATGGAGCATGCGTGGGTTTGGGATTTTCTAATTGCCTGGGTTGGTTGTAGACTACATTTATTTCAGATGGCACACTGCACTGTTGTTCCTCCATGGCACAGAGAGAAGGCCTCCATGGAGATGCCAAGAGCAGGGCCAGCTATCTCACAACCCATGATTAGGATCAGTGGCGCCTGGGGAATGAGAAGGTCTCCTAAAAGGCATCAGATTTCTTCCCAAATAATCTATCCATGTCTTTTTCTGCCCTTGCTCGCAGAGTGATTTGAAAAATTAACTATTTTCCTATTGAAGGCCATATATTCATACATAACATACATACTGTAACATAAGTGGTTATGTTTTTAAGAAGTTGGGCCAGTACAAGGATTAGTGGTGTTCACCACTTGAGAAATGTATTGCAATGTATAAATAAAATATTATAATATATAAAATATGAAATTATATGTGGCACAGGTTGTTGACACACAAACACACACACACACACACACACACACACACACCACAAAGACAAAGAAAGACTTATTTTCTGATTGTGCACATTGGTGCCAGGTGCGGTTACAAACTGCGGCAAGTGACATCACCAGGCATCTGTCTCTCTGCCATTTGATTTAGGCAGTTATTTACTCACCTTCACAGGCTTTCATCTCTCACCTCTGGCCGACCTTTAGGATCATTACAATTTGACAATGTAAAACAATGGTACCCATACCAGTTCATCATCATCATACAGTCATTGTCTCCTCTGACAGACAACAGATCACTGGTGTCTAATAAACACATATGTGTTGATGTGTTTTCATACACAACCCCGTCTGGGGTTTCCCAGGGAATGACACACTGAAGGAACATTGGGCTGTCATAATTTAGATGAGGGAAGGCTGTTCTGTGTTTTTTTCAAAGCAGGTGCCTTGTGGCACAGATGGCCTTGTGCCATGGAGTCGGCTGCTTTTCAGAGAACATAGAGCTCTGTGTGTGTGTGTGTATGTGTGTGTGTTTGTGTGTATGTTTATTCATGAGCTATAACATTTGAAATATCTTCCTTAGAAATTCAAAGCTTATTGGTTGTTCTGCTGTGGAATGCCTTGTATGTGGTGTCTTGGTGTTTCCTAAATCCGTATGTGTGTGATCCTGTGTGCGCACGTGTGTGTGTGTGTGTTTGTGTGTGTGTGTGTGTGTGTGTGTGTGTGTGCGTGTGAGCGAGAGAGAGAGCCTGAATGTGCATAAACATGTGTCTACACGCCTGCATTTCCCTGTCTGCCTGCTTGGAGGGGAGGAGGTGAATGACCTGGTTGAGCCGGTTCCAAGCTGCAAGGTTCAACTCCACATCTATAACCAAATAGATTTCCCAACACCACCTTTTACAAATGACAGATTGCCCCGGAGCACTGTCAGCATTTGTCACCTGTGTTTTCACACTCACTCTCACACTCACACACACACACACACACACACACACACACACACACACACACACACACACACACACACACACACACACACACACACACACACACACACACACACACACACACACACACACACTGTCTGTTGATCCTCAGTTTGTCCCATGATGATTGATCCTCTTGTTTACAACATGGTGTTGCCTATGTTTGGAGTGTTACATTTTATTATCTAGTTCCACATTGATGATTTGGAAGCACAAATATTTTTGTATCCATATAAAAAAATCCACACACACACACGCACACACACGCACACACACACACACACACACACACACACACACACACACACACACACACACACACACACACACACACACACACACACACAATGTCTTTCATCATTATGTGGTGAAAGATTGCAATATTAAAACCCTAACCTTAACACTAACCCTCTGTTTCAATACAATGGCAACTTTCGGTAGAATTTGATACAACACTGTGTGGTTTTAAAATCTGGGACTCATAGCTGAGGAATCCATCTGTGGTTCATCATGCAGTAGTTGCCAATTATGTTATAAACCTCTTAGGAGATAGCTGCTGCTACTGGACTCCAGGTTCTTGGCAAATATGCTCTTGCAAGCTTTGATCTTGACGTGATTTGAACACGCAGCATTCTGATTTGGATTTTAGTACTTTTCTACACCGTATGTTTTTCCCAGGTCGCTGCGTTCACACAACAAGGGCACCGAACCGAAAACAAATGGAACATTCCTGGTTTCGGATGTTTAAAGGATTGTCCAAAAGTCAACCCTAACGGCAGCGCAACACAACGCAGACCAAACCCGAAGCCCCTTGCCGTTTGGCTGCTTTTCTCTAAACGTCAGAGCATCTGGAACAGACCCAGATCTCCCCCTATTCTAGTTTACCACCCACTCTGAGAAGCAAGTGAGACAGGGTCATCCCTCTTTCTCTCCCTTTCACCTCTGCCTCCCTCTATCACTGAGGCCATTCAGAAGGGACATTGGCACAGAAGGGAGCTACTTCACCTCCCCTTGTGACATGAGAGTGTGTGGGTGGCCGCTTGGCAGCCTCTGCCTGATTCATGTTGTGGCTGTGATTAACAGGTTTTCTGTGCTATTCATTTTAATAAAATTAAAGTCACTGTTCAGTCGGAGCAGGATCTGATATAAATGAAACAATTCAACAAAAACACAGGTAGGATAATATACCTAATTCACCTAGCGGCCTTATTGGTTCGTTGGCTTGGGAAACCTAAAATATTTGGAACCCATGAAAACTTGAAAACATTCTACTCCTTTTGCCACTAGTGTCCACGTGTAACTGTTTTTGTCTTCTCTCCACTTTTCCTACCACTCCCTTTTTGTCTACTTCAAAACAGCCCAGCTGCCAAGGCTATTCCTACTATTAATACTAGTTGGCCCTTCTCCAAATCAGAGGCATAGCATTTAGCCTATTAACCTGCACATTAAATAAACAAGCCATATGAGGAGCTGTGTAAATTAAACGGAATAAGCTCAGCCATCCTAGGGAGGTCCTTTTTTAGGTGTCGAAACTCACACATTCACACATACTTGGCAGCATTTTGTGCTATACTGTTATGGTGGGGATACGCCGTACATGGTGGAGTTTGGGAGGATCTTGTGTGTGTATGACCATGGTGGACATGGTGGAGAAGTGAGCGTGGATGGGGAACCGGAGTCCCAAAGCGGGCCCCATGGCTGTATGGTTAGTCCATTAGGAAAATCTGTGCGCCCCCAAGAAGTGGAGAGAAATAGAGCTACGTAATGATACTATTAGTCATAGCATTTATGATAACTTAAGTAAATGATACTAAAATAGTATATTTTTTGTGCTCCATTTCTTCTAAATCAATATATCACTGTGGGTGCAAAACGTTTGGTGCAATTGCAAATCTAAACATTTTCAAAATGATCCTTTTGTCAAATAACAGCAGTTTTCCAGCAAATGACGCAAACAAAAATTCACACTTGAAGCAAGTCACACTTGAAGCGACCGCATAAGCCTAATCCATTTTTTTCATCCCACTCAAAAAACAGATCCCTCAAATCTCGACTAACATAGCTCTATGTTGCTACAGTGAACACTTTTTGTATCTATGTGGATTTAATGCACACTTTGGCTCTCTATTGCCACTAAGTTAAGCAGCAGTAGAAGTAGTAGTATTAGTATTAGTTTCTCTGCTATCATAGGTCCAGCAAAGTGACACAGTGGCAATAATCCTCCAGAGGGCTTCCAGGGCTTTATAACTTCCATCTGTTCCTCCTGGGGTGAACATGATCAAACACACTGGACAAACCTTTTAGGTTGTTTTTGCGAGGCCACTCTTTTCCTCTATAATAAAGTGAATGTGTTTTTCACAAGGGGAAGTGGAAGGGCTACCATATTTGAGGACCACTTACCCCCCAACCCTCCCAAAATATATTGTGTTATATTTGGAAAAGAAAAACTAAACATATAGATACAGAGAGGGGATCACATGGAAGCAAGTAGGCTAAAAAGCAAAGCGCAATAAACATTTGCGGATTTCAAAAGAGTTCTGATTGCTTTTAGGTAGACTGCCCCTCCAGGCCGATGGGCCATCCATACTATAGATATATAGTTTTTCTGTAGCACATCTCTTTCCATAATTCCACACTCCTCAGAGTTAAGGCAGAATGTGATTTGCTGTAAGTGAGCTTGGACCTTGAATGATGGGATTTCTGAAATGCACAAGCCGCAATGTGTGCACCCCCACTCTGCTGCTGCAAGGGAGCGTATCATGCAATCTGATCCATCTCCTCCTCCGAGTAGTCTCTCTCCTTCTCCCTGTTCGGCTTTCCACTCATCTCACACCCATTCAAACACATCCTTCCTCTGCTCTTCCTCAAGCTCATTTTCACTTTACATACACACACACACACATACACACACATAGACGCACGTACACACACGCACAAACGCATGCAATAACAGACACACACGCACACATACACACACACGGAAGCATGCACGCACACACATGCACACACGTACGCGCACACACACACACGCACACACACACACACACTCACACAACCACACACACACACAGGATGTCCCCTAAGACAGCCCATCCTGCCACACTTTCTCACTTGACCGGATAGCCTCTTCCCCGATCCTCAAGCTGTTCTGAAACACTCCCCCCTACCCCCCCTCACTCTCTCTTCAGCCTCAAGTGCTTTTTCCTATGTGTCGACTGCTTCCTGTTAGGAAGACAGAGTGCTGGGGGGGGGGGATCTTCTCCCCTGACTCTCTCTATTTATTCGGTACCCCGGAGTGGCCAGGGGACTAAAGCAACACGGTGAATGTGCGAGATGATTATTTCTCCAAAGGACAGGGCAACCTGTGTTGTTTTTATAGGCTTCTCAGTGCTTACCGCTTTTGAACGCAACTGTTGTTGAAACTGTTGTGCATGATCTGCATGGTGTATTTTGACTTTGCAACAACGCACCATCTTTGTTTTGCCGACGTAGGACTTTTACGTTCTTTAAATTACCTACACGTGCATCCAAGTGTCTCTTCCGTGGGGTTCTACCCATCATAAACAAGGGTCCGTAAACAGGTCATCTTTGAGCAGACAACTGCAGACAAACAGTCTGCTGTGTGTTGCTGAAGTCTGAGTCGGTGATGCAGTGAACTTCTCACGTTACTCTGAGTCCTGCCTGGCCCTCCGCTGAAACAACTGAGAACAAGGCAATGAGGCACGTCCACACTGATGTACTGTATTACACACACACACACATGCACACACAAGCGTGCACACATGCGTGCAGTCGCTCACACATGCACAGTCGTGCACACACAAACACACACACTACATAGTGCACACTATGCAGCCTTCATAGACATGGGATCCCAAGCACACACTCCCAGGCCTCTCCTCACCTCTTGGTGCAGATTTGCACTACAAAAGAGTTGAAGAAACGCATTTGTAGACTTTCTTTGCTGAAACACTAGACGACGATAGACCTGACATCGGCACAATAGTCCTCCAGTATCCGCTACACCCTGCCTTGTCAGTTCTTGTCCGAGCGCCGGCATATTTTTAGTAGCATAATGTATATTATTACAGCAGAGGCTCCCTCCTGGAGGACTGATGAGCAGTGCATTCGGAATGCAAGCCTAACAGACAGCCAAACATGTGGTCTCTCTTTTTCTCTCTCTCTCTCTCTCTCGGTCGCTCTCTCTCTCTCGGTCGCTCTCTCTCCTGAGAGGACTGTCTCTGTCTTTGTTTACATCTACCTTGTTTGGGTTCTGTCACTGTACTTTGTAACCTCGTCCCTCGCTATGCTATTCTCACTCAGACGTCGCCAGGGTTTGTCACTTTTGGACGAAGGCCTTGGTCGGAGTGCTTTGGGAATATTTAACATGTACTCTCTCTTTCTCTCTTCTCTCAATCTCGCGCAATCCCTCTCACTCGTGCTAACTGTCTAATTGTATTGCTGTCGCTCTCTTTTTCTTGCTCACATTTTGGATGTCTTCGCACTCTCTCCTCATTATCTCCATCTCTTCTTTTCACTCCTTTTCTGTCATACTCTCTCTTCCTTTCATTATAGCACTCTATCCTTCTCAAATATCTTTCTAATTATATCTCTCTCCTTTAATTATCTCTCTCTTCTTTCCACCCACTCTGTCTAATTCTCTTTCTCTTTCCTTCCTTCATTCTCTGTCTCCCTCACTGCCTCTATACATCCAATTATCTCAGCTCTGTTTAATAATCATGCGCTCTCTATTTCCAATCCTTCTCCATCTCCTTCTCGTGCTCCCTCTCCCTCTTATTCTTTCACTCTCACTCTCTCTGCCCTATCGTATCATGCTCTCTGTGTCTCAATTTCCCTCTTTTATTTTTTCCCTCTCATTTCCACCTTCATGACCCAGTAAGCTTAAGTTGCTGTTCTTGGGAGATCTCCTTGACTGAGATGCTTGTGCTTATACAACACAGGGTCACTGCAGTATGTTACTGTAGTACACACACCTCCTTGCTGTGTGAGACGGAACAGATGGATAGGTATTTTATGCAATATTTTAATATCATAGAAATAAACAGATACACGCTTATTATTAAATCTCCAGTGATGATAGTGTTATGGTATTCATAAACACCTGTTGCTAACACACTCAAGATGTTAGCTAACTAACAATATGTATATTATGATTCATCTAACTGCCAATCCTTGAGTTACACGTGCAAGGAAAGTGAATAGAGAAATGTATTCCAATGTAAAATATGGATAATCACACAGGATAATCTCCCAGTGCTCTGTTCAGAGCATGAATCCAGTCCTAACCCCGATAAGACTGCGCTTTGTGGTGGAGCGTGCTTGCATGTTCTACATATATGTGTATGTAGGCATATAAACAGGCCTGGTTTGAGAGGGCAGAGCTCAAGAAAGCTCGGAACGATTTATGGGGAAAAGAATGTTATGAGATAAGGACATAGAGCTGCCAGAGTTGACCTCGTGGCGCAACGGTAGCGCGTCTGACTCCAGATCAGAAGGTTGCGTGTTCAAATCACGTCGGGGTCAGACGTTTTAAGCGGTTGTGTGACTCCCCCCTACCGCCCGTGCTTTCTCTCACTCACGCCACGGAACTGATCCTAGGAGGGCCTACATATGTCCTGAGTAATGACTCGTTAGCGCCACACATGCTGATTAAAACTCTTTCTTCTTAATCGCTGTCCAGGCCTGATCTGGTTCTGTAAATACCCCACCACTCTGCTTTAACATGGCATGGCTGTGATTTGGTCACATTGTGTGAACTCACGTGTTTGATATGGTAACACATTGAAAGTGTGTTTCAGAGTGAATTTCTTCCAACTATTCTTGAATACGGAGAAATGGCCAATGGGGGTTGAAATGAAAGAGCAAAGAAGGGAAAAAAGCCACAGCCCTCCACCCCACATATGGTGGAGAGCTAATTTGGTGCTCAGCGGGTGTGCTACAGATGTGGTCGAGTGTGGTGCGCTGTCACAACATGTGAGAGCAGAGGAGAAGAAGGAGGGGAAAAAAATGAAAATGTCTGCCCCACCCTTCTGTTTCCAGGCGTTTGGTCTACATATGGTGGTTGGAACACTTAAGGCATTGACACACGCACACACCTTCATTTTAATACATATTGTGGGAAGAGTGTACGTTTTTCATAGTCACGGTGGCCCCAATTCCCTCACAGACCGAAAGCAGCACAACCCTCTGTCCCTGTTATAAATGGATTCTTTACAAGGACTTTCCACCAGCAGAACACATTTTACAACGCCATGACACACATGTTCAGGGAACAGAATCTCAGGAGTTTACATTCCGGCTCAGACATACGACCTGTGCGGCCCTAAATCTAACCGTGAAGCGCCCAAGGCCTCCTTAAGGAGACGTGAGTTGTCTATTTCAAAGTGATGTTATTGAAATGTGTATATGTATCATGAGTTATATCATAGCTTACCAGAATCACACACACACACACACACACACACACACACACACACACACACACACACACACACACAGAACCCAACAGTAAAAGAGTTTGACTGAACTCGATGACCTCTGTATTTTTGTGCGGTCCATGGGCTCTCGTTCCATGCAAGGAATGAGTTTGTGCTGAGGTTCTACCTCAGTCGGTTTACTTCTTGGCTCATGTCTGATGGTCCCATCTGCCTGACATACCTTGCACACAATAATCCAATGCTGGCGAGCTGAAAAGGTGTTTCTCTCTATTCTCTGGGACCTCTCTATAGGTCCCAGACTAGTGCTGCGGAGTAATTCTTTCTGTTTAAGCTTCTCTTGTTGAATGGATAATTATTACACTGTAATTTAATAAAATGTAAAAAATATTTCGCTGGTTGCCCTTGCCATATTTCACAGAAATTGTTTGTCATTTGTTGCACTGAACGCACATGGGATCACACACACACACACACACACACACACACACACACACACACACACACATACACACACACACACACACACATGTCTATTTGCACATTATCTCACACAAATGGGAAATATGAACAACACAACATTTTAACCTTTCCACACACATGCACGCACACACACACATCTACGTGCACGTTATTTCACACAAAGGGGCTACAAGTCCCTCTCCTCAGACAGAGCAGGCTGCAGGGGGACACATCAATTTGTATGTGTCCCTCTGCAAATTGATGTGTGTCCCCCTGTGTGTATGTGTATGTGTGTGTGTGTGTCCATGCGGGGGTTTCATGTTTCTCTCAGTTTAGTTCACTGCACATCCCCACCACCCCACCACCCGCAAAAGCAGACGAGGGTATCAATAATGCAGGCTGGATCCTGGAGGTGACTTTGTTTCACTGAACGCACATAATAAGATCACACACACGCTTACACACACACGCACACATATACACACGGCTATGGGAAAATTATCCCACACAAATGTGAAATATGAACACATTACACTTGAATAATTTCCACACATCCACACACACACACGTCTATGTGCACATTATCTCACACACGTGAAATATGACCACATAACACTAATCTTTTCACGTTATTTTCACGAGAGAGTGAGTTTGGAGTCTGTTTTAATATAGAAAAGTGCAGTAAAGCAACTTAATTACTGTTGGCTTCCCATTAGACACCAGTGGGTTACAGCACAGTGTGTAATACAACCATCAACAAGTAGAAACCGTTTTATGCTTTTCCAATGACGCACTCGCTTTGATCACCACAATCTTTCACTTTCTATAATGACGCCAATGACACTTTCTCTCTGTACCTCTCTCTAGCTCTGGATGTACATACAAGATGTAAACAAACTCATTCAAATGCTGGTAACTTACTATGGTGTGTGTTCAGGAACAAGGGATGGCCGAAGGAGATGGTGTGTGTGTGTGTGTGTTTTGTGTGTGTGTGTTTTGTGTGTCAGGGTGCCTCTGTGTGTTTGTGTGCCAGCGTGTGGTAGGATAAACCAGACACACACCCTATATTAATCACAGTTATTTTAGCGTTTGAGGTTGTCAAGAGTTCAAAGGTCCAAGAGGGTAATCCTCACAGGTCAGAGTTCATAGCCTTGAGTCATACCGACATTCTAGGAAAGGTAAACTCTGATCTCTAAATCTTTTATTATATATAGAGTTATATATCTCAAATTTCATTCTGTCATACCACCAGCAATGTAAAGAACTGCCACATGAATAAGCTCATCACACCATAAAATACTATAATGAATAACTGGCCTGTATCTATGCGAGAGCGATGTTGGCTCACGTTTTCAGGTATCGCTCGGTGCATCATATTTTGTTTCTGCGTTTCGCCCAGCGTCCCGTCTACAGGCATTCTAATCAAATGACTTCCCATTGCCGCGGGTAACCAAGAAGAGCTGGCTGATGGTATCTCTTCCATCAGCAGTGATAGACAAGCTGTGCACAGATCAAGATTCATGATTCACTATCCCCCCCCCCCCAAAACTGCAACAACATCCCAATCATTATCACTGAGCAAAAAACTTGCATTTGTCGTAAATATTGGAGCACTTCTCTGGGGTAGAACAATGGCTGTTCTGTTTGATATTCATCTTCACTGTGTCTCAGCCACCAAGGACACACGTATTGTAGAACGTTGCATTACTTTGCACGCAGCGAATGCAGGTCTTATTTGTATGGCCATAATACAAATTAAAAAAAGCTTTGACCCCGACGTGATTTGAACACGCAACCTTCTGATCTGGAGTCAGACGCGCTACCGTTGCGCCACGAGGTCTTTACCTTTGGATGGGCCAGCTGGACATCTCAAACTAGCTGACACCATGCTCCCGTGGGAATGGCTGCACTTGTTACCGCTAATGTGACACCCGTAAAACACATTGACACATATCATTTTCTCTGTCTCTGTCTCTCTTCCTCACTCTCTCTCTCGAACTCTCTCTATCTCACTCTCACACACACAAACACACACACAAACCCAACACACAAGCCCAACACACACAAACCCAACACACACAGCACTTTCCCGCTTATTTTTTGCAGCTCTTTCTTTGGCACTCTCTTCATCCCTCCCTGGATTCTCCTCCTCCAGGGAGGAGATTCCCTGAATCTAGTTACCTGTCAGCCCAGACACACAGTGAGACAATACGGCAGAAGCATCCATTGTCTGGGCTTCATGCGGGCGAATAAGTACGCTCCTGCAGTTCCTTTCTCCAGCGTTGCAGTCGTTTCACAGATTTCCTCAGATTGCGATGAGCAAACAATCGCCTTTTTGTTCAAGAGGAGGGGTTTGTTGTTGGAGGTGCTGGGTGGGGCCAAGGTGACACTGAAGCGGGTGTGAGCTTGATGAGACGTAGTTAGCTGTGTGCATTTGCACAACCTGTGTGAGACGACGTGGGTCTGGTGTCGACACTCATTGTTGCTGCTGATAAGTGAAGTAAAAGGATTGCTACCTTTAGTCACTGCCGTTCTGTCTCTCCTGGTGAAGCTAGGGATAATGATGACGATGATGGTATTAACAAATAGCCTGAGTCAGCATAACAAGCACAAGCACTCTGGTTTATTGTCAGTAATATGACTATTGTAGTCCACTTTGTAGTCCATACTTGGTTACACAGCCACACAGTGAGAAATAGTATGTGTATTACATGATTTCTTTGTATTGCAGTTTTGCATGAAAAGTGATATGTATAAGTGATATACCTTGGATATTCTGACATGCAATCTCTCCTATTGGCATGACTTCAGTTGCCATTATTGCTGCACTCTTTCATAGGTTATTAATACTCATCATCATCCAGAATAAAAACATCTACTGGATGTTAACAGAAGAAATTGGCCAGGCGATGGAGTGCACGTGTGTGATTTTACGATGTTATTCTTCGCTGTTGTGTTACTGCTGTAGTAGCGCTGGGTTAGACTCCAGTATCACAGGTAAACAAAAACAAATAGATGCAGTCATCAAGGCTTCACATACTGCCACCCAATGTGTAATTACATATTTACAAATTAGGAAGAGAGTGCTGGGAAAACAAATTTGTCAAGATTGACGAACGAGGTATAAAGCCTTTGAGTTTTGCAGCTGAAATCAAAGTGAGGTGAGGGTTGGGGGGATGTGTCATTAAGTGATACAGTCAGCTTTAGAGGATTGTACAAGTTTGTTGTTGAAGATTTTGGAAGTCTAACAGTTGAACTCCAGAATCCAGTGCTTTCGTCGCTGGTTCCAATACGTGGGTGGTATGCGTTTTGACAGTGTATTTTACTATTGTGGTGGGGAGTGAGCTGATACAGAAATCTGGACTTAGTTTGAAAAGAAAAAAAAAACACAATGATGTATGAAGGTCTTCAAGAACGACACCTAGAAAGAATAAATACCAATGATTGTGTTACTATTTTTCAATACTCTATCTCCATGTCCTCATATTTGGAAGTATGCTTTGGCTTGACAGAAATGTTTTCATTCTGTTATTGGTATATAAATAAAAATCTACTTGTGTATTCTGTGCCTGGGTCATTTGACCATCTCAGCTCCAATGGAAATTTGTTGTCCCAGAAATCCAGCATTAAGCCATTTATTTATTTTTTAAAGCATTTGCTTTTGCTCCCATTGTAGCACAATTTTGCTATTTTCCACCATGTCATATCTATCATCCATTCTGACCTCAGAATCTTAGGCCTTTACTTACTTTCCATCCAGATAGAGCCATCTTCATCTCCCAGCAACAGGATTTATGTTTTGAACGATAATCCCCCCAAATATCTTGTCTTGGCTGTAGGACGGCGAACATGTCAACAAGCTGTGTTAACATATGAAGAAATCACATTTAATCATGTATTTATTTATGGGTCTGTTTGTGACTTATGCTGTGCTCTGCCCCTTAAAGTTACCTTTGAAATCTTTAACTTGGTGTAGAGTTCAAGTGGAGTGGAGTTGCAGTACATTGTTAGGCACTATAAACAGGCACACATCTAAATAAATGAACTTCTTTGTTTTAACGGTGGAATATTTTAGATTCTAATATTTGTGTTGAAATGATTAGCATTGTAAAATGGAAGCCAGTCAACAAATTAAACGTTATTCATCTTAACCAACACATTGACAGCCTTGCTTGCTGTTGATACCAAACCCTGTAATTAAATTAAAACCGTATCCTTGGAATGGTCCACTGTGCTCTTTGTATCTTGTAGGTTTTTTAAGGACACACTTGGAAAAAAAATTAAACACATATTTTCCCTCTTAATGACCACAGAGAGAGAGAGACTCTTTTTCCCTCATCCTTTGGAGCATTTTGTTTGGTGAACCGCAATGAATGTCCTATTCATTGGACTACAACAGAGTCAGCACATAAAGTCATTTGACTAGGAAGCTGGATAATGTTGTTTGATGGAAATGAGTGTAAAACAATATAATGTAGTGAAGGAGGCAGGACCGTTTGGACACAAAATATTTTTCTTTCTGTTTCTGTACGGAAACACATTATTAGGGAAACCTAATAGAGTGTCGGATATCGTTTTTTGTTTTTCTCATATTAACCGATTAGAACCAACGTCTTGTTCAGTCAAAAGCATTGTTCAGTTTGCAGAGAAAATGTCCTTCTGCTGACTGTTGCTAAACAGGATGCAATATGTTGTGGACAAATAGTGTTTGCTAAAGACTGTGAAAAAGATGATGATGCCCTTGAGCAATCTAAACGTTAAACTCATTCTTTGAGGGCCAAAGAACATAGGTATTAACCATATAAAAAACACCCCCTGAATGCAGTATATGAGGATTATACAACACATGGCACAAGCGAACCCTTGAGCACGAACGGCTATCAGAAAATCTATTCAATAATGCAAGGACTGATTATGTATCGGCGGGCTGAACCAAATACATTTTCAGGCCGTCCGACAAGGGATTAAAGTATTTGATAATAGCGACCGATGCCAACGCCTCATCACAGCCTCTGCCAAGACCAGTACTTTGCCAGACCACTGGATCGAGAAGCTTGTTCCCCATGAAGGCCCATGTCCAATCAGGGCTACTGTTAACACATCCATCAATACACTGGGTGGTGCTATTAGGGCATCTCCTAACATGTATTGATAACAGCCAGTGAATTAAACCAAGGAGGCCAGGGAGCATGTTGCTTGGGCCTTGACGATTGATGATCATACACACATTGTTTGTGTGTGATGACCCCGTCTTTATTAATATATAGGCCTATGAATGTCTTATTTTATTATGATTTTTTTATTATTTTCTCTGTGCATTGTATTTGCTGTTTGTCTGACATTGTTTGTATAGTTGTCTATTTATAAAAACTAAACTAAGCCTACTTAGTAAACTAAGCCTTGGTATAGTCCAGGTTCATTCACAATACAAAGCTAATGGTCTACCCACCTCTCCCTCCCTCTCTCTCTGTCTCTGTCTCTGTCTCTGTCTCTGTCTCTGTCTCTGTCTCTGTCTCTGTCTCTGTCTCTGTCTCTGTCTCTGTCTCTGTCTCTCTCTGTCTTTGTCTCTCGCCCACCACCAGGACCATAACTACTGGGTGCAGGTCCACAGGCTGGAGCATGGAGATGGAGGCATCTTGGACCTGGATGACGTGCTGTGTGATGTGGCAGACGACAAAGATAGGGTGAGTCACGTGTATACTTGTGTTTGTATATATGTGTCTGTGTGAAGTATAGTGAAATGAGTGTGGCTAAGTGTCTGTGTGCGTTTGTGTCTATGTCAGGGTCTTGTTAATTGCTGGTTTTGGTTTCAGTTTCAGTGTTTTTCATTCTTTCCATCTCCCTGTTGTTACCTTTTGCCCATCACATATGAGACATGAGTCTTGCTTGGCTGTGTCATTATAACACTGATGTCATGACTCTCATGACACTCTATACCATGGTCACACTAGACACATGGAGTTGCGCTAGTCAGTATGACTGAAGGAGTAGGCGGGCCGTTTGCCTTCATGCTCAAAGGCACCTTGGCAGGAAACGCAAGGTGTGTTATATTGTCCTGTGTTATATTGTTAGAGTGGGTGTTGTAAAATATTGAGACGAAGATATCCTGCTGCGGTCATTTGGATAGATACTTAAGCAATAGCACTCAAGAGGGACTGCTGTTAAACTGAATATCATCACGGCTGTGATTCGGTCAGAGGTAAAAGCATAAACATTTTCCTGCACGCTAGCTTGTTACTTTTTGTAGGTCTGAATGTTACCCTAGGCCAACTTCTTTGTATCATGTGCATTTATCTATATGTTTCCATTTATTGTGAGACCAGTGGTATGAGTCTACTGAGAGTCGCTTTGGTGACGCGTAATTCCGAGTTAAAAGTTTACGATCGTCAATGTTATTAAACGGTTCTTAAAAAGACCTGTACAGCGGAGTGATACATGCCCAGTTAAAAGTCCCAGTGCTGTCACACTCTATATCAGCTCATCACTCATGGAATGCCTCTTGGCCAATCAAACTGAGTGGTCGGAACTAACTGTGGTATAATGTGAGATATCTTTAGCCTTGTGTGGGACAACATGAACCCACAACTCTTTTTGAACACACAATCAGACCTCTGCATTACTAAATATATAATGAGTCAGAAGAAGGCTTGCGCTACAATTGAAAGGATGAAATACATTCATGTCACTATACACACGATGGTCATTCATATATTATCATCGTCATTCATCATCATATATCATTATAAATAAGCTAAATTGTGCCAATTAGATCCCCTGCATACATACAGCTTCTGACTACATGCACCCCGGTTTTCCATATGTGATCTTGTTGGTTTCTCCTGGCGGCTGTTTTAAGAGCCGTTGGCAGTGAGTCAGTGAGCAGACAGCGGTAGAGCGCCGGTCAGAGCTGTGTGCCTTGCCTAATCACTGCAACCTGTTGGCAGCGCTTCACACGTCTCCTAGCCGCGGGAGGCTGCAGCGGTAACAAGGGGCATGGCTGACTACCCTTTCCATTTAAACTGCTCTCCCATTGCTGTGTGAGTGTGCATGTCCGTGAACTGTGTGTGTTTGTGTGTGTGTGTGTGTGTGTGTGTGTGTGTGTGTCAGTGTTGTACTGTTGTGGTGTGTGTTATGACGCCGCCACACATTTTTCTTGTGTGTGTGAATTCAATATTTGAATGAGTGTGGCTACAGTGCGGCCAAGTGTGTGTGTGTTTGTGTATCTGTTGACCACACCCCGCTAACTGTAAATGATTACCCATAATGCTGATGTGTTGCTTCTGGCAATGTGTGCCCAACTGCCTTACACACTGTTTGTATGAAAACACATGCCCAGCAAGAGACAATGAAGAATGAAGCACAAAATGCTCCTTACTCTGTAACCAACCTAGCGTATGTGGCCTGGATCACATCAGATCTATTGTGTGCCCCAGATGGTTGAGTCATAACACGATTGTTATAATTAAGATGTTTTCAGATGTAACTCAAGCTCCAGTGGCGCAATCGATCAGCGCGTGGTACTTATACAGCAGTATCCAGCAGAACAATGCAGAAGTTGTGAGTTTGAGCCTCACCTGGAGCAGTTTTTAACTTAGTCAGGCTGCCGTGCACAGATTCATGCCTGAATTGAAATCTAATGAATGATCCCATACAACCATCCTGAGCAATAAGAGCAGAGCAGAACCGACTCACTTCTGCTTCAGAACTGTGCCAGTGTTTGTTTATTAAATATAATGGTTTGTTTGCCATGGCAAATCATGGCATTCTTATAGAGTTTATTATGGTGCATATGGTCTATTGCTTGTGCACATAAAAAGAGAGAGAGAGAGAGAGAGAGAGAGAGAGAGAGAGAGAGAGAGAGAGAGAGAGAGAGAGAGAGAGAGAGAGGTGGGAGATAAAGTACCTGGTTGGAAGAGTGTAGGTTCATTATTGCATCTGGATCTGTCTGTGTGTGTGTATGTGTGCGCACGTGAGTGTGTTTTATCAAAGTGTCTGACGATGAGGTGCTGGGTGCCATGGTAACCTACCAGGTAGGATCAGTGGTCACAGCAGCTGTTTTGCACCTGCTCTCTGAAACACACCTTAAAAATCTCACACTCTCTTCTCTTTGATTCTCCCCCTCACCTCTCTTCGCTCCCCCCTCTCTTCTCTCTATTGTTCTGTAATAATATATTCTTCTTCTGCTGTGCTTGTCCTGTGAAATGGGGCTTTAGGGTGTTGACTAACACCAGCTAAATCGAATTAACATAAATATGTAAAATCATATTATATAGTTAAAAAAATTATTGTAATTTTTTTTCAAGGAATCAAAGGAGCAACTAAATAAAGCCTGCCTGTGTTCTGTCATTGTGCACTCAAGCCCCCTGGCTGTCTTTGGGCGCCATTACACCTTTGACTTCCTTTTCCCCGTTTGTCTTTGTCTTTGTTGTCATTGTCCTTGTTTGTCTCAAACATAGCTCAGCACCAACTACTGTGTTAACACATTAAACACAATCACATAACAATAAACGTTTTTTCTTTGCATGCTACTAGAACACAAACAATATGCATTTAGCATGTTAAATTAGCATGTTGAATGTCTGTCTGTATGACTATTCCTTGTCATTTCTTAACTTAGAGACAACATGGAATTGCATTCGCAGCCATAGCTAACTTCTGTAGTGAGGTAACATGGGCAAATAAACAGGATATGAGTGCGAGAACGTGGGATCTTGAGGATCTTTCAGGAACCCATGGATCGAACAAGAGACCAAACACGCTAGCCAGCTTCATGTGTTAGCCCGTTGCAGGTGCTGATAGGAGAGGGAACTGAAACATGTTGGGACATTATTGATTGAAATGTACTGCATGTTCATTACACATTCTTCCGTTGTACTGGTAGTTAACATTTATTATACTGGAATGTAAAATATGTTTTTTTTTCATGCAGTCTCTACGTCCTCATCTGTATGTATATTATGATGGTGGTTATAGGCTCCATGCAGCACTATTCGCAAAGCTGCATTTCACAGACACCTTGCTGCAAAGCCTGCTTTCAAAATAAACAGGTCCATGAGAGTGGAGCCGCCAGGCTAATGCACTCCGTACAGCTGCTATGGTGTGTCACAGACTAGCCTGTACATCTAAGTGCGCTGCTGATAGTGTTTGTACAGATAGCAGTGCAATTGACATTTGCATGGCTGTAAATTAAACTGTGGTGCGTCTGTGCTTGGATGTGTGTGTGTGTGTGTGTGTGTGTGTGTGTGTGTGTGTGTGTGTGTGTGTTTGAGCAGGTTGAGTAGTAAATCCAGTTCTTCCACTTCCCATTATCAGGCACTGCCTCCTGGCTCATCCAACAGCTTGTCCACTGACTCCTATTGTAACTGCCTCCTCCCCCACTTCTGTCTTTCTTTCCTTCCTTTTTCCCCGTCTACAACCCTAATCATTTGCTTCACTGCTGCGCTGAGAGCACTGCATGTCTGACTCCCTGTAGGCCTTGTTTGTGTGTGATAGTGCCTTGTTTCGCTGCCTGCAATCTAACGAGGAGGGTTCAGTGTCTTCATTGTGCTCCGGTGGCGCAATCGGTCAGCATGGTACTTATGCAGCAGTATGCAGCAGAGCAACGCCGAGGTTGTGAGTTCAAGCCCCACCTAGAGCAAGCTTTAACTCAGAAAAACAATGTTAGGTCTAGAGAATGTTAGTATACGCTGTTGTATTTCTATGATATACACACACGGCCACAAATCTCATTTGCATTTATTAGCTTTTTCGTCATACGCAAAATCGAACCGTTAGGATGTAACTTCCAAAGCTAGTTAACCATCAATATAATGGTGTCCGAGGCATACTTAAAAATAAATTTATTTTTTATCTGTTCCCAGGGTCCAGGGTACAATGTGAATCAGCCTTTAGTTTTTATGCACCACATAATTGGAACAAAGTTCCACAAGGTCTGATATGTGCCTCAACACTGTACACTCTTAAATCAGGGCTCTACACTTATCTGTTGGCCACAGCTTTTCTATATATACGTATGTCTACATTGGCCTTTTCTACCTTTTTTATGTTTCTCTTGTAAACATCGTCTTTGTGTCTATTTCCTCTTTTCCTGACAGTATAGAGCACTCTGAGTGGCCTTTGTGTTTGAATGGTGTTATATAAATAAACTTGCTTTGCCTGCATACACAATGATGTTGAATATTACAATGTTACAGATGGTTTCATTTATCTGGTTTCTTCTTTCTGGCACTGGCATACAAGCTCTCTGTGATTGACTGTGGCAGTTGCTGTCCCGGGGCAATCAAAGACGACTATGGTTTGTGCTTCTCAGGACAACAGGCGTGCTATCTCTACCTCGTAGCGATACACAACTGTCTTAACAGTGGATGCCAAGTCGGGAGCAACGCCAGGGTGTTCTCTTCACTTTTGGATGTTTAGCTGATGGGCAGTTATAATGATGATGTAGGGCTTTGCAAGTTGATGATTTAATTATCGCAAGTTCTTTGTAAATTAATTCGATTATGTGTGATTAGATTTTCTTTGATGTAGCGAACAGTATGGTAGGCAGATCTTGGATCAGTTTGTCTGATAATAGCAGGGATTACCCAGCTTGGCCTGGGATGTATTCAAATGCCAATAAAAGTAGTCGAGTCCCCTTGTAGGTTTTCTTTAAGGAGGAAGAATTCCATATTGTTTTCCTTTTCTAGTTTTTTAAGAAATATAAACACGTTATTGAAAGACATGCTCCCTATTAAAATAGCCCTTGACTTCCAAGTCAGTTCTGTTCCTTTGCTAGTGTGTCCCTACTTTCTGTTTTGGCATAATGAAACTGACCCTGACGTGATTTCAACACGCAACCTTCTGATCTGGAGTCAGATGCGCTACCGTTGCGCCACAAGGTCACTCACTATAGGGTAGGAATCCCCCTAATATCACATGATGGTATGGTTGACCCCTCATAGCAGAGCTAACACAAACACACTTGGTCAGGCACGAAAACAGGCATTAATCACATTGGCAATGGCAACATGTCTTCTGCATCACATCATTGTGGCATTAGATTCTGTCTGATCCAGTGGCGCTATTTTCTGTCTTATCCAGTGGCGCAATAGGGCAGTGTGTGGTACTTATACAGCGGTATCCAGCAGAGCAATGCAGAAGTTGTTAGTTCAAGCCTCACCTTAAGCAATTTTTAATTAAGTCAGACTGTTTCAGGCAACAGGGAAGTTACAACTACCCACCTCAACTCTGAGCCCACCTGTTTTAGACCAATCCAATAGCAAATCAATCTAAATGGAACATATTAAAGAGCATGTTAGATGATATCTGTGAGGTTGCTGCCATCTATAGGTTAACACTTTCCAAAGCACAATGCATGCCTGACATGCTTCCATTGGACCTGTACAATATGTTGATTGGATGGCATTACTAACTTTCCTCCTGCTTTACCTGCTTTCCCATAAACAATATGGAAGATTAATCAACAATCCACTAAATCCATAGTCTTGTGTTGTCACGCAGACCATCGATAAATCTACTTTTATTCAGACCTTATTCAATTTGAAAATATTTTCCAAGAATATCCCCTTGGGGGATCAATATAATTAACATTATCTCATTTTAAATCAGGAGAGCTTGTGCCAATATTTTAAGTAAAATCCATATCAAAAGTTATAACCCCTATTTGATATGGAATTATTTGTACAGTTGTAGCCAAGAGTTTCTGTCAATTCAGGAGCAAAAAGAGACACACCCAAAGCTCATTTTGCAACCTGTCCTAACTTATGACTTCGTTCTTCTCGGTTTTCATGTTTCTGTTTCCTTGCTTTCTGAATTATAATATTTGACGATTGACTTGATATTATTTTAGTTGGAAATTCATTCTCAACACTTTGCTTTAGACGGTCTACAGCTAAATTACATGCAAGCAGGCACGCACAAACACACACACAGACAAACATACACATATTTCAGTGCATGTACACTCTTGTTTTATCTGCTTCAGTGGCGTGTGGCACTTATACAGCAGCATCCAGCAAAGCAGTGCTGAGGTTGTGAGTTTGAGTCTTACCTGGAGAAACCTTTAAGTTGGCCTAGTTTCAATAGAGCTGCATTTAAAGGTAAGACCACCCTTTCTAATTTTGAAACCAAGACATTTACATGATGCTCATTGGTTTCAACACTTTGTTTAGTTCTGTTTCCTTGCTTTCTAGGAAATAAATAAGTTATTTAGCTTTGAACTACATTCTGAGAGACAGGATATGGACATTAGGCTTCAGAAAGATACAGCTAACTGATGCGTGTCTGTATATACTCTACTAACAGTTCCTTGCTTTTTATTAATCACTATTTCTTCTTTTTAGGATTTGTAACTATCCATTTAGGACAGCAAAAGACATCAACGTGATTTTAACCCACAACCTTCTAATCTGGAGTCAGACACACTACCACGCCACGCCACACCACAAAGTCTCTATAGATACTGTGGTCCACAGCTGTCAGATTGCTTGGTTCACACAATACCATGTTGGCAACTTGTCTTTGGCGCATGCGTGTGTATGTGTGTGTGTCCATATTACTTCCATCACAAGTTCCTTATTATGACCACCGGTGTCTGGTAGAACATGAGGAGAAGAAACCAGTTACCTTTAACTGCTTTGCTCGCATCATATGAATAGAAACCAAGCTTTAATAGAAAACTATAAACGAACCATTCTGTTACATAACTGCTAATCTATTCTGTAGCCTACAGAGTTGCTATGTATTTACCCGGGAACATTGTAAAATAGTTTGCGAAAGCGTCTCCCAACACAACTCACACAACACAACAAAATATCGGACATTCTCCTGTCGTCCGTCACAATGTTTACAACTTCTCTCATCTCAGCTATGGCTTTGTTTAAATCAGTGTGGCCTAAATTGATCTTTATATTTGTGCATGTTGTGACAATGTCTGCTTGTTATAGTTGATAGTGTGAGTGCTATGCTATCAGTTGATAGTGTAAATCAACTGGAGTTGATCAAGTCAGCTGCAATTTACACATGATCATATTGGTTACTTGGTTCATTATTATATTTATGTCCACATACATTATCTGCTCCAGTGGCGCAGTCAGTCAGCGCACAGTACTTATACATTTGTATCCAGCAGGTCAATGTTGAGTTTTGAGCCTCACCTGCAGCAATCTTTAACTCTGCAGCATTTCACTCAAATGCATTTCAAACACGCAGATGTTGGTGTGTTTTACAAATAACAGATTGTTTTATACAAAGCAACTTATAACCATGCATGTATGCATGCTACCTCCTGAGCTACGCTGACCCCATGTTTACCCCACACGTCTACCGTGTTTAGACCATTGTGAATGTACAATGTAGTACTAAAGTTACCTGTGCATGCTGTCATGTCTGCGGTCATTTCTGGAATGCACATGTGCATTCTTTCTATATTGAAAGAATGAGTAATGTGCCTTGTTAGATATGTTTAAGAAAATCTGATGACATGATTTGGACACGCAACCTTCCGATCTGAAGTCATATGCGCTACCGTTGCACCACAAAGCCAGTTTGAAAGAGCTTATTCACCAACCTGCTTGTTATAGTGTTAGTAATACAACCACTAAACCACACTGTCATAGAGTGGTTCAGATGCACTTCACACACTATAGGGTTGGTAATGAGTGTGTTTGTATTTAAACACTCTCTGCAACCTGCCACAATTACATACAGTTGGAGTCCAAAGAGTCCAAGTACTGAAAACATCAGTATTAATGTCTCTGCTTGGTCTACTGAATCAAGGTCATACCTTTATCTACATTTGTATATTCAAAGAAGTAATATTATGGCTGGTAATATCTTTTGGTGAAAAGCTGATGACCCTGACGTGATTTGAACACGCAACCTTCTGATCTGGAGTCAGACGCGCTACCGTTGCGCCACAAGGCCATTTTGAACGTGAAGAATTCAACCACCAACACATGGCATTGTTCACATACTGGAGCTGTTGTTGATTTACTGTAGGTGTGAATTCATGTGCACACCTATGAAGCCATACTCTGAATCCACCGTGTTTAGACCACACTCATGATGAATGTACAATTAAGCATTAAGTTACCTGTGCATGTTTGTAAGCTGTCATTTCTGGAATGCACATGCACATTTGCGTGCACGTGCTTCTGCACAAATCAGCTCCTGTGGCGCAATAGGTCAGCGCGCGGTACTTATACAGCAGTATCCAGCAGACCAATGCCGAGGTTGTGAGTTCGAGCCTCACCTGGAGCAACTTTTAACTGTATCACACAATATTTGAATGATGAGGCACAGATCCGTTCTCAACCTGACAGTGCAGTCCTCAGCAACAAGGTGATCATGGTGCCATATGATCCCACCACGACCTCATGAATGTAGTTTATGAGCCACGACCTCATTAATGTCGTTTATGTGAGCTACGACCTCATGAATGTAGTTTATGTGTCCTACAACTTCATCCATGTAGTTTCTGTGAGCTACAACTTCTTCAATGTAATTTCTCTGAGCTACGACCTCATGAATGTAGATTCTGTGTGTAGATGCCAATCGCCACAAATACTGAAGGAATCTGCAGATTGATCATTTCAAGTGAGTCTGTTAAGCTTTGATTAAATCACTGTGCCCTAAACTGAACTCCATTTCATTCTTGTGGTGAGGAAAAGTCTGCTTGTTATAGTGTTAGTAATACAACCACTAAACCACACTGTCATAGAGTGGTTCAGATGCTCTTCACACACTATAGGGTTGGTAATGAGTGTGTTTGTATCTAAACACTCTCTGCAACCTGCCAAAATTACATACAGTTGGAGTCCAAAGAGTCCAAGTACTGAAAACGTCAGTATTAATGTCTCTGCTTGGTCATACCTTTATCTGCATTTGTATATTCAAAGAAGTAATATTGTGGCTGGTAATATCTTTTGGTGAAAAGCTGATGACCCTGACGTGATTTGAACACATAACCTTCAGATCTGGAGTCAGATGCGCTACCGTTGCGCCACAAGGCCATTTTGAAGGTGAAGAATTCAACCACCAACACATGGCATTGTTCACATACTGGAGCTGTTGTTGATTTACTGTAGGTGTGAATGCATGTGCACACCTATGAAGCCATACTCTGAATCCACCGTGTTTAGACCACACTCATGATGAATGTACAATTAAGCATTAAGTTACCTGTGCATGTTTGTAAGCTGTCATTTCTGGAATGCACATGCACATTTGCGTGCACATGCTTCTGCACTAATCAGCTCCAGTGGCGCAATCGGTCAGCGCGCGGTACTTATACAGCAGTATCCAGCAGAGCAATGCCGAGGTTGTGAGTTCGAGCCTCACCTGGAGCACCTTTTAACTGTATCACACAATATTTGAATGATGAGGCACAGATCCGTTCTCAACCTGACAGTGCAGTCCTCAGCAACAAGGTGATCATGGTGCCATATGATCCCACCACGACCTCATGAATGTAGTTAATGTGAGCCACGACCTCATTAATGTAGTTTATGTGAGCCACGACCTCATTAATGTAGTTTATGTGAGCTACGACCTCATGAATGTAGTTTATGTGTCCTACAACTTCATCCATGTAGTTTATGTGAGCTACAACTTCTTCAATGTAATTTCTCTGAGCTACGACCTCATGAATGTAGATTCTGTGTGTAGATGCCAATCGCCACAAATAATGAAGGAATCTGCAGATTGATCATTTCAAGTGAGTCTGTTAAGCTTTGATTAAATCACTGTGCCCTAAACTGAACTCCATTTCATTCTTGTGGTGAGGAAAAGTCTGCTTGTTATAGTGTTAGTAATACAACCACTAAACCACACTGTCATAGAGTGGTTCAGATGCTCTTCACACACTATAGGGTTGGTAATGAGTGTGTTTGTATCTAAACACTCTCTGCAACCTGCCACTATTACATACAGTTAGAGTCCAAAGAGTCCAAGTACTGAAAACTTCAGTATTAATGTCTCTGCTTGGTCATACCTTTATCTGCATTTGTATATTCAAAGAAGTAATATTGTGGCTGGTAATATCTTTTGGTGAAAAGCTGATGACCCTGACGTGATTTGAACACGCAACCTTCTGATCTGGAGTCAGACGCGCTGCCGTTGCGCCACAAGGCCATTTTGAAGGTGAAGAATTCAACCACCAACACATGGCATTGTTCATATACTGGAGCTGTTGGTGATTTACTGTAGGTGTGAATGCATGTGCACACCTATGAAGCCATACTCTGAATCCACCGTGTTTAGACCACACTCATGATGAATGTACAATTAAGCATTAAGTTACCTGTGCATGTTTGTAAGCTGTCATTTCTGGAATGCACATGCACATTTGCGTGCACGTGCTTCTGCACAAATCAGCTCCTGTGGCGCAATCGGTCAGCGCGCGGTACTTATACAGCAGTATCCAGCAGAGCAATGCCGAGGTTGTGAGTTCGAGCCTCACCTGGAGCAACTTTTAACTGTATCACACAATATTTGAATGATGAGGCACAGATCCGTTCTCAACCTGACAGTGCAGTCCTCAGCAACAAGGTGATCATGGTGCCATATGATCCCACCACGACCTCATGAATGTAGTTTATGTGAGCTACGACCTCATGAATGTAGTTTATGTGTCCTACAACTTCATCCATGTAGTTTCTTTGAGCTACAGCTTTTTCAATGTAGTTTCTCTGAGCTACGACCTCATGAATGTAGATTCTGTGTGTAGATGCCAATCGCCACAAATAATGAAGGAATCTGCAGATTGATCATTTCAAGTGAGTCTGTTAAGCTTTGATTAAATCACTGTGCCCTAAACTGAACTCCATTTCATTCTTGTGGTGAGGAAAAGTCTGCTTGTTATAGTGTTAGTAATACAACCACTAAACCACACTGTCATAGAGTGGTTCAGATGCTCTTCACACACTATAGGGTTGGTAATGAGTGTGTTTGTATCTAAACACTCTCTGCAACCTGCCAAAATTACATACAGTTGGAGTCCAAAGAGTCCAAGTACTGAAAACGTCAGTATTAATGTCTCTGCTTGGTCATACCTTTATCTGCATTTGTATATTCAAAGAAGTAATATTGTGGCTGGTAATATCTTTTGGTGAAAAGCTGATGACCCTGACGTGATTTGAACACATAACCTTCTGATCTGGAGTCAAATGCGCTACCGTTGCGCCACAAGGCCATTTTGAAGGTGAAGAATTCAACCACCAACACATGGCATTGTTCACATACTGGAGCTGTTGTTGATTTACTGTAGGTGTGAATGCATGTGCACACCTATGAAGCCATACTCTGAATCCACCGTGTTTAGACCACACTCATGATGAATGTACAATTAAGCATTAAGTTACCTGTGCATGTTTGTAACCTGTCATTTCTGGAATGCACATGCACATTTGCGTGCACATGCTTCTGCACTAATCAGCTCCAGTGGCGCAATCGGTCAGAGCGCGGTTCTTATACAGCAGTATCCAGCAGAGCAATGCCGAGGTTGTGAGTTCGAGCCACACCTGGAGCAACTTTTAACTGTATCACACAATATTTGAATGATGAGGCACAGATCCGTTCTCAACCTGACAGTGCAGTCCTCAGCAACAAGGTGATCATGGTGCCATATGATCCCACCACGACCTCATGAATGTAGTTAATGTGAGCCACGACCTCATTAATGTAGTTAATGTGAGCCACGACCTCATTAATGTAGTTTATGTGAGCCACGACCTCATTAATGTAGTTTATGTGAGCTACGACCTCATGAATGTAGTTTATGTGTCCTACAACTTCATCCATGTAGTTTATGTGAGCTACAACTTCTTCAATGTAATTTCTCTGAGCTACGACCTCATGAATGTAGATTCTGTGTGTAGATGCCAATCGCCACAAATAATGAAGGAATCTGCAGATTGATCATTTCAAGTGAGTCTGTTAAGCTTTGATTAAATCACTGTGCCCTAAACTGAACTCCATTTCATTCTTGTGGTGAGGAAAAGTCTGCTTGTTATAGTGTTAGTAATACAACCACTAAACCACACTGTCATAGAGTGGTTCAGATGCTCTTCACACACTATAGGGTTGGTAATGAGTGTGTTTGTATCTAAACACTCTCTGCAACCTGCCACTATTACATACAGTTAGAGTCCAAAGAGACCAAGTACTGAAAACTTCAGTATTAATGTCTCTGCTTGGTCATACCTTTATCTGCATTTGTATATTCAAAGAAGTAATATTGTGGCTGGTAATATCTTTTGGTGAAAAGCTGATGACCCTGACGTGATTTGAACACGCAACCTTCTGATCTGGAGTCAGACGCGCTGCCGTTGCGCCACAAGGCCATTTTGAAGGTGAAGAATTCAACCACCAACACATGGCATTGTTCACATACTGGAGCTGTTGGTGATTTACTGTAGGTGTGAATGCATGTGCACACCTATGAAGCCATACTCTGAATCCACCGTGTTTAGACCACACTCATGATGAATGTACAATTAAGCATTAAGTTACCTGTGCATGTTTGTAAGCTGTCATTTCTGGAATGCACATGCACATTTGCGTGCACGTGCTTCTGCACAAATCAGCTCCTGTGGCGCAATCGGTCAGCGCGCGGTACTTATACAGCAGTATCCAGCAGAGCAATGCCGAGGTTGTGAGTTCGAGCCTCACCTGGAGCAAGTTTTAACTGTATCACACAATATTTGAATGATGAGGCACAGATCCGTTCTCAACCTGACAGTGCAGTCCTCAGCAACAAGGTGATCATGGTGCCATATGATCCCACCACGACCTCATGAATGTAGTTTATGTGAGCTACGACCTCATTGTTATTTGAACACACAACCTTCTGCTCTGGAGCCAGACACACTACTGTTGTGCAACAGGGTCACAGCAACAACAACTTTAGTAGTTTATGACACACCTCAGATACTGTCGTTCACACGATATACAGGTAAGGGGAATTGAGGCGAAAACAGATATTGGTTTGTATTAATTGGCATTGTTGCCATGGTCTTTTTGTAAATGTTTGATTTGAGATGCCTCACCTTGGCTACGTATGTGCACATTCTCCCATAATCTCACTACTTTGAAATAAGAATAGATTTCAATCACGTTATTAACGTTTATAGTCTAGAATGTCACTAACCTGACAGCTTCTGGGAGCATGGGGGCATGTGTATGTATGTATGAATGTGTTTGAATGTGGGTGTTCGTGTGTGTGTGTGTGTGTGTGTTTTTTGGAGGCCTACCTATGAACCTTAGCAGGATGTCATAATATCTTGCTGTGATTCATAGACAGTTGTGAAGCTACAGGTACGAACATGTCCAATCTATTCATGTCAGCCTATGCATCCACCACACACCAGCGGCAAAGTCCTGGGCGTTTACTGACAAAAAAGGGCCTGTCCTTGTTTGCCCGGTGAGATGTCAAAATATGCAAATTGTGAAGCATTGACACAGGGAGTGTCAAAGTGGATGCGGAGGTCATAGACTGTATGTATACCATAGGCTGTGGTGCAACGTATTAGAACCTATGTTAGAAGGAGACAACATCAGCGCTCATAAGTTTTCATGCAACACCCTGCATTATGGCCACATCTGGAAATGTTAGCGTTTTACTTGGGATAAATTTTTTGGTTTGCTTGCAGCAGTCCATATTAACACATTTCAATACATTGTGTTGTTTTTCTTTTCTTTTCTGATGTTGACTCATCTGCAAAACTTGGCCCTTAACTGATTTATGCTCAATTACATTGTGTTGATTTATCCATCACAATCACTTATCTATTGAGATGATATTGTTATTAAGTCATATCAGTTAGTGCCTTAGCTGCTAAATTGATTTAGAAAGGAATCAATACAATGAGTCTGTAATATATATATATATATAACCCTGACTCACAATATGTGTTAACAATAACGTGTTGTTATATATATCTAATTTTTTATACTTTTTTTTCCCAGAACATTGTTCCTAAAAGAACACTGTTGGAATTATATGTAAAGTACACCCTCTAGTGTTGAGATATGTGAATGGCCTCATTTTTTATCCAAAGTGGTCAAGTGATTGCAAAAAACCGCAAGCATAACCACATGCTCAAACGTGCACACTTAGACATGAGTAAGGCTCATCGGTTGTCTGTTTCTCTTCTTTTTTTTACTCTTTATTTTTTATTTTCTCACGTATCCCAGGTCTAGTATGTCCCTTGCGTTAGTATGAGTTAGCCAGATATGACAAAACACAAACAGCAGAGGGAATTATACAATTACAATGAATTTAATTAAAACTGATAAAAGCTCATTTCGGCAGCAGGGCCTGAACCAGGCTCTGTAGATGGTGCAGTCAGACCCGTCCACTGCGCTGCCAGTGCCAGCAGTATGCAACTCGAACCAACAGGTGGCACTGTAGACCAGTGCATTTTTCATCAGTGGTGTTTGTGATGCTCGCAACGGGTCTCTGTTGTGCACAACATTTTTAGTTTACCTCTTTGATCATGATGGGTAAAAAGGCTACATCTGAAATAGATGTAGCCCTTATGAGATTATAAAAACAACAGCAACAACAACAGAAGCATGAGACGTCTTAAATCCGTCATGTGATGCGATTGGGGTTGCCATGGTAAAACGTTGTTTGTGCTAGCATGGAGAGAAGATGGCGTTGAGTGAGATTAGCCAGGGCCACAGCAGGGTGCCATCGGGGACCCCTGGCACCAACAAACAGCCCGGTTGATCAACCACAACTTACTGTCAGTCTGACAGCAGGGGAATCCTTTTCGCTCTAGGTTAAACGCCCTCCTCATTTTCCATGCTTTCTGTCAGATTTCATCTTTCATTTTTATTCCTTCTCTGTTCTTCCCTGCCTGTCTTTAGGTGATACATCTGAATGCATTTCAATAAATTGTTACTTTGTCAATGTCACCATTGTACTTCAGTTGCCGAGGTTGTGAGTTCAAGCCTCACCTGGACCATTCTTTAACTTGGCCTATGAACCACACATCTCTGAACAATCCATTGTTTAGACTGTTCTTATTATCACTCACTACTTAAGTTTACTTCTGTTAACTTTCATGGTCACTCTGTTCTTCCCTAAAGCTAATTAATAATTAGTTGGTCAATGACAACCATTGCAAAAGTGCTCCACCTACTATATCAGTGCTGGGGAACACATTCATTTCAGCACAGACTATCAAAGTCAGATGCTTGGTATAGGTGTTTAGTAACTGTCAGTGCCTTCTGTGTATCTGCTTCCTGCCTGCCTGGTGTCTGCTTTGGAGCTGCACGGCTGCTTTGAGTTTTACCTCACTGATGTTTATCTGTCATGTCACCTGATCAATGGCACACCAGATTTAATCAATACCCCGGGTGCAACTCCACCTCACCAGTCAATACATGACCCCCCCACCCCCCTCTCTCCTCCCTTCTCTCCCCCGGCACCACTGCCATTCTCTCACTCTCCCTCTCTTCTCAGATAAGGAGAATAATTTCCTTTGGTCTCAACTTCTTGAACAAAGTTAAAAGTTAAAAAGTTAGAAATAGATAAATATAAAGTATGTGTTCACCAATAGATAGAGACATGTACAGTATTGGACAGATCCAGCCACAGTCAACAGGATTTCATCAACCATCAGTAAATACGGGACAGAGAACAATGGGCCTCGTTACACCTGAAGGATCAAAGGTGCAGCCGCAGTCCTCCGTGTTCTGCCAGGAAATCAGGGGGGGAATAAAGTAAAGTGAGGCGAGGTTTCCCCGCCGAGAGCTGTAAGGCACGCCCACCTCGTCACGTATGTGTCTTTGATTTCTCCTCTGTGACACCGACCCCCCCCCCCCCCCCCCCCCCCCCGCCGAGAGGAGCCATCTTTTGCCTTGGCGCCAAATCGCTCCTGACACGCCGTCTGTCTGCCCCGCCGACGCTGTCTGGGGGGCCGCGCGGAGAATCCTAACCAGCCGCCACTGCAACGTTTCACCGGCGCCGATGAAACGAAAGGAGCAAACACAAGAAAAGTAAAAGAGTAGCTCACACAGGCATTGCGACAGGAACACACACGCACACACACACACACACACACACACATTTGGTTGGTATTAGAACTCACACAGTGTGTCTGAGTGTTTGTGTGCGTGTGTGTGTGTGTGTGATTGTATGAGTGTGTGTCTGTGTGTGTGTGCGTGTGTCTGAGTGTTTGTGTGCGTGTGTGTGTGTGTGTGATTGTATGAGTGTGTGTGTGTGTGTGTGTGTATCAGCAAGCGGGATGGTTGCTTCAGTTGACAGCTGTCACGGCTGCTTTGGTTCTGGCTTCCAAGCACTTTGCCAAACGAGTCTATTATCTGACACGCCCGCCTTCCAGGACCCCCCCCCCCTTACCCCCTGGAGGGTCCAATTGGGTCAGTGCCACCGGACAGCCCCTAAACTGGGGTGACAGACAAAAGCACCCAGCTGGGATACAACACCATCCCCCACCCCAAAAAACAAAAGAAAACACATCCAAAGAGTAAAAATACATGACACACTTCTCATTAAGCCCTG
>JACYXH010000600.1:195000-354264 GCA_026745465.1 Lota lota
ACCTCCACGTCTTCAGTAAACAGAGCAGAAACTAAGAGGAGTAGAGATGAAGAGAGGAGGCCTCACGCAGGGATCAGGACAGAGAGAGCATGTCAGCGAGAGAGATGGGGTTTGTTGAGTGTGTGTGAAAGCAGAGGTTTCAGTGATTCTGTCTGGGGCACGAAGCACTCTTTCACAAGTGGTGAAAGAGTGTGTATGTGCATATTTTTGGGCCTATCTTCCTGTTTGTCAGCATGTGTACGTGCTTTTGTGTGCCAGCATGTTTGCAGGTGCACGCATGCAGCATGCAGCCCACTGGTACAACAGTCACTATGATGTGGAGACACCTCTGGTTTCCATGGATGAGCTCATGCACGATTGACACACACACGGGGCAACTAAACACACAGTCATGCACATGAGAGCAAACACAACGCCTGCTGTGCGTAAAGCAATGCAGCTCAGGGCAGTAATGGATTGCGATGCACTGTAATGTAAAAACATCACACACACAATAGCATATCATAACAAAACCGAACAGGACAAAACAAAGGGGAATACATGTTTAACAATAGGTCACTGTCCGGCTAGAGCATACTTGTATACTCATGACGTGAACTTATAGTTATTATCTTAATGTGAATCTTTATTGAGAAGATTGAATGGCTGCCATAGAGGAACACTTTTCTTTGTTTAATGTAGTTCTCCCTAGCAGCAACAGGGGGCACTGCAGTAACACGGCAGAAGCCAGGAGTTGACTAGGGGTCTCGCTAACAAGAAGGGGTCAGACTTTTCTTGTGACAGGAACCATTCCTGTATTAAAATAACCACTTACAGTTTTAGTTCCATAAGGAGAAGCTTTTCTTTTTAAACCAATCTTCTTAAATGTGGCTGTCTGGTGATTTTATATTTTTTAGAACACTTATATATGGTCCCTACCTTACATTGACATTTACCTGGATTTCTATCACGGTCAATTTACTGTGATGTGAACAACAAAACAGGATTTTGCATCCGGCTCAAGGACTGGATTATTATTCATGCTGCAGGGATTGAACTCACAACCTCTAATGACCTATGATTTTTTAAATCTTTTTTTTCTATGATAACCTGATGTATTCTGAAGAGAATACACTCCAATTATAACAGCCTAATACTCTCAATGGCGGGAATGCTAGTTATCATTAGCAGAGGGAATGCAATCAAATAAGAAATTGTACTTTGCAGTACAGGATTTATATGACAGCACAGCCAGAATTACAATATAGCTCTGTTACAAAATAGCATTAACATGCTTTAATACAACCAAGTGGACAGTGTGTACAACTTCAGGTAAGAAGCTACAACCAGCCCCTCAAAACAGCAAAACAACACAAATAGTTGGTGTTGTTTTGTTCTCTCTCTCTCTCTCTCTCTCTCTCTCTCTCTCTCTCTCTCTCTCTCTCTCCCTCTCTCTCTCTCTCTCTCTCTTCATCCTCATTGTCTCTCTCACTTCCCTCTATCACAAATGTATCCTGCTGTTTCTACATCTCTCCTTGCCTTTACCTGTCCAATCCTTGAATTGGTCCCTTCGTCTCTGTCTCTGTATCTCTTTATTTCTCTCTCCTATTTGTTTCTCTCTCTCTGGCTCTCTATCTATCTCTCTTTCCTCCCTTACAAACGTATCCTACTGATTCTACCTCTCTCCTACCCTTCACCTGTATAATCCTTTAATTTTCCCCCTTCCTCTCTGTCTCTGTATCTTTCTCTCGCTCTCTCCCTCTCTCTCTCTCTCTGTCTCCCCATCTCTCTTCGCAGCACCCTCACCTGTTTGTACCTCTCTTTTCACCGTTATGATCCTTTGATCTCTGCTCCTCATCCTCTCTCTATCTCCCTTGGTCTTTTGAGGGTGGCTTCATCATTACGTCATGTGTAAAACGGTTTGTAATGGCGTCTCTTTGTCTCGCTGTGGTGCAGGTGTTCAAGCCATGCTCTAAATCAGACCTCGATGAGCTCAGCATGAACAGCACTCGGCTGTGTCACACACTGGTAGAGTAGAGGGTGGGGTCTGGTATACAATGGCTGTGCATCTCTCCTCCTCTCTGTCTGTCTGACTCTCTCTCTCTCTGTGTCTCTCTCTCTCTCCCTCTCTCTCGGTCCTCTACAATATTTTATGCATCTAGAGCTGGGTAGGTTGTCTCCAGAAAGGGAGTACACATAAACAAATTCACTTTAATTTAGCCCTTATTTGATACAATTCAAACTAGACACTAGTACGGAGGGGACGTGTCCCTTCCAACTTCTGAAAAACATAAAGTTGTCCCCCCCCCCCCCCCCCCCCCCAATTTACATTATTTCTAAATGTATGTAATTTTTTTTTTTTTTATAGAAGCCGACTCCAGTTTTGAAATAATTCAAACACAACACACAACAACACAACACTTTTTTAATGTTTTGTTTATGTCCCCCCTATGCATCCTGCTCAGTGGTCTGAAGCGTTGCATATTCTAGCGGCGCTTTATAGCTCTATGCCTATTTTCAGAGAATGAATGGTACTGCATCTGTGGATGTGTGGCTCTGTAAAATAGGTTAATATGTATAGTGATGGCCTAAAAGGGATTCATTAATATATATTTTCAGCTACAGTTAATGGCTGTGTGTCTGTTACAGCAGATCATTTGATATATGTTGGTGATATTATTGATGTCCCCTCCAGAAAATACTCTTGATAACGCTGCATGAAAAGCATAGTCTGCGTAAAAACAAAACATGGAATGGAAGTGAGTAAGCATAATGACACAAACACAGTTTGTCATATATATAAAATATATATATTTATTAATTATACCCCTAAACATAACAATTGCAATGCATTTTGTGCCACACCACCGCGGTAGTAATGTCTGCTGGCTCATACTTCTACTAAATATGCACTCCAAACCTTTTTTTCGGAGTGAGTGAGCCCTACAGATCCACACCTTTCCACCAGAACAGTCATTCAGGGCATCATCGCTTAAGCTGTAAGACCCTTTCTAACTCCGTCATACTCATGCCTGCAGCACTCACTCCAGTAGATCTCTCCTCTCTCTCTCTCTCTGTACTGTGATGGAAAAATCCTCCCTCTACTTCATTCTCCTTCTCCCTGCTCCGAAATAATCTGTGCCTCCGAAGCGCCGTCGTGCTCCACGCATCTTTTAAGCATCTTTGACTCGTCTGCCTTGGAAAGCTTAGGCAACCAAGAGAGAGATAGACACAAAGAGAGAGAGAGAGAGAGAGAGAGAGAGAGAGAGAGAGAGAGAGAGAGAGAGAGAGAGAGAGAGAGAGAGAGAGAGAGAGAGAGAGAGAGAGAAATAGCCTATTGCGCACAGTAGTAGGGATGGTTAACTTTGGAGGCTTACATGGATAACTCTGCCAAACTTTACTTAGCCCGTCAAAGGCTTTCACACACTACCCCTCCACTACCCACAGCCCTTTCCCCTGGCTGTCTCACGCATACACACACTAACACACACACACGCACGCACACACGCACACACACACACACACACACACACACACACACACACACACACACACACACACACACACACACACACACACACACACGTGACACTAATGTATGACTTCCACATCCCCTTGTATGTAAGTGGAGTCAAAACTGTGTTGTGCCTGATCTCAGTGCCTGGAAAAGTTGAGTTTGGTAAATTTTTTCGATGCGCAGACGGAGAGGGAAGGAATGATTTTCAAAGAAGTAGAAGAAAGACATGAAAGGGTTTGCATCTGTGTGTGCATGTGTGTGTGTGTGTTTGTTTGGGTGTGCAGTATGTGAAAAGCGCAATAAGCTGCTGTTGTTAAGGTCCTGTAAAGGTTACATCATAATACAAACTACGAATTGAGGTTCACGTATTTTGAGTTCGGCATAGCGTCGTACATGACAGTTAATCTGGGTCATGCAACTCAGACCTGACGTAAAGAACTGATGGAATGTAAGCCCTTAACACACAATTTACAAAGTGGCAATTTAGAAAAAAATGCTAATGTTAGCTCGGCACTTAAAGCCATATGTCGGGCGTCATGCAAAGTACCATTAGCGCCAACGTTAGCTCGCTGTGATGGAACGACGTTAAGCGTTTAGCTCTCGATGCGTTAACCTCTCCCCTTCTGGTTATCTTTACTTTATGCTGAGTTCAGCAACTATTTAAAGGGTCAGTGAACCCAAACTCGTTATTCTAGTTTTAAACGTGGTAATGTGTCTTATATGATCTTCAACATAGTAATCTTTGCCATTTTATCACTGTTACTGAAATAAGACACATTTTGAGAAAACGGGTATAATCCTATATGTCCAAGAGAGAGAGGGTTATGATTCCTCGACACTTATAGTATTACACCACGGTGTGTGGTGCATTTCATACACATCATCGATCATTATAACGCTCCAACACAACGACGGTACTACACAAGTATTACAACGTTGCCGTGGGTCGTAACCATGGGAATAACACGCCTCACCTCCTTCCTAGAACTCTCAAAAACTCTCACGCCAAAACAATCTTTCGGGGGAATGTCATAGTGTTATAATTCGATAGGGGCGGATCACTTCCACTTTAAAGATAAGGTCGCAGATGGTCCTCACAGCCCTAATCGATGGCTGTCGTGTCCGAGTGCACATGGGGTTCATAACGTTGACACCAGCACACCATAAAGTCGTCTTTTGCTTTCTTTCGCTCGTCATTTCTTAAGTTTGACTCTGTTTGTTTATTTATGTATCGTTTCACCTCCTCGGTTCCTCTGCTCTGAGGCCTCAATGTTTTTAGTGTAATTGGTTGAATTTGGTCGGTTTTATTTCACCTCTAAATTTGCCACTTTGACAGGGCCTTCGCTTTCCTGCCGAGCCAAACACGTCCGACGTCGGAGCAACAATAAAAATAAAACGTGTTTTATGGCCCTGCTGATGTCATCATCCCCCACCCCTCCCCCCATGTGGCCCCTCAATTCAGTAGATTACACTTCCCGTCCGAAAAGCAGGGCTGGAGAGGGTCGATTTAACACACCAACAACTCCTCCGTCCTACCTGCCTGGCTCATTCCCAAAATGGGATGGAGAGAGAGAGCGATAGAGAGAGATGGAGGGAGAGTGCGTGTGTAGAGTGTGCAGTAGTGGTGGTGGTAGTAGTTTCCACAGTGATCCGCTGGTCTTTATAGACCCCCAGAAGAGGGTCTTTATTGTCTGGGTGCTGGGGCTCATTTTACGGCTGATTTCCCATAATTTCCTCTGTGTGTGTGTGTGTGTGTGTGTGTGTGTGTGTGTGTGTGTTAGTACGGCACACCACTTATGTTGGTTGATAATAAAACAGTAGTAAACACCATTTTGACCATTGCGGATAGTGTGTAGTAGTTAAGTGCCCCTCTTTCTCTCTCTCTATATGTCTCTTTCTCTCATCCTCTTTCTTTCTTTTTCCTTATCTCTCTCTAGCTTTCTCTTTCCATCATACTCAGTTGTTCAATGGCTGCCATATATATCTATAGATATATATGTGCATCCCCTCCCTCTGTGCAATAACAACACTGTCACCTCATTGCCTTTGCCTGACATTTATCTGATCTGATGGCTATTACCTTGCTCAGAGAGGCAGAGTATACTAAGTGACTTCCTGTGCGCTGTATAGATTATGTAGTTATAGGTTGTTTCCCAACTGCTCTGTGTTTCCATCAATCAGAAATGAAGGTAATTCAGAGGTTGGGATCATTGTTTAGAACCAAATGAGACTCCTAATGACCCGGAAACACCAGAAACACAAAGTTTCAACTTGGATTATTGTTGTGCCCTGCAGGTACCTAAATGTCGTCTTGGTCTCTGGTCATTCAGGATGTTTTTGTAAACATGCACATTCAGGAAATACGAATGTTAAATGTTATAGTCATTAAACGTTAAACGTGACGTAACGGTCATAATAAAGCCCTCTCCTAGTCTTCGATAAAATGTTTTGAAAGTTTTTTTTTTACCTTTTAGTCACTGCACTAATGGTTTACATTTTACATTTTACTATAGTGTCCTCTTTACATGTGTTTCATAGACACTCTCATCACGTGCCATGCATGCATACACCACTGTTTCTGCACCCACGTCTGGTCATGACTCCCGATTTTCTATCCAAGCACTCTATATTATATAAGTCTGTATTCCTTTGTGTGTGTGTGTATGTGTGTGTGTGTGTGTGTGTGTGTGTGTGTGTGGGTGTGTGTGTGTGTGTGTTTGTGTGTGTGCATGGTTAACATGGACACATGTGTACTTCTGTGATTGCTTCTCCATGTGTGCTCTCCAGTCGTACCTCCATCACATGTATATATATATATATATATATACATGATCTAGCGTACCTGTCTGCCAGTATATGTTTGCTTTGTGTGTGTGTGTGTGTGTATGTGCATAATTCATGACGCCCACCATGTACACACAGGGCGAACGTTTGCGTGCTTATGGGCAAAATGTATTATCAGGTCTCACCAGAGCCCCATGCTAACCCCTCAGCCCACCCACATCATTAAGTTTGTGTGTGTTTGTGTCTGGATGTGTCTTTGTGTGTGTTTGGTTATGTGTGTGTGTGTGTGTGTGTGTGTGTGTGTGTGTGTGTGTGTGTGTGAATTGGTATGTGTGTTATGTGCATGTGGGAGGCCAGAATATGAGACACCACACCATCCATCTCATGATCTCTTCATTCCATGCACCCCCCCCCCCCCCCCCCCCCCCACACACACACACACACGCACACACATGCCATGTTATACCAATTAACAGTAATTACAAGGCCGCCTCCATTTTCTGCTGGCTCTGCCGTTTTTTCCTTCTTCCTGCCCCTCCCGCCGCCGCCGCCACCATCACTCCTCTCCTGGCCGTGGCGTGCGTGGCCCCTGCGTTGGCATGCGCTAGCAAAGCGAGCCATTAATGTTTATTAGTCGTGGGAGTCAGGTCTCCCTGGCTGGTAGTAAGGCAGCCATGCGGACAGACAAGACTGTCATGTCAGTACATTAGCTGCTGCTCCCTCTATGTGTGTGTGCTCTAAATTATAAGCGCTCGTAGCTTTCTGCCGGTGAGGGTTTTATGACGGACAATAGAGCTGCCAGTTGTACAATCAACAATACATGCATCGTTTCGGTCATACAGACGTCAAACGTTGTGAGATGAATGCATGTTGTTTGTCTGCAATTTTTTCAAGGGACAGAGAATGATTGTTTGAAAGGGGCCACAAGCAATGGATTATTTCATACAATGCGCCTCACATGAAGCAATTAAAACACTGGTAACATTTCAAATCAATAAACACTACCATTTAATGTAACCCCAAATCAATAAATTAAACAATAGGTATGAATATAATGTGGTCTGCAGTGCACAATGAGGGTGGGTTTGTATTAATTTAGAATAGTAATTGAGTGATTTACAGGCTTTTTACACACAATTTGAAATGTCTCCATTGAAATGTTTCAGAACAATACTTTAGAGTTATTAAAGAAAACTCGTAGTGTGTCATACATGAAGTTGGAAGTCAAGTGGAGTGTCTTTATCTGCATACCTGTCGCTGTGGAGGAGCCTGATCTCCAACCTACATGACTAGTGAATAGTTTGTTTGTCAATATGATTTTCGAGTGACCTAGGGATGACATTTCTTCTTCTTCTTCTTTGGGACAGACTAGGCCGTGGGGCCACCCCAAAGTTTATGTTCGCTTTGCTTCCGCCCAAATATCCATTCCAAGGGTTAATTTTATAAATACATTTTGTTCAACATGATGATCATGACAACTTAATACCGCTGTTTGACGATGTTCTTTCAATAAGAAATTACTTTTTCGAGTGACCCAGGATGACATATTCAGGCATCTTCTTTGGGACGAACTAGACCTAGTGATTTTGTGGGGCGACCTGGACGTTGCCCCTCAAAATATGAGGGGCGAATATGTGTCATTTGTAGGGACATCATTATAAAATGGCTTTGACGATAAAGACCGTTTTATGTGAGGAACTTTGTCACCAAGAACGCCATATTTTATACACTCCAAAGCTGTCCTGTATGTCTCCCACTCTCTCTAGCTCTCTCTATCTCTCTGTCTCCCACCCTCAAATTAAACAGACATTTAGGCCAGTGAAAAAGGCATAAAAAAGATACTTGAGCTGTAATAGTTGTAATAGTATAGCGTAACGACACGGCCCTGCTACTGCCAATCGGCCAGTTGGAATACAACATGGCCCACCGACTGTCATAATACTGCACTAATGTGCCGGCAATTTCCAAGCCGCACATTATCTAAGGAATTGGGTGGGGGGGGGGGATTTTCCGACATTTCACAGCCATCCCAAGTCGCGGGTAGTAAATATTCAGAAGGGGCCAATTCGCCTGGCCGGAGACATAATCAATCGGTCGCAGATCGCATATAATCCGAAACAATGAGACACCATCCATCATGCTTTGCAATATACCTAACCCGTAATCACAGTGTATGCTGATGCCCCGAGTTTACGTGAATACAAATGAGTACTGCCCTGCCCTATCTGTTAATACATACATGCACACAAACACACACGCACACACACACACACACACACACACACACACACACACACACACACACACACACACACACACACACACACAGACATACAAAGGCGTGCACAAGCACACACACATCCCCAGACTAAGAAATACATGCACACATGCATGCACATACACTATGCACATACAGTGCACTACATGCATAAGCATACACACACACACACACACACACACACACTCACGCACGCACACACACACACACACACACACACACACACACTCAACACAAACACATAAGATGGGAGGTTACCTAGTTCATTCATGTATATTGTGCTATTGTAGGTCTAGTTGTTGGAATTGGGCGTAGGGGTGGGGGGGGGGGGGGGGGCGGTGTGTTCTGGTTTAAAGCGGGAGGGGTTGTGGAAACTGGAAACCCCTTACCCTCTAACCCACTTACTTCCTCTTGCAACGCATCCCATAATGAACTGGGTTGTCATGGCGCCAGAGTCCTTTCATGTAACGATCCGGTATATTGTTGGCACTTGACTTGTACACACACACCATAGTAACTCTGAGAGACAATGACCTCATCATCTGTGGAGCAGATGATGACCACCCTCTCCCCTCCCCTGCCTCACCCACCCCAGTGGGCATCTGGGGGTGAGTAATTGAAGGTCTTCTCTATGGGGTTGGGGGGTTATCTGAGTGATCTGAATGATGTGCACACATAAACACACACACACACACACACACACACACACACACACACACACACACACACAAACACCTCCCAAGGCTCTCCAGCTCCTTCTCTGAGCTATGAAACCAGAGTAGTTGATTTTAATTGTGTGTGTGTGTGTTTGTATGTGTATGTGTGTGTGTGTTTGTGTGTATGTGTGTGCATGCATGCATGCATGTATGTGTGTGTGTGTGTGTGTGTGTGTGTGTGTGTGTGTAGGGTTTTGTGTATGAAAGGGGCTGGCAGAAGGACATCTGGTGGAAAGGACTGCCTGTCAAAAAATACAGACTGACATGTTCAAATGTATGTGAGCTACACACTACTCTCCTCCCATTCCTCTCTCTCTCTTTCCTCTCTCTCTCTCTCTTTCTACCCCTTCTCTCTCTCTCTTTCCCTTTATTCTCTCTCCCACACTTCCTCTCTCACTCTCTTCCCTTCTTCTTATCTCTCTGTCTATCTCTCACTCCCCTCACCTGTCTCTCTCCCCATTCCTCCATCTCTCCCCCCACTTAATCTCTCTCTCCTCCCTTCCTCTCTCTCCCCCCCACCTCTCTCTCACTCTCCATTCGTTTTTTAATGTTACTATATCCATCTGTTGACTAGATAGGTGGCTCTCTTTCCTTCTCTCCCAATCCTTCTGTCTCCGTTCTTCTATTTCTCTTTCTTTTGATCACACAGACACACACACACACACATACACACACACACTTACACACACACACACACACACACACACTTACACACACACACACACACACACACACACACAAGGGGGTGTGAGATTGAAGATTTGTGTGATGGCTGCCGTTGTCAGTGGTCTTAGTGACTCTGGGATCGTGGATGGGGGTCTCTGACCTGTTAAGACAGCCCTGCCTGCCCCCACACCCCCTTCCCCCTTCACCTTTCCTTTTCCTGTGACTCACTTAAATCATCCAGCTAATTCAATGGACGAGCTGTCAGACACACCAGACACCCCCCTCCCAGCCCCTCCCCATGTCCAACCTCCTCCTTCCTCACCACTCACACCCCTCCACCCCATCTTCTCCTTCGTCTGTCAGCCTGACACATCCGTGGCCAACTTGTTAACGTTGTATTCTGAAGCCGGCCTTTTTTACCACAGCACACGCACATACACACACATATACACATGCACACACACACACACACACACACACACACACACACACACACACAGTCAGACCCAACAAGACACCAGTTAACCTTATTCTCTAAATAAGACCGCAACTCCCAAGATGCACTGGTTTCTAATGGAAGACGTTCAATAAAATGTATATTGTGTCCATCAGAGAAATATGCAATGACATGTGAAATGATTGTATTAATTGACATCATAACTATATCATGATTTGAACATAGGTTGAGTCAATATCAGTACAACTTCCTAAATACATATACACAACGCATTGCCCAATTCTCTGCAGTCATCTCGTGATTTGGTTATGTATTTATTCCTTTGTGTCCACATTCTAAAGGTAATAGTGGATTCACTGGGAGATGATGGGTGGTAGAGAGGTGGGCTGTGGGGGAGAGATGGTGGGGGGAAGAGAGGTGGGCTGGGGGGGGGGGGGGGGAGGTGGGATGTGGGTGGGGATGGATTCAAAGGATGTCTTTGTCTGGGGAGGCTGGGATCAGGTGGAAGGGTGAGGGGCGGGTGGTTTTTATGTGTGTGTTTGTGTGTGTGTGTGTGTGTGTGTTTGTGTGTGTGTGTGTCTAAAGTGAACCCCCCTTCCTTTCTCTCTGTTTGCTGTCTCTCCCTCGCTCTACCTCGCTCTTATTGGTCCCAGTCACAGCTCCTCCAAATTAAATTTGTCTCGATAAGGGCCGGAAAGGGCCTGCGGTGAGTGTGTGTTTGTATGTGTGTGTGTGTGTGTGTGAGTGTGTGTGTGTGTGTGTGTGTGTGTGTGTGTGTATCTCTCTCTCTCTTTCCTCCTGTCGGAGCAGGGGGCCCAGAGTACCTGAGCTGACCAGTGATGATGACAAGGCAGATGCAATCACCTAGTGTGTGTGTGTGTGTGTGTGTGTGTGTGTGTGTGTGTGTGTGTGTGTGTGTGTGTGTGTTTGTGGCTGCTCAGGTTGACCGGGAAAGATAGGAGTTGAGGCCTTATTTTGTAGATAAACATGGCAAAGAGATAAACAAGGGCCTTCGGTCACACTCAAATATAACCTGCATGTGTGTGTGTGTGTGTGTGTGTGTGTGTGTGTGTGTATGTGGGTGTGTGTGGGTGCACATGTCTATATGTGCATTCAGGTGTGTGTTTTTATCTGGTCAGAACCTCCGGCAGAAGGGGTTTTACCGATCAGGTTTATCAACAGGAGCATCTCTGACCGTTGCTTCGCTAACTTTGCTAACCCCGTCAGCAGCAACAGAGCAGAAACACCTAGCGTGAATGGAAACTAACGTCGCATGAATTAAACCTCAGGATACTACACTACCGTTCAATGCCTTTAACCAAAAACCAAAAATAATCAGAATTCTTTGTAGAACACCCACCTTTTCTTTTTTTAAACGACATGCAACAACAAGCCAACGCTACCCCCCACCCCTTAGAAATGTGCTCCTTTAAGCCTGTTTTTCAAAGCACTTTCATGTATTAACGTTCAAAAGATTTGCATGCGCTAAATGTGCTACAACAGACAACCGTAATGAATGTTCCCGACCTATGATGCGTGCCGTGCAGAGCTGGAGCGCAGATGGTAGATCTAGTTAACAGGTGTGTTAACGCTGGTTAATAGGCTCTGATCTTTTTAAAAGGGAATTTCTTGCCACATGGTTTCAAGACAGAAAAGAAATACTGTTGTGATGCTGTTATGTACTCTAAAACCCTCTTCTCATCGTAGGCCTTGTGCAGTCTAATAAATCCCGAGTAATTTCTCTCCTGGGGCAGATATATTCTTTAAACAGGCATGCTCCCATTTCCCTCCCACGGGATCAACACATTTCTTTTTTTTGTGACACATCTAAGGAGCGTTTTAGTCTCAAAAACTAATTTGCACATGGTATGGAGGGCAGTTCCTCCTCTACAACATTTTATGCAGCATCTTATGGTTTGTCCCACTGGGCCCCTGTGGGCCTTAATGGGAGGCCAAGGAGGAGCATTGTACCGTGATGTTTTAGAAGGACTACTCCAGAGTGTTGCACCGTGGGAACGCAAACTGAATTTTGCCTGCCTTGCCTTTATACAATTAAAAAAATATATCTTTGGTCTTATCGGTATGTTATCAGTCACTCGCCTAGCTGGGGATGAACAATGGTACCAGCCGTGGCCAACAATGACAGCTACAGGGGTTGCCCATGGTGCGAACAAAATGCTCCTAACTTAGCATTACAAAATTTTCTTCAGTCTTTAAATTAGAGATAATGTTGAATTTCCACCAAACACATGTGACATACACACATGTATATTCACATGATATGGACATAACACACACACACACACACACACACACACAAACACACAGGGACACAGCGTTCTCCTTTGTAGGGGCCGACGCGTGTTCTGAAGCAATGTATGGGGAGACACAGGGGCCCAGAGTGACTGATTTAGCCATTGATTCTGGCTCTGACAGACTATACTTGGCCTATCTGTGTGACAATGCTCCTTTTCAGGCTTCTTAATGGGGCCCTGGTTGACTAATTGAATTCATTAAGTGTCGGCACGCTGTCGGCCCGCTGTCGGCCCGCTGTCGGCCCGCTGTCGGCCCATTGTGCTCCTGGTTATTTACAGGTCCATTTAGAGCGCCACAATGGAGAGGAAATGTCACATTAAACGGAATGACATTATATGAAAGGACAGCGAGTACGCCAGCGTGTGTGTCTCTGTGTGTGCGTGTGTTTATGAGTGTGTATTAGTGTGTGTGTCTGTTGTTAGTGTCTATAGTTCTAGCCTTTCTTTAGTATGAGTGTCCTTGGTTTCTTATCAGTGGCTGTGCGTTTGTGTCTGTTTCTGTGCGTGTGTGTGTGTGTGTGTGTGTGCATGCTTATGTGTGCACACCTGCAGGTGTGTAGATACTAGTATGTGCATGTGTGTGCTTGTGTGAATGAATCAGCATTAAAGTCACACTTTGTCGTGTGGAAAAAGTGAATGATTTAGTGAAGGCCATACAGGAAAGCCCCATTTGCTCCAATCAACTCTGCTTTATGGCCAGACAATGGTGAGCAAAATGAATCATAACCTACTTAGAAGCCCCCCCTCTCTGTCTCTCTCTCCCTTTGTGTGTGTGTGTGTGTGTGTGTGTGTGTGTGTGTGTGTGTATGTCTGTCCTGTGTGTGTGTGTGTGTGTGTGTGTGTGTGTCTCTGTGTGTGTATTCTCTGTGTGTGTGTGTGTGTGTGTGTGTGCGCATATTGCGGCCAGGTTAACCTGTCTATAGGGTGGATAAATTCCCTGGGGAAGCATGCTATTTTAAGGGAAATACAATCCAACATGAAGCTGGTGTTCCTAACCCTTCTCCTGGGCCCACTTCAAATAAAATACAAATACAGGTTGGTGAAAGCGTGGCGAAGGCAGGAATACTAGCAGCCCTTCTCCCAGCTGCTATTTTTCCAACAAACAGGAACGGCTAGAAAGTGTTTTACCAGGGTCACCAGATCTGTTTTCCTTTCTCCGTCATCAGTCAGCCATGAAATGTTATTCAATGCTATTTCCAGCACTATAACGTGTAACGATCACAACCAGCCAGGACCCCAATGCAGCGTTGCTCTGCAGGACCCATGCATGTCTGACTTTATAGCAAGTCGCAGCAGTCTTCAAAGCTGTGTGACGTCAATATTTTTCTATTAGTAAAAAAAGACCCCCACCCTTCCACCCTTCCACACTCACACACACACACACACACAAACGCACACGGACGCACACACACACACACACACACACACACACACACATATACACATACGCACACATTTGGGTAAGTCAAGGGGGCGGCATGGGGGTCTTATTGTTCTCAGGCTGTCTTTAGAAATCGCTCTCTCATCACTTTATGACTACTTTATTGGGTGTACGAGGCGCAGCCATATCCCACACAAGCTACTGGAAAATATTGGCTCATGTGTCTGCGTGGGCGTGTGCATAGATGCCTGTTGTGTATGTATTAAATTGTGTGTGTGCGTGTCTGCGTGTGTATACGCGTGTGTTTGTGTATGGGTTTGTCTGGGTGGGTGTTTGCAATATGAGTCAACTTTATTGTTGCCTCTTCACTGTCTATTTTTGTATTTGTTCTGTTTTCCTCACACACACACACACACACACACACACACACACACACAGACTCTTACACTTACACTTACACACACTTACACACACACACACACACACACACACACACACACACACACACAGACTCTTACACTTACACTTACACACACACACACACACACACACACATACACACACACACACACACACACACACACACACGCTTCATGGTGAGATGTCCCCTTGTCCTGTCTGGTCTCTATAGCTGCTGTGTAGACCCCCCACTCTGCAGACATGTTCATGGACCACATCACTGCTGTTTGGCTGCACCTTCATAAAAGGGACCCACTGATGTGGGCTAGACCCAACCACACATTCACTAATGATTTTACAAAGCCAACACACACACACGCGCGCACACACACACACACACACACACACACACACACTCATCGCTCTCTAATAAATGTCCCTGAGTTGCAGCCGAGCTGTCGGCCCGAATGACAAGGCGGAACAAAGCGTCTCCCCTTACACCCAGGTTCGGCACACATTTCCTCGGAGCAAAACGACAGGAAGTGATTTAATGGGCCAGGGGGTCAAGAGGTCAACAACACGGTGGATGGCTCTAACGTGCTGAATCAGAATGGACACGTCCCAGAAGTCCAGGATTAGACGGCAACGAGGAAGTGGGAGGTGTCTGGAGACAGAATGAACAAAAATTACCGTAAGAAATGAGCAGACAGGGTGGGTGGGGGGGGGCATATGAGAGCCCCCACAGCAGCACTTAGGTGGCCTCATTCAGCGCACCATTTATGTCCAGCCTACCTTCTGCCGGAGAAGTGCTTTAACAGAAAACACACACACACTCGTCGACCTCCAGACGGGCGGGTTTCCATGGCGAGCCAGGTTTTTTTCAGCACGGCGGACGTCTCGTCAGGGTCTATTAGCCGCCGCAAGCCGTAGCCGCGGGCTCTCGACGCAACGCCTCATCTACAAACCCACGGTGGAATGTGGAGAGGAAACACCGCTTGTACAAAATAGGCTTTTAGAGGTCTGTAACCCGATAACCAGGCCTTTCTACGGGACACAATTAGCTCCGGCCAACATAGGGCAGTTAGCCACCTAGCTTGTTTTCTTTGGGGGGGGAAAGCAGCTGTTGTTAGCATTACAGGAGAGCAGACACCTCAGTGGCAGGTAGACATGACTGTGAAAGGGATTATGGGATGTAAAAACGTTATGCTACAAACTGGGCCTTGTGTCTCTGAGCCTGGAGACGAATAAAGAGGCGAACACCACCGTGTCTTTTTCGATTTCCTCGTAGGAGATTGTTTCAGCGAATGGCCGCGGCGTTGTATAGTTTTACTCGAGGAAGACAGATGTGACACAGATGGATGGGTTCAAACTAGATCGTTGAAATATGCATCCACACTGAAATAATTTTCCTGGGAAGTCAAAGTCCAAATGGAGTAATTTTGACTTTTCGTGTGCATCTTATCTTACATCTTACATATTAGTCAATATCCGGCTTTTGTCTTGTGTGCTGCAAAGTCATGGTTTATCTAAAATCTATCCAATTTTGGAAGACTTTTTCTAATATATATGTATATATATATAGTGTTTCTCATAGTATTGACTCCAGAGAGGCTGCTGGGTTTCAGGTGGCTTGACATGGCATGATTTGAACGGCAGTCTTCTGATTTGGAGACAGATTAATTCACACACACACACACACACACACACACACACACACACACACACACACACACACACACACACACACACACACACACACACATACACTCATTCACCTTGGTTGCATTACCTAGCCCTTCAGCTCTGATTTTCTTACCCAAGCTAACACACACACAGATAGACAGCATGCACAGAATTGCATGATAATAAATGTTCCGCCGTAATAACCATCAAACACACACACACACACACACACAATGAGAGTGTCTTGACGCCAGCTCCAGGTTGGCTAAATTGAGGGCTGAGTGGCATTCATCAGCGGCCATTGTCATCTCTGCGCCGTTGTCAATTTCCCTCTCTCTCACTCTCGCTCCCTTTCTCTCTGCCTCCCCCCCCTCTCTCTCTCTCTCTCTCTCTGCATCCCTCTCTCTCTCTCTCTCTCTCTCTCTCTCTCTGCATCCCTCTCTCTCTCTCTCTCTCTCTCTCTCTCTCTCTCGCTCTCTCTCCACTAAGATAATTGACTGGGGATTCTCGCCCGCCGAGACCACCTATGGAGTGGGGGGGATCGGAGGTTGATTATCTCGCACGGTGTGTCATGGGTGGAGGGGGCCGTGGAGAGATGAAGATACGTTCCATTATTCTTCATGATATAAATTGATTTTTTGATGGAGGCAGAGCTGGACTAATGAACTAAACTTGGATAAAGAGGATATGGAAGAAACATGAAACAAAACAATAGCTCTTGAGATGTTTATTTTGAAAAATAGGCACTTGAAGACGCAAAGCGAATGAAAATGCACTCGGTCATGTCGAAAAAACTGTAGAGCAACATGGAAATACATGGCTCTCCTTTCAGTTTTTATTTTTGAGCGTGAAGCCCTTTTGGCATGGTACTTGGATTTCTTTAGTCACACATTTTCATCCGTCATTGTGGCGATACCCTGAGGTGACAGAGGTTAAGATTGTGATAGTAACATTGCATATGCATGCATCTATACAACCACACACACACACACACACACACAAAACACATGTGCACACAAGTGCTCATTTATCCTCACATCATATGTAGTACTGTCAAGAAACCCCAGTGTATTTCCCTCCATATTTCTGTGCATGCATTGTTTGGGTGTGTGTGTGTGTGTGTGTGTTAAATTAGAAAGGACACACCAGCCTCGCTGAACTAAATGGACCCACCAGTCAAACTTTGTCTTGTCTGCAGGGTGCAATTAAACCAGCAAGTGAATGGTGCAAACACACACATACACACAATCACACATCAACCAACACACACACAAACACATACATACACACACAGAAAGACACACTCACACACTCTCACACTCTCACATATGGAAGAAGTCTCAGTTGATCTAGTGCCATGACAGCCATCATTCTTCAGCTCGCCGTCGCAACACTGGCGTTACCGTGCGGCCCCTGAGCCGCAGTGATGATTCACCTCCCCCATCCCATCCCCCCAAACAGCAGCCATTCATCAGTGATGTCGCTCCCAGTCCGCCACCATACTACCTCAACGCTGTCACTCCCATAGACTCACACAAGGGACCTGTGCTGGCTCCCTCTCTCTCTCCGTTGCTGAAGAGGGTAGGAGTTTTCACTAAGCGTCTCGATGCTCTATCTCTCACTCCCGCTCTTCATATAATTACAATAAGTCACTCGATTCTCTATCTATCACTCTTTCTCTCTCCATCTCTCTCTAGCATCATATAGTTACAGTAGGTCACTAGATTCTCTCTCTCATTCTCTCAATCTCTCAGTCTTTTCAATCTCTCTCGCTCTCTCTCTTCATAAAGTTACAGTAAGTGACTAGATTATCTATCTCTTCCATCTCTCTCTCTCTCGCCTCACATTTACAGTGGCAAAATGATCTCTCTTGTTTTTTCTCCATCTATCTGTCTCTATCTTTCCCCAATACTCTCTAAGTTATGTACTACAGACATTGTGCACTATGCAAATGAATGGCAGCAGTCTGACATCATACTGGGAACTTATTACTTTGTTGACGATGATGTAAGCTTGAACGCAATCCCTGCTTTGATGGATTCTTTCTTTCAATTCAGCCTCATCTAACAGCCTCATCACAGTGCCCATCACACTTTGTATGGTTGTTTGTTTGTGAGGCGTCTACAGTACAACACGAGATTGAGTTGCAGTTCGGCCTTTCATTGAAGCGCCCGTCTTTCACTGTGGATGAATTGTTTTTCCCCTGTGGCCCTTGAGTGAAGAAGAGAGAGAGAGAGAGAGAGACATAGAGGGAGACAGAGTGAGAGAGAGCAAGAGCAATGGGTAGAGAAATGAAGAGAGTGATGGGTAGAGAGCAGGGAGAGGTTGGGAAAAAGGAGGTAAAATAAGGAGTGGGAGAGGGAGAGCCATATATAGATGAAGGGAGAATGATATACATATGGAGTGTAAAACAGAGTAAGATAAATTGGGACTGAAAGAGATAGGGAGAGACATAGAGACTGTTAGAGATAGGGAGAGACATAGCGACTATTAGAGATAGGGAGAGACATAGTGACGGTTAGAGATAGGGAGAGACAGGGACAGTTAGAGATAGTGAGAGACATAGGGACTGTTAGAGATAGGGACATACATAGTGACGGTTAGAGATAGGGAGAGACATAGGGAGTGTATAACATAGGGAGAGACAGGGAGTGAAAGAGAGTTACTATACGGCTGATGAAAGTTACAGTGACACCGGACTTATTGCTTACTATAGCATACACACACACACACACACACACACACACACACACACACACACACACACTCACACAGAGAGCCGGCACCACACACAGCCTGAACTCCTTGATGGGGGCCAACACACAAATACATTTTGGATTAATGGCAGTAAATGGAGGGCAGAGCAGTACCAGAGAAGAAACATATTCTGCTGTCATTTTCACAAACGGGCCCCACCTTGCCACTGGGAATCAGTCCCAGTGGTGCGTTTCCTGCCAGTTTTGTGCTCCCCTCGTGCTGTGTAGTAAAAGTAGTGAGTGTGTGTGTGTGTGGGTGAATGCATCTGCATTTAAGTGTATGTGTGGGTTTCTGTGTGTGTGTGTGTGTTTGTGTGTGTGTGGGGAGACGGAGACTTGACACCTGGGAGATGAAAATGTGTATATTTTTTTACTTTTGAGGATTCACTTAATAAGTCCAAAACGGTTGTGACACTGCAATTCCACTCGTAATGAATCCTCATCTTAGCCGGCCCGGCGGTGCATGGAGTTGTTGACACACAGTCTCATGGTGCCTGTTCCCCACAAACATAACACAAAGCGAAGGCTCCGGCGCATGGATATCATTTGGAGGTTGATACAACCAACCAATTGAACCTGACCTCCCTGTGTGAAGTTTCTTTAGTTTATGTAACTTTTTTTTAATTGGACTATACACAGCATTTTTTTTTATACATGTAACAGTGCCACCCTTGCAAGTAATTGGGAATAAATTAAAACAGGTAAAAATATATATTTTTAATTACGTTGATGTGGGAGTAATCTTCTCCGATGTCTCATTGCAGACGAAGAGAGCCCCAGACCTTTTCATTTTTGTTATGTTGTGTGTGTATGTGTGTGCGTGTCTGTGTGTGTGGGTGGGTGGAGGAGAGGGGGGTATCTATATGTTTCCCTGTGCGACAAGACTGCCACCATTATCCCCCATGCTGCAGTGAAATAGTGCCTGGCAGGGATCCAAATGGAGCAAGCAACAGAGAATCAGACACACGTGTCTTACTGGTTTTGGGCTGTAGATGGGATTTCATGGATTAGCAAGGTTTTTTGTGTTCATCCATCTTTTATTCACTTCTACTTTGTCTGTATTTACATTTACTGAATCCTTAAAAATTTGCAGTGTAGGAGAGTACTTACATCACCGTTGCAAAACGGACAAACAAACATAAATGACCCAACTAAAAGCAGAACAAAAATAAGCTCCTCTCTCTCTCTCTCTCTCTCTCTCTCTCTCTCTCTCTCTCTCTCTCTCTCTCTCTCTCTCTCCTTTGTGTGTGTCTTGAGGGGCCTTTAGAGCCAGGGAGAGTCCTTAAAAAGCAGGGCCCATCTCAGTGCCATATATCCATGCCTATCCTTTCTCTTATTCTTTCTGTTTGTTCCTTTCTCTCCAGCCATGCCACAGGCACTTCAAGCTCATTGGAAGGAGGGGGGGGGGGGGGTCATTTGCATAATGTACATGTGCCTAATTCACATCTCGGCGTATTCATTTGTTTGTTTTAAAAATACACCGCGTGTTTATGCTACACACTTGCAGCTGATTGCCAGTGGTGTCTATGCGTTGTGATTGAGGTGGAGGTTGGATGGGCTTCTGAAGGGCTCTTATTGCAGACAATCTCCTCCACCCTCCACAACAAACACATGATTGCAAAGTGTCTTAAGATCATGCTCAGATTTACAACTCAACACTGCGTTGCGAAAATCCGAACACAAATACGGCACTATATCCCCCTATCTGTTCATTATCCAACTATAAGACATATTGGAAAATATGTCTCTGTAGTTATTTACACAGTAGCCTGTATGGCAAATAAATAGTTAACTAGCTCCATTAACTGTGGGCAGAACCGTGTCAGTCTCAGCTGCCCTGGACCCATAATGCACTGCTGCTTCTCCCCCTGCAGGGTGCAACTGCTGCTGTTGCGGCGTGTGTTGACGCATGACCTATTTTACCGTATTGCTTCTTTCCAGTCTATCAATTAGCCTCTTGCTCTGGTCTCTCTCTCTCTCTCTCTCTCTCTCTCTCTCTCTCTCTCTCTTTCTCTCTCTCTCTCTCTCTCTCTCTCTCGTTCTCTTGCTCTTACTTTATACTCTCTCTGCCTTTTCATCCTGCCTCCACTGTCTCTCTCCTGTCGCTCTCGTTTGACAACTCATCTGTATGCTCCGTTTTGCACCGATGCACTCGTTGTCTTATTCTCACCTTCTCTGTCCCTTCTGCTCCTTGTATCCCCCTAGCCCCACTCTCCCCCCCTCTCTTTCTCCCCCCACCCTCTTTCTCTCTCTCTCTCTCTCTATCAGTACTCTGCTCACACTAGCTGATGCTGCGCAGGGTTGCCTGGATACGCGGCTGCATCCCTTCATTCCGAGACAGAGAGAGGAGGAGAAAGAGAGAGACAGAGAGTGTGCGAAAGAGAAAGAGCTATATAGAGAAAGAGCGAGGGATAAAGACAGTGAGAGAGGGGGGGGCAAGTTGGCAAGAGAGAGCGAGAGAGAGAGAACCAAGACACCCAGAGCCAAACAGGGAGAGAGAAACCAGGTGGATGAAACGAGAGAACAGGACAAGAAAGTGGAGAAGAAGAAGAAAGAGAAGAGGAGTGGTACCACCTAGGGCAGATGTATAATGTAGGGTTGTTGCAAACACACCTCCACCTCCGCACTCTACAGTCAATAATACATGATATTAACTCATACATCATGTTTGCCGTTAGTCATTTCATATATTGATTCACCTAATTCATGTATTGATTGGCTTAATTTTGTTGTATTTAAAATATAACAAAGGAGTGTGTGAGAGAAGAGGGACGACAAGACAGAGAGACACAGAGAAAGAGGGGAAGGAATATGAACTCACACAAATTGCATACACTAAGGAATAATGGGGAGCCCACCCCATGCCCCCAATCACTCTCTCTCTCCCTCTCTCTCTAATTTCTCTCTCTCTCTCTCTCTCTCTCTCTCTCTCTCTCTCTCTCTCTCTCTCTCTCTCTCTCTCTCTCTCTCTCTCTCTCTCTCTCTCTCTCTCTCTGTCTCTCTCTCTCTCTCTCTCTCCTCTCTCTCTCTCTCTCTCTCTCTCTCTCTCTCTCTCTCTCTCTCTCTCTCTCTCTCCCTCTCCCTCTCCCTCTCTTTCATTGCAGATGTTTGCATTGTGCCCTCAGCCCCCCTGCCGATTTCTTCCCTCATAATAACCTGTGTCAGACTCTGTTTCCAAGACAACCACTCCATCAGCCCTCTCACAGTGCAGCCAGCAGTGTTGCACTAATGATCCCTTTGTGGGTGCACACGTATGTGTGTGTGCACGCGCACACATGCGCACCTTGTAGCTTTGTCAACAGCACATCTTGCATCTTTATCTGTGTTAAAATAGCTGATGTACACCTTTCATATGGTAATAACAATGCAGATTGTAATTTGTGTAATGATTGTGTTTTTCTCAGCATATTAAGTCGTCTGTTGATGTTAAAACTTTCTCCTTCTCTCCCTCTCTGTGTGTGTTTCTTTTCTGGTCTTCCTTTCCATCCATCCATCCATCCATCCATCCCTCCACCTATTGATTCTTCCCTCTACCTGTCTGCGTGTGGGTCTGACACATGGGCTGCCTCCTATAGGTAAGTCATTTCACGCTCCCTCCTCTTTGAGACTGCCGCCACAAAACCCTGGGCACAGCGAAAACCCCCATAGACAGAAATACACATTCATGTGCATATACACCTACCTTCATACATACATTCATCAATCAATACATTAAACACATACACCAGTATATGCACACACTATGCTCCATTCCCATTTACTTTCCAACTTGATTAGCCACTGCCCTCTGTTTGATCCCTCACTCACAAACCACCCACCCATTCCTCCTCCTCCTCCTCCTCCTCCTCCTCCTCCTCCTCCTCCTCCTCCTCCTCCTCCTCCTCCTCCTCCTCCTCCTCCTCCTGCCTGGCTCTTGACATGACCTCACCATTTCATCTCTTTATCCCAGCGGGAGCCTGCCTTTATTATTATGGGATGTTTGTTCATCCCAGATCAACAATATACTGTGGACCTTTGTGTGTGTGTGTGAGAGAGAGAGAGAGAGAGAGAGAGAGAGAGAGTCGGAGCTGACAGGCAGCAGAATAGGTGAATGGTCTGTCATTCTGGGGTGCAGATGGAAGGACGGACTATCTAATAGGATCCCTAGAAGAGGGTCTGTGGGGGGCACACATACACACGCACAAACACACAAACACACACACACATACACCAACTCTTTTCCTCTTATACCTAATCCATAACTGTCTTTGGCGTAGGAACCTTAATTTGATTGATAATTGATTGAAATGATAGAAAATACAAACAATTACAGCCTTAACAACTAATTAAATCATACTCCTATCTGGTAGAAAACTACCCACAATTTACACCCACAGTGTTACAGAAAGCATAAACAGAAACTACATTTGAGTGGAAAACATTGAGCTGTAACTTAGCATTCCTGCCATGAAAACTATTCACCCTTGTTTATTTTCCTTTTTTGAAGAGCCAAGGTGATATGTGTGCTATTCTTTGCTATGAGCCTATCTCCCGCTAATAAAAAGCCTGCCTGGTTTAACCACAGCGACATAAATAACCAGCTGGGCTTCTCTGAGACATGCACATACACAGCCCCACAAAGAACCACAGTCACACACTAATAGATACACAACCACACACAGACTCGCAGGCACGCACAAACACGCACACACACGTACAAACACATGCACGCACAGACGTGCACACACGCACACACACACTCATAGAACAATAGTGACACATTAACATCTGCACAACCACACAAAGACACACACATAAACAACTATAAACAACGACACACAGGCACTTAGAACAACAGTAGCACACAAACATAACCATAACCACACACAGGTGCAGAGGTAAACACAACAAAACAGCAGTCAAACACACACACACACACAGGTAAAACTCTATCACACAGACAACACATACTTGCTGTGACACAAACTGACACACACATAAACACACACACAAACACACACACACACACACACACACACACACACACACACAGAAAGACACAAGCAAGATTGCTGGGCAAATGAAGAAAGGATGCAATTAAATTAGGAATTTGCATCATTTTAATGGTTTTAAGTGCGTAGGTCTAGGTGCTCGATTTGAAGAAAGAAACCTGCTTGCTTCTATATAAGTAACACACAACACAAACACAAATAGACAACCACTATATGCAGGAAAGTGCAGAAAAAGGTTACATTGACATTTTGTAGTCACTCTCTCTCTCCTTCTATTTCACTCTCTCCCTCTCTCAAACAAACAAACCGCTGCCTTTGTGTCCTTATCCTTCATTAATTGCTGAATTCCACCCCCCCCCCCCACCACACACACACACACACACACACACACCTCAACACACACCAACAGCTACTAAGAAACAACACACACACACGCACACACAAAAGAACACAGCACACACACCCCTCCCCCCACACACACACACACACACACACACATCCCCTCAAGCCTCCTTCTTCTGCTCCCCTGTTATACCCACTCCTGATCGCTCTGAGAATATCAGTCTTTAACCACCAGGTTGTGTTGGAGATTAGCTTCTTGTTCACATTCTCTCTGGGTCTCAAAACTGACCCATCCAACATGGCATTGAATATACTACAAGAGATATTCAGCGACAGAGACAGAGCGCTTGTGGAAAGATGTAGTGACAAACAGGAAAGCAAGCCACGTGGACTCAAGGAAGTATTATTTAGTATTATAACATTCTTTCAAATGTATTATTTCGGCTTATAAAAAGCGATTGGAGATCTTCTCTGTGCCAATCAGCGCAGAGTGGGAGACGTGGGAGCCTCTTAAGCTGAGCAGATCAAGAAGGTCAAAGCCAATAGAGGGCCTTCAGTGCTACGGAAAAAAAGTCAACAGAGAGGAAGCTTTATTAAAACACTCTGTTATTACACCAGGGACATATCATTTCCCCCCCCCCCCCCCCCCCCCGCCCTCACACAACTACACACAACCAAATACACACACACACACACACACCCTCCACTCGCTGCAATCTCAGTGACTTTCTGCCTTCTGCCTCCCCTTACCTGACTCCATGGCAGTCACTCTTCAATTTCGAGTTTCAATTTCACACATGACATTTTATTTGGATCACAAGTTGCAAATTCAGTACGTACACATCGGCAATGCACCTCACTCATTGGTGTCAGGAATGCACAATGATGTCCACCATGTCCTGATGTTGGATGGGAGGGCGTTCTGGGTCAGCATCAGAGAATTGGGGGATGGCCAGGGTATTAGAGTGAGAAGATCGGAGACAGGGGTATAGGGAAAGAGCAAGTCAGTGATGTATTCAGGAGACAGGCGGCATGCATTCTACTACTAGTATTCATCCTCTCTGATACTCTTTCCACCTCCCCACCATGTCATCTTCCCCCTCAACCTCCCCTCTATCTTCCAAACTCCACCACCAGCCCTGCTCAATATTTCCCCACGCTAATGCTGCCCGCTTCACGGCGCAAATATTTGACGTCAAAATCTCAGATCAAGCCGATCCATCTCCGGGATATTATAGCACTGGCTTGTAATCCACCGCTGAGAGCTACTGCTATTGATCTCGACAACATCCGAGTCTACTCCCAGCTTTTTCATTATTCATATTTGAAAAACAAATAGTTCATGAATTGGAGATATCACATCTGCTCAGACAGGAGACACACAGGCAAAGCGAGGAGGTGTGATGTATCGACAGTTTTTTAAAGCTTTACTCAGATTTTTACAATAAAAAAGAAAAAACTGAAGGAAGAGCATTTAGTTCTAGATGTCTCTAACACTTGTACCTCACCGCGTGAAATCAACCCACTAAAAATGTCATTATTTTTGTGTGTGCAAAGGATTACAAAGCAATTCGAGTAAAGTCTGTGTATCATCAGGCTAATTGGGCCAATCCTGCCCCTCGGAACGCATAGCTAATGAGGCCCTTCTCCATCTCTGTCGGGATCAGCCGCCACTTCTAATGGCCACATAAATTCTCATTTATAGGTCATAATCTGTCATTTATGTATGCTGGCTCCCCAATTAGAGACCAGGGGCCCTTCAGACAGATGCCCCTCCGGGGGATTCACAGCTCTGGTGCCCTGGCACTCACAAAGTCACAGCCAGTCCCCCAACCCACCCAGCATCTCTTGCTCCCCCATTAGCGGACTTTCCAGACCATGGCCTCCACCGGAGTAGGAGTGGGAGAATTTGCTCCTAAAAACCAAGAACAACCTGGTGTACGAGGTATGGGTCCAAAAGGCTCATCTTTGTCGCACTAGTTCTCTTTGACCATCAGTCCAGGCTGGGGTTGGGACCCTAAGGGCCTGGCATTAGACCAGGATCAGAAGGGGCAGATGGGTCCTATTGGACCACCAGACGTATACTTAGGCATCTGGGCTGTGCGACATGAGCATAGTACCATGCTGTGTTTACAGGATGCCAATATTGCAGTATGATTGTTATTCTACTACCAATGGCCAAATGGGGATGTGGAGCACACGGTCGAAATTAGAATTGTAAAATAAATCATACGCTAGCGTTCTGCGCTAATTAAAATAGAGAATGTAAATTGGAGCCAATTGGAGGACATTTAACCCGACTCCCGGTGGAATCACCTAAAGGCCAAAGAGACAAACTCCCAACAATCCAAACAGTGCGTGCTTTTGCTTTGTTTGCAAGGCGATAGATCTCGGGGCCCCAGCTGTGCCTACAGTCAGTTCCAGAAGGTGCTTGTGGAATTTGCGGAAGTCGTAAGTTTCGGGAAATCAATGTGGTGCAGAGCTTCTGTGATTCATGTGGTTTTGCCATTCGTTTTTATTTTATGCTTATATGGCCTTCTCCATTGTTTTCATGGTTGTAGTGTGTCAAACCAGTGCCAAATACAACATAGTAACTTTTGGATACAGAAAGCATAAACACATCATTAATTCATCCTAATCATCATCAATGTGCTATTTAATTGAGTTGACCAGTGTGTGACAGAAACATGGAGTGTGTGTTTGTGGTCGGGGTGGAGAATGGGCAGTTGGCTGGTGCTTCTTCTTATCAGGAATTCAGAGAGTTCTGTGGATAACTATTGTTTCTGTCTGTGTTTGTATTATTATTAGGTATTCACAGTGTATCTGTGGATACCTATTGTTATTGTCGCGGTTGGGTATTATTATTACTCCGGATTGGTAACGCCTATATCTCCACGGTGCATTTATCAAAAGTTGTCAAATTTGGGAGATTTATACACATCCCCGGTATTCAGGTCTCAAAAAAGTTTGCAACACTAAAACAAAGCCTTAAAACCATTTGAAGATCAGTTGCATAATGCCCATATGACCTACTGAGCTAGGCGCTACTGCTCAACATAGCATATAAAAGGCATTTTCTCTGGTCTGCGATGTGTGCTGTGAATACCTTTAGAGGCTGCAAGTGGCTTTAATTGTAGATATGTTAGCCAGGTTTAAGCATTCATTTATAAAGGGCATAACATTTCATATGACAAACACTTTCTATATCTGCCAACACTTTCAAAAGATTCAAATTCCGAGTAGTGTTTTGACTTGGTGTAGAGTCCGTTTTCTAAATGGATGTTAATAGGCCTACATTGTTTTGAAATATATCCTTTACAATTGTAAAATATATTACATTTCACATGCATTAATGACGTACTGTGTCCTACTGAAGTATAGAGAAGGTACGTCTTATTTTTCTTATTTACTTGGGTTTCGGTGACCACACAGTAATGCTGACCCTTACTGGCTGTTTTCATTTAAGCCACACACACACACACACACACACACTCACACTCACTCACACGTACACTTTGGATTGAGTTCCATCTACTCCCTTAGCCCCAGCTCTAACCTTCACACACACACACAATACGCATACACACACACACTCACACACACACAGAAAGACCGACAGACACACACTCCACGGTCACTGCTTTTCCAGAAAGTCGATGCTTAGATTTTTCAGCACTCACTCCTGAGACCCATCTGTTCTCAACTGTGGCCTGTCTGGCCCACATATTCCTCTCTCCCTTCTCTACTCTCTCTCTCTCTCTCTCTCTCTCTCTCTCTCTCTCTCTCTCTCTCTCTCTCTCTCTCTCTCTCTCTCTCTCTCTCTCTCTCTCTCTCTCTCTCTCTCTCTCTCTCTCTCTCTCTCTCTCTCTCTCTCTCTCTCTCTCTCTCTCTCTCTCTCTCTCTCTCCTACCCCTTTACTGTCTATTTCTTTCTATCTATCTGTCTTATAAAAAAGCTCTCAGAGGGGATTAGGAGTGCCAGCAGACAGGAGGGCATTCTCTTTCTTTGTCATCCCCACTAAGTGGCCCTTGCTGCCCGGTTAACCCTGGCCAGGGCCGGGCTGTCCAACGGTCGCTACACAGACTAACATGGAGCTAAAAGGCAGCTAGTTCACGACCCAAGAAATGTATGCTATTGGGTTGCGACCTGTCTTCCATCCTTGTCCAATGTAATCGTAGACAAGTGCAAGAGCTCTACCCGCCCTTCATTACTCAGATCCAATAAGGGGTTTTATTTTTATTTGTATTTGTTTATTTGACAAAACATCACTCCCCTGGAATGGAGCAAAGAGGAACCGGTCCAAGTCTGTTCTGCTAGCCTGCCAGCCATTGTGCTTTATATCCCTCTGCTTCACATTCAGGTTCGGACACAAGTGAGGTGGAGTTTACTTTAAATCACTTTTTTGGAGCAAAAACACCCCATAGAGCTGTCATTTTGTCTTTATCTCCTTCAGTACATTTCAGCAAATTTAAGTTAATTTGCATTATGTACTCAATCTCACTATGCCGCTTTTTCATTGGCCAATGTCAGACTCATGTTTATATATAACCCGGGTCAAAGGTCGTTGCGGCCATTTTGTCACTTCTACATGGGACCAAGTGTTGACTATGGCTGCATTTAATTAGTCGTTCAACTTGCCCTCGGGGGAACCCCTGCCGCCGTCAGAAGTGTCATTCCATTTCTCTGAAAAAACTGAAGTTAACTCGGTGAGAACGACCATTGGAGGACTGAGGGAGCGATTCAACAACGATGGTCCCTCCAGAGGTGAGTGTCATCCACAATGCATTGCAGTTTGTGAATTGACTATGATAATGTGGTCCAGTTAACTGGGTGGAAACGTTCATAAGTGAGGCTTGTAGTGTTTCTGAAGGATACACACAGGCCTATTGGTTAGATGACACCGAAGGTGGTTGTAATGAGGGAGTTGTGTGTGTATGTTGACCAGGGCAGACTCCTCTCTCAGTTTGGAGTTTAATAGGCCAGATATAAAGTATTAAGCGACTTGCATCACTGGCTAAATCCATGCATGAATCCAATCTTCAAAGAGGAAATTAGATGTTGCAGATTCAAGGTTAAAAAACACAAAACAATGACATGGGTAAAAATAAAAAATAAACACCCCGGCAGAGCTGTTTGGGTAAATATCAGAATTGATTGGCCTTGTGTCATTTACTGACTAATAAAAGCTGGCAAGCGATATATTGCTCTTTCCGCTGTAGTTTGGGGTGTTTATTCTCTGTATTGAATGAGTCACTCACAGTCAGATGCAGCCTTGACTCTGCTATTATACTCCTGTTGACATTCATTTCCCAGATGATACCGCAGTCTGCATTGGTTAGTGGTTTGCTCTGAATAATGCATATTAAGTAATGGGCTTCCCGAATAGATTACTGGGCAGTCAGTTAGGCCATGCATAAACCAATCAATTATTCGATCAATGGCCTTCATTAGTCCGTCATATAGTTAAGCCCCATGTATGGGCCCCTGGTTGGAATGAATAATTTAGAGGCCTCGGAAGTAAATGAGGAAGATGGCCCAGTTCATTGTCTCCACGTATTGGATGTCACTGTCTCCCACCCATAAGAACTAAGGACCCCCATCTTGCGCTTGGACTGAATACTTCAGGGAGAACTGTTGTGGTCACATATTAAATTGCATCGTATGCGTGATATATTCATTAGCATTTAAACTCGTCAAGGTCTTATAGTAATTGTCTAAAAACTAGAAGCGTTCGCAACTTGGCGAGCGGTCAGGAATGTTAGTGTGTTCCTTATAAACGTGTCTAAATCCCACCGCACGGTCCAATACGTCGCAGAACAGTTTAAAACAAAGCCGCCTTCTGCACACATGTGGCCGCATGGAGTCTTTAAAGGCCGCAACTGCACCAGAATGTCGTGCTAGGAATGTTTCCTCAAGGAATCATTTCAGATCGCAGTTGTGCTAGCGGCGGTTGTTTTTCCGATGTTTCTGAGCACTAATGAGGTGCGTGGTACTCGCCTGAAGCCGGCTGTCTTTGAACGCTGGCATGCGTGGGGAACCAGAACCAGGCTTGAGACTCTGGCGCCGGGCCTTATACGGCGACCCGTCAGAACGCTGTGACGATGGGCACTTTGAAGAAGGAAGGTGGAGCTTTTTCAAAGCCCCGCTGCCTGTATTTTATTTTTACCCCTGGGACCCCTCAAATCTAGGATGAAGGGGAACATGGCCGTTCACAAAACGGAACAGATATCACTAGCTCCAGATACACCTAGCCTAACATATTCCTGTGTACGAGGTTATGAAGTTAATTTTTTTTACTTCTACTCCAATACATTGTCTTTTCGGTGTCACTCCTTCTATCCAGGGTTATTCTACGAATGGATAGGTACCCTCCATTTTAAAAGCATGCTGGCTACTTACCAGTCGTTCTGCTAGTCAACAGTAGTCTCATGTACCAGCCTGGCGTCTTAAACTCTCTTCCTGCCTAAAGTGGCCATGTTTCCTTCATGTAATTGCCTCTAGCAGCGTGGAATCAGACCTTAATGGTGGCCTAGGTGTTAATTGGTTTGAGCGACTGCTAACAGGAGAGAAACAGGAGAAAGGTGAATTAAGCCGGTGCATGTGGCCCATAAATATGATGGTAAGCCTGGGTGCTGTCAGGCCTTGTTAAGCAGTGCTCTGGCTTATGGTGGTCACACCTGCACACACACACACCTACACACACACACACACACACACACACACACACACACACACACACACACACACACACACACACACACACACACACACACACACACACACACACACACACACACACTAGATGATGCTGTCTGCCTTGTTGAATAGCGGAGAAGCTTTGCTCATCCAAAAGCTACCATCAATGCCCCCTCAGCCTCATTCACACGATTAATTCATGACGCCTTTCATAAAATATGAAGAGTTAAGAGTAGAAATGCAGCTCTGCAGCCAGTGGAAAACGACTGCTTTGCTACCACAGCTCCTCATACTGCAACATAACCGCTTTTCACAAAGGCTGAATTCCCATATATATCCCTATAACGGTTGCTACGCCAGACCAAGGAATGGTTCAGGGGAGGCCAGTTTTTGAAGTAGATATGGATAGGGGGCTTTAGCCAACTTGGTTGTATAATTTTATGGTGGCATATTAAGTGCCAAATTTGGTGATTGAAAATGAGTTCTACATATGTACCCCAAACCGCAAGTCCAAATCTAGTGTTGTACATGATCATTAGTCCTTGGGAACAGTTTGATTTGTATTCATGTCTTCTCATGAATTTAAATGTGTATATATTATATTATATTACATGCCCTGACTTACTAATTTGTTAATCATATTATTCTGGTTTCAAAGTACTTTGCTATTAAATTGAGTTTCGACATTGGCATATCATTTTTTGTGTGATGTGACCCAACCTTTTAAAAGGAGGGCTCACTTGTGTTGGCTTCCATGACAATGACTTAAAGTCTGTCAAGCATCTCTACTTTATTAGCATAGCCATTAGCTGACAAGTGAGTGATAGGTAGACTTCATTGGGTCGGATTGTAGAGTTCGTTTTTAACTGGAAGCCAGTCGCTGTTATATATTCAGCATCATCCACCCCCCACACACCCCTTTACCCCTTTTCTAACCACCTCTCCCTGGGGAGATTTTAAGAGCTTAATGTTAAGAATACCAACCTGAGGCATGAAGCATAACAACCAACTCAAATGATTCACTGACTTTCCTGCGGTCTGTTTGACAGCTTTCTTTTCCCTCTGCAATGAAAAAACTGCTCTTTCAGTCACAGGTGTCATGATTCCTGTGGGCACGTAAAAATAAGTTTGCACCGAAAGGGTATTCTTTTTTAGCTAGGTACTTTTCACTTTGTTAAACTTGCCAGGCTACCCGTATTTAACCAAAATGTTGAACGGTTGTTAGAAGCCGCATGTTTTCCATTGGAGTAATCCGCTGATTACCTTTCTCAAGAGCCAATGATTACAGGTTCCTCTGATGTTACGTTGCTAGGTGGAATAAGATGGAAATGGGTTGGTGGATAATGCTCTCTGGGAAAGCTTTGTGTTTCAGCTCCCGCTAACATGCTGCCTGTCTTTACCCCTCTGCTGCCCAGGCCCTATTGGTCACGCAGATCAGCTATCCGGCCATATTGGATGAGCTGAAATCATGGCTCAATCTGTGCATTGGCCGGCTTCCTAAAAGCCCAGTAAGAGATGTGCTGCAGGGTGGAGGTAGCGCGGGGGGTTGTGAATGGATGAGCATACATTCGGAGCTTCCTCTTTGTTTTGCCGTGGATTGTGGTTAGGAGGGAACAGGCTGCCTTCTAGCTGGAACACCGGCCTCTCTGTTGTCGAGGGATCAGAACACAAGAACCGGCTTGCTTGCTTTGTCTTGTGCATATGCTCTCTCGTTTGCTAAAGCCTCGCTACTGAGCTTCTGCTAATATAGGTACTTAGTGTTTTTATGAGTTCACACCCTCATTTAATCATCCATATTTCCTCTGAATCAGTAAGCCGTAACACAACATTCTCATGCGCAAGCGGACACACACACGTATGCAAATACACAATTGCACGGTGGTTTTTGGTGCCATATATTCTTATGTGGCTGTCTAAGAGCAAATTAAGAGTAGGGCTAGAAAGTGGAGAACCTCATTAGCGACCTATATTCACGCAATGATCTCCGCCTAGTCAGACAAATGAGTAGTCGATCCCCTGGAGATGGGGCGAGACGCATGTCTTCCTTTGAGACAGGGGTGGCCACAGAAATAAACAACGATGGGGAAGGACAGACATATGAAGTTATATATATATATATATATATATATATATATATATATATATATATATATATATATATATATATATATATATACTGTATATATAGTCCGAGAAGAGAGAGTTGGAGAGAGACTCACTGAAATGCAAATGGGGACAGATAGATGAGAGATTTCTTGCAGGTGTGATCCACCTGCTGACTTACATTAGCTATGCACCACCGCCGGCTCACACAGCCATTCACCTCCACCCCTGTGAACTGCACTGCCTTTGTTTCTCTCTCTCGCTCTCGCTCTCTCTCTTTATCTCGCTCTCTCTCTCTTTCTCTCGCTCTCTCTCTCGCCATCAAATCTCTTATTATTTACCTACTCATTCACCTGGCTGTATTTTATATTATAACAGCCTCAGTTCTGAGGATCATATCATTTTTGACTCGCCCCTCTTAAATATTAATTAAAAATCATCTCCAGGCTGATCTGCTGCAGACTTATTGACCAATACAAAATTCAAGGGTGGCTCCAAACTCTGTATGTGCGGATCGTATCTGAGGTGACCCTAACCTCAGTGTGGCTTGCATCATCATAGCATTGAAACGGAGTGCAAGTAAAGTTGCACTTTGAGGCATGGCAGACCGTGCCTTCATGGCATCAGTGAATCTGAAAAGTGTTTGCAAGCTATTGCAACATGGTGCAAAATGTGAACATCAGATTTTTCATACGTGCACGGAGTATGAATACATGTATTTTAGTGTGTGTGTGGACATGCACGTCTCATCGCAGAGCAAAGAGGACAGGGGAGTAATGTGTCTACACAGCCTGCCTTAAGCCCTTAGGGCATCAGCCCTGCCAATTAGCGCTAATTAGGGGATGGGGCCAACCCCATCCCAGCCCACATTTAGTCATTGTGTACAGGTTTCCTTCCAGTCCAGGCCTCCACCTTCACCCCCCCCCACCCCCCCCCCAATGTACAGCCCCATCAGAAGATATCAATCATGCAGTTTGGTCCAGTTTTGTCAAGGTGGGGCCAAGGAGAGATCAGCAGGGGATGGCAACCAGCTGCCATCTGTTACAAGTTGAACAAGCGTCTTGTACTCCCACGCCTGCAGCGACTGCAGCAGACTGGATGTGTGTGAAACAGAGGATGACACATGACATAGCGTGCCCTGAAGAGCATTTCTCTGGATGTCAGAGGTGGCGGGGGGGAGGGGGGTTGTACTGGGAATCTCAAGTTTATCTTAGGAATAGCAGCTGGAATGTTTTCGCTCGTCTCACACCGTGTCACTTGTTTTCACAGCTGATACCAAAGTAGGCTTAGAAAACCGCGAGAAAACACTTTCTTTAAAAATGAAATAAAAAAACGTTAACGAGGCAGACCGCACTCATTTTTGTTTTGGGTTTTTTTGTGAGGTCATCGGGGACACGTTTGACCCTCAGAACCTAATAACAGCCGAATAATATAAGTAGCCCGTATGGTCACATAATGAGTCTCTCCCCTTGCAGAGGTGATGGGCCACGCCGCTTTTCACCCTCAAAAGCAAATATTGGTCCCTGCTCTCCCGATGCAGCGGTCATGGGAAAGTGACACATCCACCCCAGCCCCCACCACCGTACCACCATCCTTGTCTAATTGGTCTCCGCACCCCAAACCAAGTGGCCTGTTTCTTGACATCTACCACCTGCCCGCCCCAGAAACACACACACATACAAAGACACGCTCAAACTCTTTTTCTCCACCTCTACAGCAATTTGAGCGGCAGCGTCCACTTCATCCATCACTGCCTTGGTAAGGGGCCTTTTCTTTAATTGCCTCTGTCTCTCGCTCACTCTCACCCTGCCCCCACCAATCTCTCTCCCTGTCTCTCTCTTGACGGATCAAGGTCCTTAAGCCCCCCCCCCCCCCCCAACACACACACACATGCATGTACACATGCACGCACACATACACACACACACACACACACACACACACACACACACACAGCCTCACCCCTTGTTCTATATCCATAGAGGTTCTTCCAGTGGGAGAGGGCTGGAGCTTGTCCCTGTCCCAAAGCTCCCCAGCAGAAGGGGGAGGCAGAGGGGGTGGAGGGGGTACTCTGTAAGTCGATCCAACAGGAAATCAATAAGTAGCCCTAATGCTGAATAATTGAGTTGATGGGAGTTCAAGAGCCCTCCCATAATGCACTGGGGCGCACATTTAGACTGTGGGCGCACACGTGGCCATAGCCACAATGCTTTTGACGGTTTTCATTTGTTTGGGCTGTTGATTGGGATGCCACAGTGTTGCCAGCATTTCATTTTTGCTTCTGGGTTGCATTTGCTCGCAGTGTTTTGATTGTTTGTGTAGTTTGGTTTGTTTTTAACCTTAGGCCATTCTGGCAATCCATAGCTCAACAAGGCTATATTTAGGCACAAAACAACATTTCAAACTTATTTTCCTAAATCTTAGGAGAATTTTGTTTCTCCGATTTTTTAGTTCTTATTTTTTCTTTTAATCACACATATTTAACCCAGATTCTTTAACAATTTGATAGATCATATATTGTTATTTTCTTTGTATTCTTTTTTTTTTTTTTGGTATTCTTGTTATGCTTTTGTCCGAGACCTCCCAGCAGTACATTCCCATCACACAAGCGCTGCGATAGAACAGCATGTAATGCAGTGAGAGAGAATGCAGATGGAGTGTCACTTGGTATTTCAGATGCACTAGAGGGCACAAGCCTCCCAGCTAAGAGGCACAGAGTCTTTGTCTTGCCTAGGCTGCTGTGAGGAGAGTTGCAGCTAAACTTTAAGCAAATCAGAGAGGAGTAGACCCGACGCTAAAATGTAACAGACCTGGTATTCCTTTAAGCAAACCAATGACACCTTAAGATACAAATAAAACTGAACCAAATTTTGGTTCAGCGTAATTGAGTTTGTGTTGAGTATAGAGGAACGTAGTATTAGTAACAGGTACAAAGAAATGAAACAAAGCAAATAGTGATGTAGAGATGGGCCAGCATGGATACAGATTGAGAGACAGATGGACAGACACAAACTGAAATACAGTCGACAGACTCTTGGGGTCATGGATGTCATCCTATTCAGCACATAGCATGCGCACAGACGCACACAGTCCCTTCATGAACCAAGGAACCAACCTTTTTGTTGCCAACTTTCAAGCTCCACTAGTATTCTTTTTTTTATTTTTGGTCTGGGTGTCATTTCTTGAGCTTTCTCTAGCTCAAAAACACACACACACATACTAGTAAATGCATAACACCCTCGCCCTCCTGCCTTGTTTGCCATCAGGATGCCTGAGGCGAGAAAACTTCCTGTCCACCATTACACACACACACACACACACACACACACACACACACACACACACACACACACACACACACACACACACACACACACACACACACACACACACACACACACACACACACACACACACACACACACACACACACAAACAGCCTATACACAAACACACAAACAGCCTATACACACAGACAACCTACACACTCACACACCCAAACATCCTATACACATAGACAACCTACACACACACACACACACATACACACACAAAAACACACAAACAGACTATACACACAGACAACCTACACACACAGACACACACACACACACACACACACACACACACACACTGAGACTTGTTTGCATCCTCGAGCAAGAGGCCTAACCCCTACCTGCTCTTTAATGACTTGAATGAATGAATGAATGAACTGTAGGCAACTTCGGATGAGAGCATCTGCTAAGTAACTCAACAACTAAAGGGTAAATCACATTTTATTGAACAAAGGGACAAACTGCTGTAAATGTCTTTCATGTCGATGCTTCGGCGTACTGCCAAATAATTGGCTAAATTTATAACCTATTATGTACTCCTTTTATTAAAATTTTCTTCATCATTGTTTATGGTTTATAATAGTCATGCCTTCAATGCTGCTGATCATTGCACTTCATACTTGACGTTAATTTATGTATGTGTTTATTTTCGTCACTACTAATACCTGTTTATTCGACACTGTAGAATGTGCACACATACGTGCCGTTGCAGGCACGCCCACACATACACATCGAAACACACACACACACACACACACACATACCCACAATCACAATCAACCCACAGACAGCTAAGACAAATATCGATAAGGATCCACTCTGCCACCACAAACGCCTACTACTCCCAGCACAAGAATAGAGTTGATAGAAACAAAAAACACACACACACACACACACACACACACACACACACACACACACACACTCTTCCTTCACCTCCTTGGCTGTTTGGTCTCCCTCCAGGCTAAATGCACTCAAGCCTGCAGATGGCAGATAATGACAGTACCGTCCCCTGTGCCTAGTGGCGTGTGTGTGTGTGTGTGTGTGTGTGTGTGAGTCTCCACTGTGTGCTGTTGCCAGTGGCTGTGGGTACTAGTCTTTAGTAGCTGCCATGCTTGTTTCCTTGGTGATCGACCAAGCTTCTTATCCACTGACTAAATTGACAGATTAGTCAGTGGCCCACTGAATCAGTTGCCTACTGGTATACCTAGTAGCACATTTAGGGTTATTTTGGACTGGTTGGGAAATGGATTGGCCCACTAGGGTATTTGTGTGCGTGTGCATGTGCGCATGTTCGTAAGACCACAGGCAACCTTTTACACCCAATGTCCCTTTTCCATTAACCTGTAACTGCTTGTCCCTCTGCTGTCACTAGGAGAAAATGGGGGTTTCACTGTGCCTTCAGCTTCACCCTGCAATTGCCCTCCCACAGAATATAAGTATGGCCGTGTGTGTGTATGTGTTAAGTAGTGAGTGTTGCTACTGCTCTGCGCTGTATGTCTACTTGACACCATTTCCACAGCCGAAAACATCCCCAGCCAAGTGCTGGCTGTTCTTCCTGTGCCAGTCTGACCTGTAACTGCGAACCTCAGCCTGGCTGGTTTTCATTAAGTCTTTCCTTCCTTGCTTCTTAGAGTGAGTTGAGTAACACTGTAAACCTTTGCATCGCCTTCAGTACTAAAGAGTGAAGTCTTCTCTCTCTCTCTCTCTCTCTCTCTCTCTCTCTCTCTCTCTCTCTCTCTCTCTCTCTCTCTCTCTCTCTCTCTCTCTCTCTCTCTCTCTCTCTCTCTCTCTCTCTCTCTCTCTCTCTCTCTCTCTCTCTCTCTCTCTCTCTCTCTCTCTCTCTCGAGATGCATGCGGATGTTGTAATAGTAGAGGCTGTGAGTTAAAAGGCTGGTGTTGAACATGTTTCGTTATTGTAGTGTCCAAACAGACAGTTTGGGTTTAGCAGCGTGATAATATCAGGAAACAACACTGAACCCAAAGTGACGAACATGGCCAGTAGAGCTGTTTGAAGAGGCCATTGAATAAGAGGTTCGCCCAATGCCCATACATTTGTGGAAATACTAGTACTACGGTGCATAAGTCCTATGCTTCAGACAGGATTGTGTAAATAATGTCATAACTCCAAGGTTATGTTAACTTTCGTAGATAGTTTTTTCTCAGTAAACATGTTGATGTCAGAGTCAGGGGTAGAATGGGGAGCGGGGGGACTTTCAGAAGTGCAAATCCTCCATTCTGTACACCAAATAGGATAAATACCCACCTGAATCTCCTCTTCAGGGCTTGGGGCTAAGAGACTCCTTGCCCAGGGCCGTCCCAAGTGAGAAGGGCAGAGGTGAACCAAAAGATGGAAAAGCCCTCTTGGAGCTCTTAGCACCTCAAAGCTGTGCTAGATGAAACCAAAGCCACATGCACAGGAATCAGGTTTTTAGTTTAAGGCCATGGGCTGGGAGTGTGTTATGCTAATTGACCTAGCTAACAAACACTATTTCCCCTCTGTAATTCCAATCGGTTCTAATGTTTGAAAAGAAAGTGTGTCAAGGATGTTGCCTTCAAATGTGTGTTTGTGTGTGTATTGTGTAAATGTTGTTTACTTTGTGTGTGTATGTGTGCACACACTTTTGTGCATGTTGTGTTTCTTATGCATGTGTGTGTGTCTTTTCCAAACCTGCATCCCAGTAGGCTTGCTCAGGGTTTTGCATGTGAATCAGCGCTGGGAGGGGAAAGGCATGATTAGATTGGCGTGTCGCGGGCAGAGCAGAGCTGGATGGAGACTGCTAGCTTCATTTGATGGATTACACTCCCTTAAGGAAGAGAGCAATGCCTCTAGGTGCCTCAGACAACTGTGTTTGGACAGCAAAACAAATGGCGGTGGAGCGAGGTACTCAGAAATCGATAAAGGGATCTCATAAACAAAGGATTAGCCCGTGCCAGTCCTGCATCCGTTATGGCGCTGCACTCTCATTGTGTTTAAAAACTGCAATGTACCTAAAGTGCCTTGCACAACGTCTGAGAACCATATTAAACTATGATGGGTGTTATGGGAGATTAAATAAAGAGGGAAAGTACAAAGTTTGCCATAGTAATCACACCTGGCAAAGGAAATGCACAATATATAACATTGTTTAACAATTCATGAATGAATTGTTAAGGGTGACACATCGGGTGTCAAACAGAGGTCCTGTCTGCTTTTAAGGGCCAGACGATTTACTTTTCCTTAGCCCAATAGGATTGCTGCAGCTAATCAGCATCTTTTTCCCCTCCCTCTGTCTCACGTCGTTCATTTCCCGTCTGATTGGGATTGAAGTTGTGCAGATGACATGGGGGTTTTAAAATATTAATAAACACGAAAGAGCGTCCGCACACAGGCGGGGTGCATTAGGAATGATTTCATTCTGTCAGCACTGCGTAGGTAGTACTCCTGCAGCACCTTGATGCGTGCAAATTCATTTCTCCAAGCGTTGAGCGAGAAGATGAATTAAAACGAAGACAGAAAAAAACTGTCAACAACTTCAACGGCGGGGATGAGAACTCAGCCTAGTGGATTGGAGAAGAGCGATGAGTCTCTAATCTGGTTAAACTTTGCTTGCCCTGTATGAATTCAACCTGCTCCACCCCCATTCGCCCATTCTCACCCCCCTTCTTCCTCCCGTCTTTTTAACACCTTTTTTATTGACTCCCTCTTTTATCTCCCCTCCAAGCAGCTAATCTGCCGAGATGGCCTCATCTTGTTCTTCTTTAACCAATGTACGACTGTGCGAATGTAATCTATGTCTATGTGGAGGAAGAGTTGAATGAATTGGATGTTATTAATGGTATTGGAACGGGAAGAGCAGGTAAATAATTGTGGCCTTCTTGTTTGCTTGTCTTCTAGTTGGATTTTCCGGCAAACTAGTCTTTTGAAACGCTTGCTTATAAAATCCTGTTATTACACGGGCGGGTTGGGCATGTTCATGGAAAGGTGGTCTATCAAAGGCATTTTACAGTTTTGGTTTGGTTGCCCCATATCACCTCATTTTGTAATTCTGCAAACAGAGCCGCTGAATTTTGCATCAGGAAGGATTTAGGAGTGTGTGTAGCGAGGACGGTTAGAAGCGAAGGCGCTCACATGACACGCAGCCACCCTGCCTCCCTGATCCCCTTCTGGCCTTATTGTCGGAATATTTCATGACATTAATGAGCAGAAGAAAAATAATACAGCATAAGGCACTTTGTTTTGCGCGGCCGACCGACAGTGGTCCAGTGTAGCCAGGGCGACGGGATAAAATATTGAAGCTGGTAACGACGTTATACTGCTGACTGGAGGAAGGTACGCGCTCCTCCTGGCATCTCTTACAAAAACACTTCAACTCTGTTCATGTGCAGGGACACAGCGTGGTTGTTCTGATTTATTGTCCTAGTCACTGAGCTCCCACAATTTTTCCCCTTTGAAGGAGCCTTCTTGGGGGGGATCAATAAAGTGTTATTATAAAGTCAACTTTTAGAAGAGTTTGTGTCTTTAGGCGCATGCTTGAGCAGCATACAACTAAGCATTGGTATGGATAGAATACCATACCTATTCAACATGAATGTCTATTGCATTGCAAAGCCCACAAAGTTGTGCTTTGCCATTCTCTTCAACCCTTCACCATGTTTGGCTGGGCCAAGACACCTCTGTCTGCCTCAGATTAGTTAGTTCGTTATTTTGTTTCTCTGCTACAGAACAGTCAATCAAAATGTGCGTCTCAGATGGAGTGTGACATCATAAATTGGGATCATACGGTATTTATGCGAAACTAAATCACCTGCTGAAGCGATGGCGCGGAGCGGAGAGTGATAGACGAGCGTTTTCCTATCCTTTGATGGGATCTGAAGACGGAGCCACGGCTGATGAGCTGATGGATAGGGTGTGCCGGGTCGGGGGCCAGCGATAGAGGCACGGAGACGAGTAGAGGAATGGCTGGACGATGGGAGGAATCGACGTATGGATCAGTGGGGCCAGGGGTGAATGGATAGAGGCCCACGGCCATTACTCAACCGCTTGACGAGTCCTTAGAGGTTTTTTTTTGTAAATATATAGAGTAAGTACGTATCTCTTGCAGGTTTCACGTACACCAGCTTCTAGAATAATGCAACGCCCTCAGTGACCTTGAGTTGCAATGATGACTAATGGTACTGAATGGGAAATTGAAGCACGGCCTGTGTGTGTGTGTGTGTGTGTGTGTGTGTGTGTGTGTGTGTGTGTGTGTGTGTGTGTGTGTGTGTGTGTGTGTGTGTGTGTGTGTGTGTGTGTGTGTGTGTGTGTGTGTGTGTGTGTGTGTGTGTGTGTGTGTGTGTGATTGTGTAAACCCTCTTAGTAGGCTGAGGCTCATTCCACTATGGATTTCCACCTCACTCACCATTATCCACTGAACTTCAAGGCTACAATTTATTTCTAAACATGTGCAGAGGTACATGCGCTACATGGTGAAAAAGACAACCAGAGCAATGCAGTGGTCTTTGTGCGTGCTGATACGCGCATGTGTTCTTTCTGGCTACAGCAGATAGAAATGTCAGGAGAGATGGAAACATCATTCCATATTCATCCTTGTGCCATCTCCTGCCCTGTGCAATTTAGCACCTGATGCTGATCCAATAACATTAGATGGCTGCTCTGTTCTTTCCCAGTCCTCTTCCTTGCCTTTTGTCTTTCATCTCGCGTGCCAATCTAATTTCACCCGATGTCATGTCAGTAGCTTCCCATGCACTCAAAGCACTCAGCCAACATTTTGTGTCTTTCTCTTCTGAAGTCTAGCTTGTATATTTTTGTGCATTAATAAATATTCTGGTCTGGTAAGATGGTCCAGGCACGTCTTTTAATCAAAGGGTGCACAGATTACCTCTCCCCTGCTGTTGTGTCATGTCAGCCAGCTCTACTGCTCAGCGCTGTGGAGACATCCTGGTGGAACTGGATTAGCACGGGGGCACGTGCAGTGCCTCCCTCCCCCTCGTGCGAGAAGCTCTGTGCCCCTGTGCATGCGAATGACATCTGGTGCCATCGTGAGGGCATAGCTTTTACTTTTGTTGCATATATGTAAGAAGTCCTGAGTCCCCATGCTCCCGGGAAGATCAGAAGGGCTAGAGGGGTGAACATGGAGGTGGGAACTAGGAGAGAGAGACCCCAAAAAGTCCTGTTCTCCTCAACTACTATTCTCCTCTTATTTGGTTTCCCCTTCTCTCATCTCCACACCTACCATCTCCTTTCCTCTCTACTTATTTTCCCTCCTCTAATCTCCTTTCCTTTCACCTCCTCCCTTCTCTACTCTCTCCTTCTCGTCTCCCTCTTTTCATATTTTCTCTTCTCCTTTTGTGGCCTCTCCTTTACTATTCTCTTTTCTTATGCCATCAATCTCTCTCTCTCTCTCTCTCTCTCTCTCTCTCTCTCTCTCTCTCTCTCTCTCTCTCTCTCTCTCTCTCTCTCTCCCCCCCCATCTCTCCCCCCCTCATCTCTTATCTGCTCTCCTGCACCATGCTACCATGTGTCACGGGCAGATGAAAGGTGGACAGACATGAAAAGACCTCCTGGATGGGGCTGCCCTGCTATCCCCCCTCCCCCACACACACACTTGCCACCTCTCTGCCTACAGATGTGGTGGGGGGGGGGGGGGGGGGGGGGGAAGAGGAGGAGAAAAAGGGGCGTGGACTTGGACCTGACCATCCGAAGTCCAGTGCCTCTTACTCTCCCTCTCCTCTCACCCCTTCTCTTTACCCTCCTTTCATCTCTTCTCTTCACCTCTCCTTTGAATCTTGTATCCTTTACGCTTCTCTCCTGCCATCCATCTCTCTCATCCTCTCTCTCTCTCCCACTCTCCCTCTCTCTCGTGCTGTCTCGTTCTCGCTCGCCTCGCTCGCTCCCCCATCTCTCTTGCTCATTCTCTCATCCCATCCCCTTCCAGCTTATTTTAGGTTATTTTTTACAGTCGCTGCCCCATCTCTCTTGCTCATCCTCTCATCCCATCCCCTTCCAGCTTATTTTAGGTTATTTTTTACAGTCGCTGCCCCATCTCTCTTGCTCATCCTCTCATCCCATCCCCTTCCAGCTTATTTTAGGTTTTTTTTTTACAGTCGCTCCCCCACCTCCTCGCGCCTTCCCCCCTCCTCATTTCCTCTCCCCTAGTCTTGGGGGCTCTGGGCAGAATGAGGTTTGGCTGGATTGGCAGCTGTCGTGAGGGGCGGCGAAGCTGGGTGTGAGTGGCGCAGTGTCAGCTCTGACTTCAGGGGGCTTACGGTGGGGAAGAAAGGATGTCTGTGACATATATGGATAACCAAGGCCCCCACTCTCTTGCTCGCTCTCTCCTTTTCCCTCTCAACTCTCTCTATCCATCTCTCTCTTTCTCTCTCTCACTCTCACTCTGTCTCTCTCTCTAATGCGGACCGAAAGCTTAATCTTTATTATTTTTTATTTTTTAAGAGTCTTCCAAAGTTCACCCCACAATTTAAAAAGCTGTTCATCCGAAACTTTCCTGTTCGCTTACCTTGCTCCCCTCGTTTGCTCTTTCCCAATTTCCTCTGTGTTATTTCAAGGAATTTCCCATGATTAGGTATTAATAACAACACAAAATAGGAATTGACTTTTTTACCTTGTCAGTTCATCTCCTTTCCGTTTCTTCTGAGAATTTTCAGTAATGTGTCACAACGTTGTTGGGGTATCTCCAACAGAATCAATATCCACCCCGTCTCACAGCACCCCTATAGGTTGAATCACAACCTGCATTACCTAGATAATGCTTCCCATTATGGAAGCCACTGTGGCGTTTCTTGCTACCTTGAAGGCCAGCAGACATCCCTAACATGCATTGATAACTGGCGCTTCATTTACTTTACTTTCTTACCACTTCTCAATGTTACTTTTTATACGTCATGCCCAAACACTAACAGCCTTTCTGGAAAAGCATCCGAAGGCGACCGTCATCGCCTGTTCATTCACCAGCCACAGGAAATCTGCAAAAAAATGAAATGTTAAAAATAAAATGAAACGTGAAATTGTCTTAGTTCTAAGTTGCCATGACTAATTCCCGGGTGGAGGAAGTGTAGTTTGTGTATGTGTTTTTTTTTTCTCGTGTGTGTGTGTGTATGTGAGGCATCTGCGACTGTGACTTGAATAATGCCAGCAGGAAATAATGCATTTATTCTTTTTTATGTATTTCCCCTTTATTTTATCTTCCACTTTCCCTCTGGCTGAAAGTGTCCCCTTCTGTGTGGAACATAAGGGCGGGTGATGGAGAAAGACAGAGAGGATGCATAGAGAGGAGAAGGCTGAGACACTTGTGAGACATGGATGGTTCTTTTGGAGGGGGTACTTAACAGGATCTGGCAACAAGCGGTGCTTCTCCAGAGACACTGTGCCAGACATGGAGGGGGATTGATAAGACTGCATGTTAAATCGGGACATTCTCAACAAAAAAATAATATATATATATATATATATATATATATATATATATATATATATATATATATTATTGTTTTTCTCAAGTTTACACATTTACATTTCTATGTGAAGTTTCTTGGAAGCCTCTTTTCACTTCTCTATTTCCCTTTTCTCAACAGTTTCCCTGTAGAGATGTGCAGTGTTTTCTCACACTATAAATTATCCTTCAAACAAGGGCGGACATTTTGTTGAAGATTCTCAAACCAAACTCATTTTCAACTAATCAACTACATAGAACATATCAATGTGCTCACACCAGTTCCAGTTTGAAATGTTAACAATCTGGAAAAAATATAAAAAATGGCTGACAAAATTGCAATTGCCGTGGTCCCCGGTGCAACCTAACATGCTTTTAGTCCTGAAACCAGGACACTGTCTCCTCTTAGCTGAGAGGTGCCACTGCCCCTGCTTGTGTGGCAGGGAAGCCCCTGACCTGTGAAACATGGCCTCCAGCTTTCCATCTGTTTGGAACTTTCTCTGTCTCTTGTTGATTCCGGACACGTTGCACTTGCTTTCAACACCCCATACATATTACATTAAGGATAAACACTGCTGTGTGTGTGTGTGTGTGTGTGTGTGTGTGTGTGTGTGTGTGTGTGTGTGTGTGTGTGTGTGTGTGTGTGTGTGTGTGTGTGTGTGTGTGTGTGTGTGTGTGTGTGTGTGTGTGTGTGTGTGTGTGTGTGTGCGTGCATCTACATGTTAGTGAGTGTATGTGTGTGTATGTGTGTTGGCACCCATGCTTGGCTGGTCGCTGGATGCGGGCTCCTTCACATCCACTCTGTGTCCACCTGTCTGTCTTCCTGACCTGCGTGTGTGTGTGTGTGTGTGTGTGTGTTATTATTTCTGAGAGTATCCAGAGAGGAAGGCTAAAGGTGTGGACAAGTGGACCTAATTACAGCAGATCTGGAGCTTATTTAAAAAAAATTGGAATGTCAAAGCATAACCTTGATGGAGTTCTCTCTCCCTCCCTCCCTCCACCTTCCTCCCACACACAACCTAAACTACAAGTGTCTTCTTAGCCCCACTTGTCTCTCTTCTCTCCACGCTCCATTCTCTACTTCTCTGGCTTCCTGCATTGCTGACGGCCGGCCTAGACTGGCTGACTACTTGACTAGCCAGGAGTCTAGCTGCAGCTTTGGATGTATCTGTGCTTTGTTTTGCCAGGATGTCTGTTTGTGTTAGTTTTGGGTTTTGTGCGTGTGTATTTCTGTGTGTGTGTGTGTGTGTGTGTGTGTGTGCAATAGAAAAACTGTTTTAAATGTGTATGACGCTGGTTTGTGAATGTGCGTGAGAGTTACATGCATTTGATAATGGTTTGGTTAAGTTTAGCACGCTAGCAGTGCCAAAGTTACCCCGCTAGGCTCTGATTATTATGGGATGTGGTCGGGGAGTTCTCCCAATCTGCCTGGGTAATGTGGCGACATATAACTGTTACGGCGCTCAAACAGCTGCTCTGGGACCCAGGACTGGCTAACCGAAACATGCACACACACACACACACACACACACACACACACACACACACACACACACACACACACACACACACACACACACACACACACACACACACACACACACACACACACTTTACACACACACACACTTTACACACACAGACATGCACACTGTCAGTACGACAGTAGCTCAGGAGGTAGAGAAGATCCTCTGTCAACTGGAGGGCGGCCTCGCATGGTTAACCACCCACCCACACACACACGTGCACATGCACACACACACACTTGCACCTTTTCCTAACCTTTCTCCCATGTGCCCTCCCCCTGCAGCTGGTGGCCATCTACGAGGAGCAGGACCCCCACAACGGCGGCGATGGGACCAGCGCCAGCTCCACGGGCACCCAGAGCCCCGAGCCCTTCCCCACAGACCTCAGCTCCACCAACGGCTCCTACCAGCCCTACCAGCCCGCCAGCGAGATCGAGGTCACCCCGTCCGCCCTGCTCTCCAGTGAGTGACCCTTCCTCCCTGTGTCACCCTAAGAGCACCCAGTAGGGTGCCTGTGTTGCAGCGTAGCGGTGGTGGGGTTTACCGGGAATATACATGAACGCGAGAACAAGAGGCCCAGTAGAGCACCGCTATAAAATATGTACTTCTCCATAGCATTGTTTATAGAGTTGTTTCATTTGTATTTTACAACCTCGCTGTTTTGTTGACGTGCAACAGTTAAAATAAGAGCACCCAGGTGCTGTTCAATGTGTTCTTTATGGGGGTCTGGGAAGCTTTGAATATAGGGGTGGTTTTATGGGAAGCTCTTTCTTTCCACCATCTGCTATCCAATGTTCTGTATCTGAACTCAAGAGGATGCTTCTCTCTGTACGCTTGCAGTTGCAGGTATGAGTGCGGTTTGTGACATCACAACTACATTGAACCTATCATGACCCGACATGCAAATATAGGCAACATTTTTAATGGTTAACCTCAATGGGTTAGACTGGGCAGATGAGGTGTGTTGTGGCATGTGGGCATAGTCCACGTTTTTCAGGGCATATAAAAATGACTCTTGAGTCTTTGTTTTACTTCTGAAACAAAAAACGCCATTTCAATCAGGTGTGTATGCAGGTGTACACAGTATCCTTGCAATTGTTGAGTGTCCTTGTAGGATGGGCTAGGGGTGTCAGGGATATGTAGTGCTGAAGCCGGGGGACAGACCCTGAAGCGAATCAGACAGACAGGTAATGGACAGAGACAGCCAATGTAGATGAGTCTAGCCAAGCATTAGCATCACCGCGCAGCTCCACTGCACAGTGCAGTGGGGACACACACTGCATGTGAACACAGACCAACAAATACAGGTACTAGAAATCTAGGACCCTGAACACACACACACACACACACACACACACACACACACACACACACACACACACACACTGTGTACATGTCTAAAGATGTAGGTATACAAGGTGTACAAGCAGGCACACGCACACCGGACATATACACTTTTCAATACATAGTAAACATGGTAATCACACATGAACTCTTTCATTAACACAGATTTACAAAAACAGACGTTCTCAATCCATGAGATTCTTTAGAATACACACATGGGTCCTCACACTCCCACCTGTTCAAGCTTTGTGTCTCCGTATTCATGCCCATGAAGTGGAACGGCTGGGCTGTCAAAGACCTGTCTCCCCCTTCTGAGGACATCGAGAACATCCTGTACCCTGAACACACACACACACACACACACACACACACACACACACACACACACACACACACACACACACACACACACACACACACACACACACACACACACACACACACACACACACACACACACACACACACACACACACACACACACGCCCAAGCACACACACACACATGGGCGAGCACACACACAAACACACACTCGGGTGAGCGCACACACACACACACGGCCGAGCAAGAACACACACACAGACAAACCCTGGAAGTACACACACATGCACACATACGCACACACACTTTCACAAAGACTATCATAACACAGGGTTAGGGTTACCACAACATATAATATTTTCTTTGCCAGTGCCTGAAACACACACATAAGCTATTCATAGATAGATTTATATATATTTACATCCATTAGGCGCTAGACAAATAGAAAATAGACAGACAGGCAGCCTGGCAACACTCTAACACTCTGGCAAGACTTCCAGAGTTATGAGCAGGACTGTGGAGAATGTCCCTTCAGAGATTGGGATGAGTGAATTATCTTCAGCCATATTGCACATAGCAGACATCAAAGTGTGGCACCAGGCAGCTTTACTGTTAGGTAAGGGGTTCCGAGAAAAATAAAGATTTCAAGAGCTTAATGTTTTTCATTTTCCAATCTCAAACTCTCTTCTTTGCTCTGTCACCCTCTTTTCCTTTTTTGATTTCTCTCTCTTTCTCTCTCTATCCATCTCTCTCTCCCTTTCTCTTATCTCTATCTCTCGCTCATATCTCTCTCTCCTTATCCCTCTATCTTCATCTCTCTCTCTCTCTCATATCGCTCTTGCCTTATCCCTCTCTCTCATATCTCTCTCTCCTTATCCCTCTATCTTCATCTCTCTCTATCCTTATCCCTCTATCTTTATCTCTCTCTTGCTCTCTCTCTTTCTCTTTGCTCCTTGCTCTCTCTCCATCTCTCCACTTCTTCATCAGTCCATCTTGGGAGCTTGTCTTCTCCGGGCCGCTGTGTGTGCTGAGCAGGGTCAAGTCACTCTTAATTGGACCGGAGATGAGATGTAAATTACAATAATGAATGTCATTTTCACATAATTACACAGACTCTGGTCCACCTCTGCCCACTCGCCACGGAAAAGTATAATCTCTTAGAAGTAAGGCAGAATGTGCAGAACTTTAAATTGGCACAGAATCCAAATAAAATACACATACACCAGCGGACGGCAACGGTCTCCTCTCTCTTTGTCAATCTGCGTCGTTTTAAGTTTTCTCATTTGGACGTCTTGAGTTGGTGGGTTAGTCAGCTCTCTGCTGCTCATCCTTGCAGTAACGTTGGAGTCTGAAAGTAGAATAGATATATATACGTAGATGTTTTTTTTATATAAATTAATTGATCAGTTCAGTGTCCTTAAATTAACTGACAAAAGAAATATCACATCATTTTGTCTGTGTGGGTATTTTTTATCATCCTTTTCTCTTCCAGCTGTAAAAGAAACCTGTATGGTTGTCACGGAGACATTGCATGTTCATCCGTGAAAAGTAGGCCACCTGTGTGCGGCTTGACAGAAGCAGCGCTGGTCAATGAAGCTTACCTTGTGTATCGACCAAAGAGAAGTCCCTCTGGCCTCTGGTCCCCCTGCTCTCTTCTCTCTCTCTCTCTGTTTCCAAACCCTACCTTTTCACACCTCACCGCACCGATGCGCCTGTCTGGCGAGGTCCCCCGTAACGGCACAATACTCTTAAAGTTTTCCTCTCCACCTTTCCACTTTTTGACAGGGATAGTGTAAAAATATATTTCTGGAGAGGGGGAAGAAAACCTTCCACATCAGAAAGAAGGGGTCAGCTGATTGCTCCCAGAGACACAAACCCACATGAAGAGGAGACACACACACACACACACACACACACACACACACACACACACACACACACACACACACACACACACACACACACACACACACACACACACACACACACACACACACACACACACACACACAAGAAAACTTAGATGCTGACCTTGGACCAAGAAGAGCTCTGAAACTAGAGTGGCTGGTAGATTGTGATTGCTGTGACATTCCTGTGATTATAGCCCCCACCCCCCATGTTGTATCTCCACTTCACATTCAAGGCCCCGGTAGTTTGGCCCCCTCAAGTGTTATTTTTTGGCTTGTTTCGTAAGAGCCAGAAAGTCAAAATGGATCATTTTTGGCAACACACACACACACACACACACCCCTCAACCACACACACACACGCCAGGTGTGTCCGTGCCATGACAAGGATGCTTGGCGGCCATTACGGAGATTGCTTGTCAGGAGAGAGAGGAGAGCTGAGTGCAGTCGTCTCTGGAGGGCTGTAATCCATTTTTTAGCCGCGGCTGAAGAGGCTCAGTCCTACGCCAGCCAAGGCCAGATAGAAGTCAGTGTAGCGTGCCAAGCAGAGGCCATTGACCAGACGGTAAACACACACACACACAATGCACTCAGCCCATATTGACCCATGGAAGCCAAGCCCCTTAAGCCCGGCCCAAACGGTGGTAAGAGGAACACACACATCTCTTGTATAGCGTTAGCGTCGGCCATTTCATGTTGTCACCGATGTTAATTATTTTAAATATATCTATATAATTCATCCTTTAATTCTTAATTCTCTCCCTCTCACTGTGCCTCTATCTTTCTCGCTCTGTCTCTCTCTGTCTATCTCTATCTCTCTCTTTTTCTCTCTCTTGTTCTCTCTCTCTCTCCCCCTCCCTCCCTCCCTTCCAGACCTGATCAGGAGAAGCTTCGAGTGAGTGCCAATTGGTGATAACCTTAAGTGGGATTTGAGGGGTTTGAACTGCATGCAGTATGCTTTGATGGAAGGCCACAAGATACAATCTCTCTGCAAGCCCAGTCTTCTGTCTGTCATCCTCTCTCTCTCTCCCCTTCATGATATATCACTCTCGCTCTCTCTTGCTTGCCCAGGTGATGCCCTGTCGGCCAAACTTTTTCTTGTTTGCTCATTCCAAAACCAGTTAGTGTTAGGGTTTGGGTTAAAGTGCAATGTTTTATGATGCCATGATGTCCTTATTTCAGAAGCATCCAAGAAAGTGGATACGAGTAGAGTGTGTGTGTGTGTCTGCTTGCTTGTGTGTGAAAGTCTAATTAGGGGGCAAATGATTGGTACTAATGGTGAATCCATCTCACAAACACAAAGTACTACACCTGGTTATCCTTACAAATGGCCTGCCAGCCTGCTGAATCCATACAGAACACAGCATAATAACAACAGAGCACTACAGGATGTGCCTCTGGCTCTATAGCAGATGCAGTACCACGTGTGGCCACTTGAGGCACTTAACATGATATTACCGTATCTCCACCACTTTATCTCTATGTTCTGAGCAGGGGCACTCATTGCTAGCATCATTAGCTACCAACAGCGAGCACTTTAAACCCACCGTCTCTCCCCAAGAGGCCGGCCTATAGCAAGCACTTCTTTTTTCTTTTTCAGTTCGGAGAAGGGCCTATTAGTTATGTCAACTCTTAATCATACACTCCTGTTAGAGAGACCAGAGAGAGACTGCTAGGGCAATGGAGAGAGGGAGACATTACGGTCTATGCTAGAGGTAGACATTACAGGCTCAATCTTTGTTCTGCTGCTGGAATTGCCTTTTCAAAATGAGGTCATTGGGAAAAGTACATGATCTTGGCCATGAATAGTAAAACAATTCAAGTCTTTCAAGTGTTATGTAAAACATAATTATTCTAATTGTCATGAGGGCTGGGATTTATGTTATGATCATACCATATGGGCTGGGAATTATTTAATGATCATACCAATGTGCATGGATGTGTGTGCATCCATATGTGCTATAGTATACAGTACATATTTGTATATGCAAATACACACACAGTTATAATTGTGTGTATGTGTGTGATTCAATACAATTTTCCCATGGCTATTTAGCTTGTATTCCCTCTCAACAAGTAGGCACACACACACACACACACACACACACACACACACACACACACACACACACACACACACACACACACACACACACACACACACACACACACACACACACACACACACACACACACACACACACACACACCACACACACAGGCACACACACACACACAAACCCCAGCCATGATCCTGATGGCTGATAAACGGCCACCCCTGACCCTGCTCTCCACTACCATAATGTGGCTTTCTGGTTGAGCTCCGTGTAAACACAGAGAGATGTATGGAGCCTGAGATGAAGGATTTTACGGTCACAAGAGAGGAGGGGGCGTGAGGGGGGGGGTGGGTATTCCACATTAGACACAGTTTATCATTTAGAGGGGGACTGACATGGTGTGGTGGTATGCAAAAAAACCATTTGGTTCAAGTGTTTATTTTAGCTTATCTCCATGTTAAGTCGTGAGCCAAGGGAACATGGCACCACGGTTATTGTTTTAGTCTTTTTTCTGTAATAATAATTCAGTTTGAGAACCAAACAAGTTACATGGAAAACATACATGTTGCAGAGGCCTGCTTCAGGGTCCAGTGAGGCGCGCGCACGCACGCACATTCCCACACGCACGCACACACACACACACAGATGTACAGCCTTGTTGATCCACTGTTAGTTTTTTTTGTGCTTCTGAGATTCCAATTTAAATCTCAGTTAAAGCGAATCGTTTCACACATAGTTCCTCTGGCTGATGGGTGAGATCTCTTGTTTGCAGTAGGCTCTAATCATTAAGAGCCCTAATGACTGGTGATTACGTTGCTCCACCACTCCTCCTTGTTCCTACGTACCATCACACTAATGGCGCTGGTTTGGAAATTAGCTCAGTCTCCATCTCTCTGCCTCTCTCTCTTTCTCTCTGTTTCTATGCCTCTCGCTCTCGCTCTCTGTCTGTCTGTCTGTCTGTCTGTCTGTCTGTCTGTCTGTCTGTCTCTGTCTCTCTCTGTCTCTCGCCCTCTCTATTTTTCTTTATACCTCTTTATTTCTCTCTCTAACTGACTCTCCATTCTCTATATATTTCTCTTTCCCTTTCTTTTTCTCTTGTCTGCCTGCATGTCCACACCTCCACACTTCATTAACAGTGTTTGTGAAAGATGGAGGCGTTGGTCAACGGTCGGCTCCTGGGGGCCCTGGGACGGGACAGCCTGGCTGGGCTGTGTGGACCGTCTCCTGTGTTTCACCACGCTCTTTTGACTCTTTTGTCCTGTGTGTGTGTGTGTGTCTCACTGTTGAAGTGAATGATGTGACAACACCACCTTGGCTACACCCGCCACTACTCCACCCCAACCCCACCTTTAACCCCCCACCCCCATCCCACTGTGACGACCTCATTTAGCCATTTTTGTACGAGGTTCCGATGGGTTTACCTCACCGCTGTGGCTTTTCACCGAGCATGGGTGTAGAAGGAAAACATTCTATACGGATTCGCTCCGGGTATTTTTGAGACACACACACGCACACATATTCAGGCACACTGTGAAAATGGTACGAAAATCTTGTTAAATTGAAAGAAAACCGTACTGCAGTGGTAGAGTTCGTGTGAAGGGTAAATGTCAACCAATGACGCCATCAGCGGCTTTACTTCAAAGCGACCAACTATTGCACCAAGCACATACACTCATTTACTCCGAACACACACATTTACTCATTTACTCCGAACACACACACACACACACACACACACACACACACACACACACACACACACACACACACACACACACACATACACACATACACATACACACATATCCTGGACCTCCTTCCCAACTCATCTAAATAATGTCCCAGACCTGTTCCTCGTCAGCCTCATCAAGGACAAATTAGTACAGATGCAGTCCCCCCCCCCCCCCCCCCCCCCCCCCCGCACTCAAAACCCACCCACACACACACACACACACACACACACGGACAGCATCATTTCCCTAAAGTAATCAAAGCTAAAATCCAGACAAAATCTCCAAACAAGGAAACATGACTATGAAAACAAAATTACACGTATAATTCAGCTTTTTACAGACTGGAGAAGTTGCCTGAAGCAATCCACTGAAGTTTGACAGTGGCTACTATAGAAACCAGAAGGCGCCATTTTAGGCTGAACTTTTAAATGTTTTAAAAGGGATAAATTAAGCCTTTTTAGGCTTGCAGAAAACATCACTATCCTCTTTTCAAGCAGACGTTTGGTATTTGAAATATTAAACACGCGTGGCAAAAAGCTTTTAATTCTTCCCGTGTGAAGAAGGGTAAACTACAGCAAGATAACGTCACTTATGTCCTTCATTATTAACTGCTCCTTTTGGTTTTTGATCACATCCTTTTTGCCATGTAGTTATAGTTGTTGCTTCTTTTCTGTATTTTATTTTATTGGCACTCTTTGATGAAATCCATCTGTTTCATCTAATACACTTATAGTCACTGCTGTGCTTCTTTTGTTGGCAAACGCACGTTACAAATAAAAGCTCAAATTTGGGCTACAGAAATAATGGGCAACATTGCTATAATCATTCAAGCTGGTGTGCCCACCTACATTGGGAATAAGGCTTAATACAATTTGTTTGGCTTAGTCTCACAAGTATTGAATCAAAACAACATATGTCCAACCACAAAATACTATGCGTTTCCATTTTTTATGGTGTTGCGTGAAATTGCAAAATCCAAACTGCTGATTTACATTTGTGAGAAAACCAACAAGAATAACCAAATCTACCAATTGGCAGACTTGGTTATTCTTGGAGTGCCCATAAACCATAGGTAAAGAATAAGTACAGATACATTATACATACACACTCATGGAACGAGACGAGTTGATACCCTTTCCTTTCCACCCAGAGTTTGGTACATGTAGCTAGCTAGCTAGCTTATGTCTTTCATTAGACGCTTTCATCCAAAGTGACTCACAGTGGATACAGGTCAGGCAGAAGCAGGTCATGGCAAGGCCCATGCTCAAAGATGCCTACAGGTTATGCCATGGACATTGGTGAAATGGAACTCAGAACCTTTTGTGTGTGAGGGGAACACCCTACCATGACATTTATCGCCACCCCTCCTTGCATTGTCTTCTTCAATTAATCTCTCTCTCTCTCTCTTGAGCTTCTCCCGGTATCCACTGCTTTTTTACCTAGTTCCTTACTATTCTGTTAATTCAATTCAATTCAATAAAGCTTTATTGACATGACATTCAACTAAAAAAACATGTTGCCAAAGCATGGAAATAAGTGTGTCTGTGTGTATGTGGCCGCACATTTATTTCCATGCTTGATTGATTGATATATACATACAAATTGATAACATTCAGTATATAGACTTGCAATACATTCCCTCTTTTTCATAAGGAAACATCTCTCTCTCTCTCTCTCTCTCTCTCTCTCTCTCTCTCTCTCTCTCTCGCTCTCTCTCTCTCTCTCTCTCTCTCTCTCTCTCTCTCTCATATCCAACAACCCAAACATATGCTCTACGACGCCGTGTGACCGATCAGAGTGATGTCTATATCCAAAACACAGCGTCTGCACATCACAATACCATCTGTTTCTAGAACCTCCTGTGGGCGTATTGGGTCCAATTCACTTTCTTTTTCGAAAGAGAGAAAAAATCCTCATAAAGCATTTCGCAGCATTTACTCCGTACACTTGCTGTGTTTTGTCTCGCTGCACTCTGTGTTGTGGAGATCCAGTCACATATGTGCGCTGATGTAGAAAAAACCCCGGACACACACACACACACACACACACACACACACACACACACACACACACACACACACACACACACACACACACACACACACACACACACACACTGTACCCCTCTTTTCATATCATTTTTGTATTTGTCTGCCTGTTTGAGGCTCAATTTTGTATGTGTGTGTTTAACCAAGGAACAATCAGTATATATGCAAATAGGTGTGTGTTTGTGTATGTGTGTGTTTCAGACATTTCTTTTTTATTATTCTGTACGCCACGGTCCACTCGAAACATCCAATCACCTGGCCTCGTTCCTCGCGAAGCCAGTCCCATATCACGCAACACAAACATACTGTCTAGATCAGGCCTTAGGTCCAGAGAGGATGATTGGTGACTAGAAGGAATCTTGTTTGTTCTTTTCCTTTGAAAAAGAAAGTCATTTACAAAGCTGGGAATGTTGATGAGTGTTGAATGTTGCCGTTGGTGGAATGTATGAAAATGTAAAATGTGGACATTGGAAAGACGTTTCACCCCAGACCGCCCCTTTTACTGAAAAGATAAATAACCAATGCTGAACTCAAATCACATGCTGAAGGGGCTATTGCAACCTATAACCACTTCAAACAGAATGCATTTATTTTTAAGTTCAATATCAGCCCGTATAACAAAGCCCTCTCCAATTTGAACCTAATCAGAAACGGGCGTTAGAGATGGAGCACATTTCACATGACTACGAAAACACATCAAAACAAACAAATGACAAAATCGATGAATAACTATAGAACTCCTGTCAAGCCATTATCTTTTTTTTCTTTGTATTCGTTATTTACCGCAAACCACCGTGTGGCCTACAAGGGGAGCGGGGGTGAGGTGGAGAGTGAGATGTGTGTTCAGTTCATACGCCGATTTGTCATCTACACGCGCATCTCTGAAATGTTGAAGTTCTGCAACGGTACGGCAAAATGGTGCCTATAAAAGCCATGGCCGTGCATGCGGCTATAAATTCCACTGTAAGACGCAATGTCTGCACCTTGGCCCCTCCCCCCACTCTACCCAACATATGGTCAGTGTAACTGTTTAAAAAAAACAGTTTTTACTGAGACACATGGCCAGACTGATGAGGTTCAGGATAACACGCGGTAACAGGGACAGACGTGAAGTGGTGTTTACACAGAAAGTGCTGCCGGACCAGTTTCTGGAACGTCGGGGTTTGTTTGGTTGTAGCTGATTAGGAAATCCCTGGCTGGTACAGGAGGGGATCCGGCGAGTGGGTTGATTATGGGGAGGTTGGATCAGTTTGTGGGAGAGAGAGTCTGGTTTGTGTTTGTTTGTGTGTGTGTGTGTGTGTGTGTGTGTGTGTGTGTGTGTGTGTGTGTGTGTGTGTGTGTGTGTGTGTGTGTGTGTGTGTGTGTGTGTGTGTGTGTGTGTGTGTGTGTGTGTGTGCGAAGAAAGGCCGTGCAGGTGTGGACGCTGACTTGCGAGTTGTTTTATTTGGCGCCGGCTTGTAGATGGTAAAGTGCAAATGTGCACAAGCTCACACTGATTTAAAGTGTGTGTGCAGCGAGATGGACATATACACACACATCCACACCCTAACTTAGAGACAGATGGTAACTTTTTACACACACATACTAACCCATGGCAACGATGTGTTTGAGTATGTGTGTGCACAGATGCACACTGATGTCGACAACTCTATCTAAGAGGCATTCAATGGATCTTATTGGGTTAAACAAGCACACGCACGGATGCACGCACACACACACACACACACACACACACACACCCTAGTGTGCTTGAATCCAGGGGTCCCGGGGGTCTTAGTGATCTGACCTAAATGAGTCAAGTTTGATTTAGGGAAAACCAAAAGCCCCACTCTGCTGTACTCCCCAAAACCACCATTGTCCAGAGAAACAGTCTGGGGGCAACACACACACACACACACACACACACACACACACACACACACACACACACACACACACACACACACACACACACACACACACACACACACACACACACACACACACACACACACACACACACACACACACACACACACAGATAGAGTCCAGGCTTACACTTGTTAGTGGCTGTTGCTGCTTCTGTAGTTCTGAGAAGTAGCAGTTGTCTGCTGGTTGAAATCTCTGCTCCAAGGGTCCAATGCTCATGACAGTTCAAAGGAAGAAGAACACAAATAACAATCCATATCTATATATTTTTGTAAATCTACACTGTATTTGTCTTAATCCACCTATCTAGTCTTCACTATTGTCCCTCCCCCAAATCCAAACATGAAACAAATATGCCTGAATAGCTCAGTGATGCTACAGGGCTGCAGATTGCTTTCTGATCCATATCATCACTGAAAACAACAGACTGCGTCCAGTCCTGTGTCTGCATTTGCCCGATCTGGGTCTTCCATTCAGCGCAGATCTACATGTTTAACATAGTCAATGACAAGTGGATGTATATTCTAAGGTTTAAGTGGTCAAATCATATCGGATATAACCACTATAATCTGTCCTATTGTCCAATTGTGCCCATATGTCCTATAGTGAACTGTATAGATGTGTATCTACTACTGAGGTATACTACTAGGTCCTTGTTAGAGTCAGCCACAGGGGGCTCCCTCGTTGAGAGTTCAGAGATTGATTAGTAATGTCTGCCGGAATAAAGAGCTAGCCTGGCACTTTACGATGCACAGCACTTAACATTGTAGTGCTCTCAGCACTTTGGACTGTAACGATTTGCTTTTAATTGTTCATTGTGGTATGATTATCTATTTCTGGCTAAGACCTGCTGAAAAGTAGATTTTTATTGTGCTTTTCCCAGTGTGCTTTGCTGTGCTGCGTTTTTTGTATTTTATCTTTCCGAAGTGTAGGTTTTTTTAACTGTTTTGTTAAGTGTATTATAATCTCTGGCTGTCAAACTGATTAGGTATGGGACAATGCAATCACAGCCCTCCCCCTTCTAGATCTCGTGATGAATGACCCAGTGTGGTGCACGGCAAAGATACTGGACAGCTCTCTGGATACATTCTGAGAAGCGGAATGCAAAATAGACAGAAACGAGAAAGAGAGAGAGAAGGAGAGCGAGAGAGAAATAGACAACCCCTGTCTTATTTCCATGTACCTGCCAAGAGTAGTCGATGCCTTGCCTAGCCGCACACACACACACGCTCAAATAAACTTTTACACACACTTTTACTTCTACATTCAGCAACTACACCTACAGTTGGGCACTTAGTTTGGCGTGGGAAAGTGTTTTTTTTGTTTTCATAACTGCACCCATTTCCTATTAAAGTGCTTTCTCTTCCATCGGTCTATCTGATAGCCCCCTCCGTTCTTTGGAAAGGTCAGAAGTCTATTCAAAATGTTCTCAAAACTCTCTCTCTCTCTCTCGCGCGCTCTTTTTCTCTCTCTCTCTGTCTCCACTCTCTCTCTCTCTCACTCTTTCTCTCTCTCTTGCTCACTTGCTCTCTCTGGCTGTCTCTCGCTCTTTTCAGTGCGTCATGAGATTAGCTCCGATCAGTGTGTAAAAGTCGCATGGTCAGATGCTCAGTCTGCACTGTTTCTCTACTCCTTGGAATGCAAAATGTTTATACATATTCCAAACCTTGAATATACCACTATGTTTCCAACTGCTACTGGGTACTGGGCTACTGCTCATCCACCAGCAAGAGGTGGAGCATGTGGTACCCAGTACTACAGACTCGGTGATACCCAGTACTGCACACTCTGGTTCAGTATTCTGCATGGAGGGTCTTGACTGCCCACAGGGGACATCATCATATAGAGCCAGCGACATCAAGGAGTTGAATTAATAAATCAGTTTCCGGACCAACTCTGTATAACAAAAGTATAACAAAGTTGCAGAATTTTCTGTCTGAAATACCTTTTTTTGAGGGCACGACCGCCGCATCCCATTCATATTTAAATTATTTGGATGTAAAGGAATGGCCAATTTTGTTTTTTTCTTTGGAGTAAATAGCAGTGGTGGACCGCTGGCGTAGTCAGCCGAGCGTGACACCCACAAATGCAATCAGGAGGGGACGCATGAGCCTCTTCCTCAAATCAGCAGTTGCGTGCATGTGGGCTGATCAAAAGCACACGCCCATCCCTCTGAAGGGAAGACAAGTTCCTCCAGTTCCTCATGTGGGGAATCCAGGCTAGTGGCCTTGGATCCAGATTTGGTTATCCATAGATGTGCTTCCCTGAAACGTGAACCTGCAGCCATCAAGTGCAAAGAGTAGATAAATGATCAAAGATAAGATATTAAATAAATAAGAACTGTCTCTGTGACTAATTTCATAGATGTACTGCCTTAGGCCATTAGATAGTTGTTTCAATGGTATAATACCATAATGCTACATTTGAGCTGCAAGCTAGTAATACTGCTAAATCCATGTCTGCTACCGTGACCTGCCTCAGTATGGCTCTCATTCACACACACACACACACACACACACACACACACACACACACACACACACACACACACACACACACACACACACACACACACACACACACACACTCTCTTGCTGCCCAATCCCGGCAGGCAGTGTCCTCTCCATAACCTTATTAGTGTGTACACAAACGCACACACTCAGTCCAGTCCAGGCATTGTCCTCTCCATAACCTCATCAGCATGCTAAAGCAGAGGCTCCATTATCCTGATGCTGGCACTGAGTCAAAGAGATGAGTGTGTGGTGGGTGGGGGTGGGGGGGGGGGGGGGGGGGGGGGGGGGGGCACACCACTCTCTCTCTCGCCCTGTCCTGTCCCAGGTGCAGTAAAGGACACTCCACCAGACCCCCAACCCGGGTCATTTAATTACACTGATTGGACACCTGTGGATCTCATATATTACAGGGACACCCTTCCTTCCTCACCTCTTCCACCACCTCTCATCTCTGGCCCTTGGAGCTGGGCATGGCCGGGGAGGTTTATTGGCCCAGGGTCTTGGAGGTGGGAGGTGGGAAGGCCATCGATGGGCATGCCAGACTCTATGGTAATTTCTAATAGAATATAGAGAGAAACAGCCTTATACTATAGGTGGACGTCTGTGGACTTTCTCTTACACCCTTTCTTAAGGCTTCTAGGATCTTCTCTTGTAGACTAATTACACGATTCGTTGAATTTAGATTATAGTGCTATATTAATATCTGTATGTATTTAGTGTGCCTTCGTTGCACAAAAACATTTAAGTGGCATGGAATGCTTTTTGAATATGCTCATTTGAGGACTAGTGAGCAAATTTCCATGCAATACCCTGCTCCCTAACGTATCTATATTTAGAAATTCTTATTGAATGGCATAGGTTGTCATGGATACTTTCTGCACCCTCCTGTACTCTTTGTGTACAATTGCATGCATGCTGTCTACCCAGACAAGCAAGCATCACATTTTTGCATCATTCATAACATTGTTAGCAATCTCAAAATAATGGAAACCAGATTATTATAAAATGGGTTATTTTGTGCGAAGGTCAAACCAGGAAATGGACAGCACTGTCGGTCTTGTGAAGACCAATAAGAACAAACCAGCCCTCTTAGGGGTGACCTCCCATCATGGTGCATCATGGTCAATGTAGTTATTCGTGAGTCTGTCCCTCTCTGTGCCCCCATTAATTCAACATTGCCTACTCAGAGATTGGGGTGGGGCGGGGTAGTTCGGGTTAAGGATTTATTTCATTAGGAAGGCTCCCCGTAAGGTCACCCTTTGCCTCGTCACTGAATCGATTGGCTGCTCCGAAATGAAGAGGTGGCACAAGTTATAATTAAAAGGGCGAGCCCCCTTTTCCGTCTGTCAGTATAGTCCCACTAAATTAAAGGGGATTGAGTGTGTGTGTGTGGGGGGCCGGCTGTACGTTCTGTCACATTGGCCTCTGGCAGAATGTACAACACGGCACACACAGCACTGCCTAACAGCATAGAGCATCACAAAGTAAAACCACAGTAACATAATGTAGCGTTGCGTAGCATAGCAACCTTCTCTGCTTTCCTTGTCTCCCGCACTTTCTCTGCCTTTCTCTCCTTTTGTGTTTGTTTCAGGCACATGTGCATGCTTTTTTTTGTCCATAGGTTCCTCTCCATAATGCTTAAACCACCGTTATGCAAATATACTTCAAACTAAAGAAAGCATATATCAAAGATTTAGTCGTATTATATGCGTGTATACACACATGGTGGAGCATGCAATGCTGTTTTTAATTAACCAGTGCCTCGCACAGCCTAGCTCCTTGTACATTTCTTTTTTCAGTCTTTCTCTTTGTACTCTCTCTCCGACTTCTTCGCTCCATGCCATTCTTTCTTCCGTTTCTTTGTGTGTCCCGTTATCTTTTCGTCCTTGCTGTTTTATCACTGATGCCACAGACAAGTATTTATATTTAAATAGATATGTTGAATGTTTCTCCTCTCATATTCATTGAATAACTATGTAGAAACATACAGCACCTTTATTATAAAACATTACAGAGACAATGATGTCATTCCTGTCCATGCTATAATATAATGGGGTGTGATGAAATGTGCATCTTTTGTATTGCTATTCAAAGATTCACAATACGGCATCCTCTTTCAAATCAGTGATAATGATACATGATGCCGAATGTTGTGTTACGTTGTATAGTCTTGTTCACTGTTTATTGTTAACTGTTAATTTCTGAAGATATCTGAAGTGCACAGCTCAATTGCTACATTTGAGGTGTGCAAATATAGCAATTACTACATATAAGGTAGTAATAGGTTTTTGTTATGTAACATTCGTTATGTTATGTTATATATATCATCTATATTTTTTACCCATACACAGCCTTGGTCTATTATGCAGTCCAGCACACTGTATGGAGCTGTGGTTAATGACAGGTTGGTCTCTGCTATCCACTGAAGCCAAGGCAATCTGTGAGAGAAGCCACTCTGCCTTAGGTCACTGTAACCTCTGCTAGATCTCTTTCTCTCTCTCTCTCTCTCTCTCTCTCTCTCTCTCTCTCTGTCTCTCTCTGTCTCTCTCTGTCTGTCTCTCTGTCTCTGTGTCTTTCTCTGTGTGTGTGTGCATTTGTAACTACCTGTGTCTGTATGGTGTGCCTCTTCTTTATGCCTTGTTCATTCCCTTCTTCCTCCCCTCTCTCTATTTCTGTCTAGTTTGATCTCTCACTGTTCCTCTTTCGATTGGATTGCCCGTTTCCATCTTTTGTTTCTAGCCTTCACTAATAGCCTAAGTTGCCCACATGCTGTCTTTCTTTGTCGGCCTCTTACTCACTGCGGTTTTATTCTCCTCTATTTCTATCTCTCGCTCACTATTTACCCCTCTTGCTGTCTCTCTTTCCATCTCTCTTGTTCCCTCTCTCTTTCTCTCTCTCTGTCTCTCTTACCATCTATATCTTGTTATCTCTCTGTCTGTCTGTCTGTCTGTCTGTGTCTGTCTGTCTGTCTGTCTGTCTGTCTGTCTGTCTGTCTGTCTGTCTGTCTGTCTGTCTGTCTCTCTCTGTCTCTGTCTCTGTCTCTCTCTCTCTCTGTCTCTCTGTCTCTCTGTCTCTCTGTTTGTGTATATGTGGTGGTCATCAAGCAGGATATTATGCCGGACATGATTCGGCCACCCGTACAGTTGAACCCCCTTCAGTGGGAGGTGAACATCATTAGCTGCCTGAACTGGACATGAACCAGCCGTTAGCGGGAGGGGTGGGGAGCAAAGTCTATTAACAACCCTTATTGAGTTCTCAACCCAATTTAGGAATATGACTGCCTGTCTGATGGTCTGCTTCATTTTCTATTCAACCTTCCCATTCCGTTCCCATATGAATTTGTAGAAGGCTACAGAATTATTTTCTTTATGGATGCCTATATGGCGATTAATATGGCAGTACCTGTTCCTGGTATTGTAGTACTTCCACTCAAGCACTTAGTGAGCCATGGAAATGTCAGCGCTCCGTCATCATCATGTTGCTAGGCCAAGTTGCTAGGCCTCCTGAGTGTGCCTATTAAGCCAGAGAAACTCTTTGCAACTCGGGAGGCAAACAGCCCACTTTCCAAGCATTTTGTCTTGGGGAGAGCCAGACCGAAGCCTAGCCATCCATTTTCTTCCCCCTCCAGTTCTGGGTGCAGAGCCTGGAGGTACTTGTCCATGGGCATAAGGCAGGCGGACAACCTGAATGGGATGGAAGTGCATAGCAACGTCTCTGGAGTTATAATGTAATAATCACTCAGACACCAGCAGTAAGGGTGTCCCCACCAGCTCAGAGCATAGCTGAACCTGTGCCAATTGCGCATCCACATTGTTCCCTTAGTAACGGCGGTCCGTGTGCAATTTGCATGCATTCAGGGCATCACACATTTGATTACGTATATTCCAGTGCAGGCTGCAATTGCTTGAATGGCTGCGCGAGAAGAAGTTAGGGCAAGAAAAGGAAGCATATCGCTGGGTGACTAAAATTATAATCAAAAAGTCAAGTAACCATCAGAACGTTTTTTTTGGCCTCTGCGATATAATGGTTACCCTGGGAAGATGGATAATTTAGTGAGGCAAGCGCTGGGAACAAACAACTTAAGTAAGGGGCTGAGGAAAGGGGGTTGGTGACTTTCTTTTTGTGGCGTGATTGCCGTGGCTATTACTGTGATCACCCGGGGGAGAGAAGTTGAAACAAGGTACCTCTTAGCAAGACAGATTTTCCAGCTGAGGATCTGACTCAGCCACCTCCAGTGGGAAGTTGTAGCAATTAGTATTTTTATGTCTATACTTCCTTTTTCCCCATTTTCTTAAAATCTATTTTTTACCAATTCTTTCCTTCTACCACGGTCTATTGTGTGCAGTCCCTCTCGAATCTGTCAGCCCACCTTGCCTCTCTCCCACTGGGGCTCCCGTGGCATCACCACGGCTAAATATGCGCCAGGAGGGTGACGGAAGCCCCGGTAATCCCTTGATTAAAATGCGCTCCTTCCACTGAGGAGTCACCCCACCATCCCCGCGCGCTCCCACCGTCCCCTGCATCAGATGGAAGCTGTGCACGGGCACATATGCTCACTAGGATGATGGGAGCGGCACGATGACAGGTGGTCGTCCAATCAATTTGCATAATTATGGATGTAGCGCGCGCGGTCTGCTGGCACGCACACAAACACATCCATCTGGCCTTTTATTTATATTTCTACGGTTCAATATAGAAACAACCCAAACAGCTAGGCAATGCTCACCTGCCTCCACGTTAGTTACCGATGTGCTTGGGCTTTCCATGCTCCAGTGGGGTTCCTCCTATAACTAATACTCTGTTTAGTATTACACGCATGTGCCCGCACGCACACACATATATGCAGTACTCCCTGCAGACTGGACCTGTTTAGGTGAAGGGGATCAAAGCATAAAGCGCTTACGCTTGAAGAATTGATTAATGTGGCAACTGCAAGACGTAAGGCAATATTTCATGTGCAATGTTTCCATTTTTATTTTGTTTTTCATATACTTGTTTCCCTGAGCCCACTGCTCCCAGCCTAGCGCACTTAACACATACCTATGTTATGTTCTCTCTCTCTCTCTCTCTCTCTCTCTCTCTCTCTCTCTCTCTCTCTCTCTCTCTCTCTCTCTCTCTCTCTCTCTCTCTCTCTCTCTCTCTCTCTCTCTCTCTCTCTCTCTCTCTCTCTCTCTCTCTCTCTCTCTCTCTCTGGATTTCATTTTATAGGAGTCAAGCCAAGTCAAACATCTCACAGTTCTGTCGTGTTTAATTCAAGAGCGTAGGGATTTGCTTTTTGACGCGAAAAACAAAACCACTTGTTCGTCGTGGCGTGCATCTCGGTTGCAGTCACATGGGGTGTGGGTGTGTGTAGGCGGGGGGGGGGGGGGGTTAGGACATGGGGTGTGTGTAGGTGTGTGTGTGTGTGGGGGGGGGGGGGGGTTAGGACAAGACTGTTATGGCCAGAACTGACAGAATGCTTGTAAATTATAGCTGGTCCTTCCGAAGAGAACACATGTCAAAATGCACCGGGGTGGAAAGGGACCAGAGCTTGATGGGGGGGGGGGGGGGGGGGGGGGGGGATAGCCATAGAAGTGCTAGAAGATTGCAGTGTGTTTGGCCACAAATGCATATTACCCCCTAACTCTCTCAATGTCCCCTCTATTTCCCTCTCTTTCTCTCTTCCATCCCAAACCCAATTTTCATCTTTCGCTCCTTCTTTCCTTCACGCTCCATTTGGTACCCCTCCCTCCCTCCCTCTCTCCCCCACTCCCATCATACTTTCCCCATATACAGGCATGCCACTCCACGTGCGTCGCAGCAGCGACCCCTCGCTGGCGGCCCTACCCTTGGGCTCCGAGGCCCAGGTGGGGGGTCCAGAGGAGCCGTCCAGGAAGAACCCGGCCCGCTGGTCCACCACCACGGGCTTCGGGAAGTACGGCCACAAGCCCGGCCCCGGTGCTGGTGTCGGGGGCGGCACCAGCAGCCTAGAACGCAAGGTAAGGTGTGAACGAAGGCAGACGGCTCAGCTCATACGTCAACAGCTACCTGCATTCATTAGCCTTTCCAAAGTGAAAGTAAAAGATTGGATCTATTCAAGGGTGGGGAAGAATTACTTATGAATTAAAAAAGGGATCCGAGTTTTTTTTTGTGCATATTCTTGTTTTAAATTGGTATCCTTTTTTAGTTTGTATTACTGCTGTGTACTTCTGCTTTGACAGCCAAATGTGTTGAAGTATATCTTGTCCTATCTTATCTCATATCCTCTTATTATAAACGGTGACTTTAACAATATTAAAGACAATGCAGCAAACAGCAAGGATAGGTCTTCTTTGACTTCGTTTATGTTTTCGATCAGCATTTCCATCACTCCAACTCACTTTAGACCATGCCAACGTGTTTTCTACCAGTAAAACAATTATACTAGGCTTTCGACCAATCTAATGTGCACGTTATAATGCTCATGGGCACGTAGTCTGCAGCACATCACGGCCCCTGACACAGAAGCTGTTTTCTTCAACACTGCTGATGCACCGATACAGCCTAATGAAGGTGTGTTCAGTGAGTGCTTTGAAACTGTCCATGGCATGTTCGAGTCCAGCCCCCTGCAGTCACTTCCTCATAATTCTTTCACCTTCTCTCTTAACATCTTATTTGGCCCTTCATCGCTTTGTTCTTGCCTCCTTTCCGTTAGCCCCAGTCGGAGGGAGAACGTTGACTCTGCTGTCTTGCTTCCGATATATACAGGGGTGCCGTCGTCCACTTTTATCTTCAACTAGTTATAACAGCCCTCTCCTTCGCCTACACAAAATAACCGGGCAAAGATGTACCTCTTTTTTTAAACCATCTTTGTTCTGATATCATTACTCTGAGGCTGTCTCAAGAAGCTGATCAGAACCCACTCATAAAAAAATAAAAAAAGAATAGAGAAAATCTCCACACACAGGCTTTAAGAGAGCAAGGAATGCAATTACCTTCTCAAGATGGCCGCCCCTCTTTGAGGTTCAGGCCTGTCACTGATATAAGTATCACACCTAAAGACTCCAGTGCAGGCTAACACTCAGAGACGAGAGGAGCTGCTAAAGCTCCACTTGTATAACATTTCTTGCATGTTAAAATTTTTCTTAAAATAAAACACTTTTGGTGTCACAGTCTCAAACTTGTTATTGAAAACGGTCTCTCAGACCTTGGGTCCCTTAAAATGCATGGTAAATTGTGCAAACGGGGGTCAGAGTGGAATGCAAATGAATGTGAAACGAAAAAAGTTATTAATTCTGAGTTGAGTGAATACTTGTACGAAACTTAACTGAATTGCCCAGCAATGGTAATTCCATTAAAGTAAAACTCTTAATGTAATTCTGTAGATTAATACTGCAGATATTGTAAATCCGACCTGTAGTCTGCCATGCTGTTTGCATTTGGATCATATATTTAAAACGAGAAGTGATTCAGTGTTTGTAGTCATGTATGTGATCCATCAATGTGCGCAGAGTCTTTTGTCCAGTAGATCTTCTTTCATGCATCCAGCTGCCATCCATTTTCCGTTTTCTTGTCAGTCTGTGGATAAGTAAATTTTTTGCTGACTGACATATGTTGAGCACATTAGTCCACGCTTTTAAATCATCTATTGCCTATGAAGAATATTACTAGAAGCATGCATCACAGTTCAGTCGTGCCAGTAGAATTCACAGAACCGACCCATACGTTGTAGACTGGACCCACCCACGGCCCCCCTGTCCCAGGACATTTATCCGTCACACTCGGAATCGCGTTCCGCTCTTTTGTTTTCTTCTGTAGCTCCTCTGAGTCCAGTTAAGGGCTGAGTCAGGTTCTTCTGGATCCCTACCTCTTGATCTATGAGTCTGAAAATACCCCCCCAGACCTATATCATCCTCCAAGTCATGGAAAGTCTAAAGTCCCATTGCAGTGCCCCGATGTCTTTACAATACCTTTCCGGGCTTTCTGTCGTCACATCCCCATTCCTCTATCCAATGAACCCTTCGCTGGATGGGATAAAGAGTACGCATAGGCATTGTTCCATTGACTTTTTAATTGGTATACCCTTTGTAACACATCCCTGCTACGGTATCGTGTTGGTCCTCCGCTTTAGGTTTTTTACGATCGGTTTGGTCGCTGGTGACTGGTGCCGTGATGGTTATCAGCCAGGCCAGATTGGTATATCCTGTGTGTAACCCACACTCTTGGTTTTATGACGCTGCTGTCTGCAACTCTTCCTTGAAGGGCCGTCACGCTGCATTAAAGTTTGCATTAAAGTTTACGAAGAAATAGCCCCGGATTGTTTTACCGTCTCTCGCTTGAGCTTCTCCCGGTATCCACTGCTTTTTTACCTAGTTCCTTACTATTCTGTTAATTCAATTCAATTCAATAAAGCTTTATTGACATGACATTCAACTAAAAAAACATGTTGCCAAAGCATGGAAATAAGTGTGTGTGTGTGTGTGTGTATGTGGCCGCACATTTATTTCCATGCTTGATTGATTGATATATACATACAAATTGATAACATTCAGTATATAGACTTGCAATACATTCCCTCTTTTTCATAAGGAAACATCTCTCTCTCTCTCTCTCTCTCTCTCTCTCTCTCTCTCTCTCTCTCTCTCTCTCTCTCTCTCTCTCTCTCTCTCTCTCTCTCTCTCTCTCTCTCTCTCTCTCTCTCTCTCTCTCATACAGCCCATCGAAGAGGTAAAACAAAGAGTTCAGCATTCACCTCTGGTGTTATTAGTAACAGAACAGTAGTATTTAAAGGTTAACAGCCCTTAAGTACATACTACTGGTGTGAGGCAGCCCACCTTCCAATATACACCTAATATATTTCCCTGTTTGGTATTCTAGAAGCCAGCAGTTCCACTCTCTGCAAAAGGTGGCTTCATAAATGTCATTATTTTTTAGAGACACCCTCCAGTTGAATTGTAACCCTTTAAAAAAGTTATTGTTGTCTATATTGAATAACAATTAATTTCATATGGTTTTTGCTGAAAGGAGGTAAACTTTAGGACATTGATTTTTATGTTATATAATTTGAAAAACTAACGGACAGTCACATGTGCAACATTCCACTTCCCCCTCAGCTTTCAGGAACTTCACTCCACACGAAAAGTAAAATGTACACGACTTTGCAGAGATGGAGGCGGCAACTGCTCTCCCCTCACTGGCTTTGATGTACCAGCTGCAACCTTCTCAAGCAATCAACACAAAGACACACAACCAATAACCATCACAGAAACACAAAAAACGACAGGGAAACCAAGAGAATACATCACAGAGGGATTAACTGAAATCTTGCTAAAGTCAAAACAAAGCACACGCGCACAAACAGAAGGCCATAGCTCTATGTGGCAACAGTGATGTTATTTGAATAAATAAAGTTGAAGCATTTTTCTTTGTCACAAATCTTTGAAACAGCACTTCCTGTCACGGCGCTGCAGTGTCTGTTCTGTGTTAATTAAGTTCCTCTTCCTTTGTCATCACCCATGGACTTCTTCTTCTACTAACCCCGTCTTCTCCTCCCTCTCCACCCTCCGTAGGGGCGAGGAGCGCACGCCTACAGAAGCCTGCCGCGGGACTCCACCGGCTGGGCTGCCCAGTTCCAGAGAGAGGTGACCCGGTCGTCCCTCAGCGCCAACCATCCCATGGTGGACCGCTGGCTGGACCGACAGGAACAGGTGAGGGCTCACCGTGTGGCTTGGGGTGGACGCAACACGAAGAAACCTATCCATTATCTTGGCTGACCTGAATGATGATAAATGTTTGTTTATGCATATCTTAGCGGATTTCTTTGCAGTTTTTTTGGTTGTAGCCCACTGGTGGGGTCAGATGCTGAGTCAGTCAATGGCGATGCCCTCATAGATTATTAAAATAATGTTCTGGTACATTTTCTTGGGTTTTCTGGTAAATCCGCATGGTCAATGCTAGTGGGTACAGGGGTTAGACTCTGGTCAGCCATCCATCTTTCTACACAGTCCGGCCCTTTTGGTCCGTTGAGATCTCTGTCCTTGTTCAAACTTCTGACTAACGTCACGTTGAGCGTCACATCTTGATCACGCAGTGGCACCATACTGTCAGTGATCTATAGATATCTCTATCTCTCTGTCTGACTCCTATGCAGACACTATAGCGTGATGGAGAGATAAGGAGATAAAGTGAAAACTAGGGAGAGAGAGGGAGCGACAGAGAGAGAGACATTGCAAAGTCATTAAAGGAGACGAGGGTCTCTGCTGGGAGACTGAACCGCATATTACCTTGAGAGGTCTGAAGAGGGCTCTTCCCTGTCCTTTTCGATCTCTCTTTCTCTCTCTCTCTCTCTCTCTCTCTCTCAAACACACACACACACACCTGTCAGTGGCTCAGCTGGGTGCTGTGACCCACGCAGGAGGTGTTCGATTGATCCGTCATTCAAAACAAAAGGAGAAGGGCAGGAGGAACAGGGACGAGCCAGAGGAGTGGGAAGTTAAAGGGGGGGCTGGAAGAGGCAGGCAGGACAGAGGCGGTAAAGAAGGTGTGAGTGTGAAGAAACAGATTACCAAATGGAGGTGTGAACGGGTTCTTTAGCTGTGTAAAAGTTTGGACTCACACTTGTGTGATTAGTATTACTTTCTTCATCTTCGTCGTCTTTATATTTCTTATTTGTATCAATTATTAACCTCCTGCTCGACACCCACTTGGTGCATAGGGCGTCAGGGGTCGCCTGATAATGAATCGCTCTCGGATGGTGTACTTTACCTTCTATCTCTCTCTCTTGTGTGTGAGAGTATTTCAACCATTCTATATAGAGCAGGTCATCGCTTTGAGTTCATGTCTCAAGGGCTCATCTTATGCTGGATACCTTAGCGCTCAAGAGGTTCATCATTGGTTTCCAAGGGTGTTTCTGTCTCGTTCTCTCTCACTTCTTCTGCTCACGTCGCTCCTCTCTGGGGCTGTTTTTTTGACCAGATGGTCTATTACACTCTGTGTGTGTGTGTGTGTGTGTGTGTGTGTGTGTGTGTGTGTGTGTGTGTGTGTGTGTGTGTGTGTGTGTGTGTGTGTGTGTGTGTGTGTATACGATGCTTTTGATCACATTTCACCAGATCACACCTGCCCATGGGTTAGGTTCAAAGTTAGATTTAGAGTTGGATCTACATATTATTTCTTCCAAAGACCCTAGATCCATTCATGATCAGCACGGGCACAACATAGCATCTTCTAAGAGCTGATATATAGAGTCCCTGTGCTACTGTAAAAGAAAGTAGGTGGTAGCACATTAATGACAATAGTTTATCTTTTAGTTCATCCTCTTAAACCCATATACGATGACACTGCTCTACGGCCCAACAAACACAAATCATTATGTTTCGTTACGGCCAGTGGATTTTATGTCTCAATTTGCAAGGCAACTGTGTTGCTGTTTTGTTCTGAAGAAAAACGATTTGTACTTTATTGTCTCTCTCTCTCTCTATAATAATATGTACCCTCTCACTTTCTCTCTCACCCTATCTCATTTGGGAAGGAGTAACAAATGAGGAGATAAAAATACACACTGCTCTGGATAATTAAAAAACATTATGATCAATGCTAAAGCGCCGGCGGAGATTACAAGTCTGCGAGCACGCTTGAGTATACACTCACACACTCGAATGCACATATACACTCACACACACACGCACACACACATACACTCACACACGCGTACGCACACATACACTCACACGCGAATGCTCACTTGTATGCAAAAAAAAAACGGTACAAGGTTGCAAGGAAATCAAAGCAATTAGCGCTAGTTTGTTGATCAGGGATTGTTTATTTTGTGCGTTTTATAGTTGTTCTCTATGAATAAACATACAAACCGAAAAGAAAGTTGAAACGAAAGTGAAACTTTGATGCTCCATTAGCCTGATTTCAATTTATTACACGAACACAACCGATGTGCATTCTGGTTCGTGTGCCAGTATTAGAATGTCTTGTTAAGAGTATATACCGGTATGTGTGCGGGTTATGGGCTGTATGTAGACATATGTGTGTACATACATGTTCCCTCTCTTTGAACCCTTCTGCAACATCATCCACTTCAATGCATTAATGCGTCTTCTTTAATCGCCAGCCTTTCATCCACCAAGTCTCCTCTGACCTTAACATAATCACCAAAATACCCACTCTCTGTCCAGTGTCACTTTGGTCCCTACTTTAAGTGTTTTTTAAACTTGACTCTGCAGGCTACAAACGCTACTGTGCTATGAATAAGCAATGTGCCTGCTAAGTCAGGCCATCCTAAATAAGGCACTTCAGACTTTCCTGTAGGCTGAAAATGGCAAGAAGGCGTGAGGACGATGTTTAACTTACTGGTCTTCACTGCCAGCTCCTCAAAATAATTTGTGTGTACTTTTTGTTTGAAAGTAGCTGCAGGTTGCAGATTTCATGATGTCACGTCTCTTGGTAGTGATTCACCGCTGGTTTTGTTAATCAAGTCTTTTAACCATCACATTCATTATTATCATGAACTTATACACTTGATTAACATAACTGTGACCATGCGTTATTAATTTGCAATAACACAGTGTGCAACTAGGATTTGCCTAATGACATTGTCTCGTAGTTACAACTAATGTTATGCTTGTATCCATACATTAATTACAACTAATGTTATGCTTGTATCCATACATTTATGTTTGTCTGCATCAGCTCATCTCACAGCTTTGTGGATGCCTAGCTTTGTCGCCATATCTGCCTTGTATGGCTCTCTGCTCGTGATTATCTTAAGCATCCAATAAAGCTCACGCCACGTCCATGGCTCCATCAGAGTCCTCGAGGCCATACCAGCTGATGAAGCACTCTCTATCGACTCATTAGCGCCAAGGCCTTATGAGTTATTCTTTAAATAAACAACTGCTATTAACACCCGCCTGTTATCCCAGTGATGAATGCTAATGGGCCTTTACTGCACAATGCTTCACATAAATACATGCACACACATACACATGCACACACACACACACACACACACACACAGAAACGCACACATACACACACACACACACACACACACACACAATGAAATATGGCTGAGTGCCTCTCCACTGTTGGCAGATTATCCAGAAGCTCTGAAGGGAAATGGGAGAAGAAACACAATTATTAACTATCAGGCCTGACACCAGCTGTCAATCATACACACCAGTCACACCGCAATATAAACTAGTGATGGGAGGCTAGTGATAGTACCCCGTCAAACCTGTGATGTGTGTGTCAAGACATCAGAGAATGAACAATATGTTTTCCAATAGAAACAGAGTGTGTGAGTCAAAGCAGCAGACATGAATCAAGACACAGAAGGCCTGAAGCTGAAAGACGGACAGAGAGAGAGGAAAACGATCCCAAACAAAAAACCCACAATCGGATTGTCTGATCATTTGATCAGCGCCGCAAACCGACCGAGGGTCTCCGCGTTCGTTGTTGTCTAAATGAGATGCTTTCGCTTGGCGGTGTAAATGAAACCAGAAGGGCCACCCCTGCAGTGTCTGTCTGTCTCTCTTTCTCTCTCTCTCTCTCTCTCTCTCTCTCTCTCTCTCTCTCTCTCTCTCTCTCTCTCTCTCTCTCTCTCTCTCTCTCTCTCTCTCTCTCTCTCTCTCTCTCTCTCTCTCTCTCTCTCTCTCTCTCTCTCTCTCTCTCGCTTTTTCTCTCTCTTTCTCTCTCTTACACTCTCGCTCGCTTGGTCGCACTAGCTATCTCTCACTCTCTCTCGCACGGGGGACCGGTGTGAGACGCCACCGATTCGTCCTATCCATCATCCTTCTGTATTGAAAAAGCAAAACAAAACTTGACATCAGAGACTTGTCCATGATCCTCGGTGGGATTGGTTCCGTCGATAACTTCCCATAACAAAACAAAACAAGAGCATATCCCCCACCTCTGGGTCCATCACTTCCCCTCCGCTAGGAAATAAACCAGAGGAACATGTCAATGAGGAGCTGTAGCTTTGCGCTGCTACCTTTCTCGTCTCTTGAGTGGCTCTGGAGTAGTTTTGCTGCAAGGTACCAATGATGAAATACAACAATGGGCTTAATTCATTTGGAATCGCGATCTTTTGAAAGATCTTTTGAATAAGTTTCAAGTTGAAGCAGTCAACTGTTTTGGTTGTTGTCATAGCCTGGTGGTGCTTAGGTCCCCCCCCCCCCCCCCCCCCCCTCCCCCCCGGCCCCCGGCCCCCAGCCCTAGCATGTAGGTTAGCATACACTTGATTAACATAATTGTGACCATGCATTATTAAGGTTACTTACACCCTAAGTAACCTTAGGCGTGCTGGCGGCCATGTTGGAACAGCACAGGTGTGTTATTATCACTTTACATTTTTCTTTACCTTTTTGTTATTTACCTTTTGTTGCATTACGGCGCTCAATATCTCTCTTTCACCACACCATCCCTCTTCATGTTGCTGTAGCCTTGTATCTTATTCTTCAAGGTCACTCTCTATGTCTCTTTATCTCTTATAAAACGGCAACATGGTCATCAACAATGCCTTTTTTTTTATTGTGGCTGTGGTAGTGTATCTGTGTGTGTGTGTGTTTTGCTTGTATTTTGGTGCGCATGTGTTGAGGCTGACTTCATCCTCATGGCTGTAGAGTATGGGTGAGCGCAGGGTTGGGCGGTCGGATACTGAGGTGGCTTTAATGGTGATGTGGAGCTAACGTTTGAGGGTGGTGACTGACCATTTACTGTGGACGGTATTACACTGAGCGAGTGAGAGACATCCAGTCCTGCCTGGCATCTCCATGGGTACGGAAGGTTCCACTTAACTACAAACTCACCCTTAAAGCAGCTGCAGGAAACTCCCCCAGTTTAACAACATTAGACCCACTGTTTGTGTATTTGTGTGTTATTTAGAGAACAATAATGCATGGACATAATTTTGTCTATTCTGTATACGTAAAATAACAAATATATACAATACAATAGATACATTTACAGGTGTGCATGCATACACACACACACGCACGCACGCACGCACGCACGCACGCACGCACACAGACACCCACGTGTTGTCCTTCCCAGTGCAGTGTGTCTGGCCAGTAGGTGCTGCTGTGTAATCAGCAGTGGCTCTGAGCCCAGAAACAAGACATAACCTTTTTCTTCTGCCCCTCCTCGTTTCCTTCCGCTTTTTGTCCTCCCCCTCCTATCTCTCCTATTTAGCGTTCCTTTTTCTCTGTACACAGGCCTTTCTCTTCTTCCTTCAGTCCTCATCTGCCTGCCTGTCTCTCTGTCTATCCTTTCACCCGCCTTCCTACCTATTTTCCTCCCACTGTGATTACCTGCTGCAAGAGAGGGCCGCTCACCACACGGCCAGCCCAAGCCTAAGGTCCTTGACGAGAACATTGCTCTCTCTCTCTCTCTCTCTCTCTCTCTCTCTCTCTCTCTCTCTCTCTCTCTCTCTCTCTCTCTCTCTCTCTCTCTCTCTCTCTCTCTCTCTCTCTCTCTCTCTCTCTCTCTCTCTCTCTCTCTCTCTCTCTCTCTCTCTCTCTCTCTCTCATATCCACCTACCTCACCCCTTACCTAATTAACCACAGTCAGGAGAGCCGCTCCCAGCATGCCGCGCTGCCCCTGACAGAGTACAGTGGCCTCATTTTCATTTGGGGGAGGCTCTTCCGACTAGGTTAGCTCAAGCTTCTAGTTAATGCTTTCCGTTCTCTTTTCCATTGTTGTTTCTACTGATGAACTAGAGAATCATACGGGGTAGACAGTGGCTGTGACCTTGGCCCCTGTTTTTGGTGCCCAGCTGCTGCCTCACTGGCCTTGTCATAACTTACACATTCCTTAGTGGTGCTCCCTCCTGACATGGATCTGTCATCTCCTCCTCTTCCTCCCCCCCCCCCCCCTCCATCCTCCTGTCTCTCAATCTCTCTCTCTGCGATCTCCCCCCAGTCTGATCGTCCGGGTCTCTCGTCCAAACCCCATCTGTCTTCTGCACCCCTGTCGATTTTTTCCTCACTCCATCCGTCCTCATCAAAACCACCTGCTGTTTGTTTTTCTCCTCACCCTCTCTCCCTCCCTCCCGCCCTCCCTCCCTGCCTCTGTCCATCAGTCCATCTGTCTGTCTAACCGTCCATGGGTCCACCTAAACATCCATCAAGCAATCAAGCCAAACATCCGTCCTCCCACCCACCACCTATCCATCCATCCAGCCACGCTCTCTGGGCAGACCCACACCTGTCTGCCTAGTGTGTGGGGAGTTTGGTGGCGGAGGCCCTGCTGTCGGTCCACAGTGAAGATGGCCCAGCCGTCTGGAACTGTCTCAGTCCATTAGGCCTGGATAATGGACAGCCACGACCCCACCCCGAGACGACCTACACACAGCCCGATATTTACATCCCGAGGTGGGGAGACTGAGCTGTGCTGGAACAGTGTAGGATGGCTGATACAGATATATGGATACAATGTACCTGCAGGAGATGTGTGTGTGTGTGTGAGTCTTTGTGTGTGTTGGCGGTAGTGTCTGTTGATGCATTTTGAATGTGAATTGTGTTTTCTTTCCTTTTTTAACCAGATGTAGTAAATGCTTTGTTCATCACACACACACACACACACACACACACACACACACACACACACACACACACACACACACACACACACACACACACACACACACACACACACACACACACAGTGAGTTTATTAGCCAACCACTTGAGGTAGTTCATTTCCCCAGTGGGGATAATGGATGATAATTAGTAATTATGAAAATTGCACTGTTTAACATCTCATTATTATCTTGACATCTTTGTCAGCAGGAAAAAGCACTCCTGGATAAGTCACATTTAAACTTTTTGTGTTTGAGAGGGGGGGAGGGGGTAGAGAGAGAAAGAGAGCGAGAGAGTACCCTTATATTAAGACGACGAGAATAGGAGAGATAAAAAAATGTCTACCATTGTTTGCTTTGTTGTTTTCTTTGTTTTTTTCCAAGATGTTAACATTCAGTAAGAAACTCCTTTCACCTTCACACACACACACACGTGCACATACACACACACACACACACACACACACACACACACACACACACACACACACACACACACACACACACACACACACACACACACACACACACACAGACAGCACCTGAGTGTGAATGCAAATTAGAATTGGTGAGATAACTGTCTAACAATTGAAAAACAACTTGCTCCACTTAATGCCAAGCACATACACATGGCTACACACCCAGTGAGGAATGCACTGCTCTGAGCAGGCCTCTGGCTAGGGAACCAGGATGCACATACAACACACTCTGTTTTTCTTGGTAATACTTATAATACAATAAGGGTACATTCATTAACCATTAATTAACATAACCATTAACTAGGAATTAACTAAGTTAATTATGTTAACAAATGGTCTAGTTAGTATTTACTCAAGGCGTTCATGTTTGCTAATGGTGTTCATGTTAAGTAAGGTAATGGTGTTCATGTTAACGTATTAATGCTTACATTATTTAAAAAGTACCCTTATTGTGAAGTGTTACCTTTCTATTTATTTAGTGATTGATTGCCTGGTGTGGAAGTGTGTCTGTTTTTCTTCCCCCACTCGTAACTTTTCTTGTCCTGTTTGCCTTCTTTCTTTGTTTTGTTTTCGCAGCGCAAAGTTTGAAGGTTGCTGTCGATATTAGCCATTGACCTGTTCATTCTCTTATCTGGTTTGAACAGCGGGACAGGTAGCCATGGTTTTTATTTGCCACGCTGTTGGAATTTCTTTTCATTATACTGTCGCATAAACTCAAGTAGATAACTTGAAGATTACATGTTTTACTCTTTCTCAATAGCATGGTTTATCACAACAGTTTTGTATTTGTTTAATTTTTTTCACTCTTGGAGATGAAGATGTAATGATCAAATGAGTGGCTGTTTCCATTTCAGTCAATGGATTCTCTTTCATCTCTATCTCCGGCTCTCTCTATCTATCTCGACCCATCTCTATCTTTCTTCCCCCTCAGCAGCCCATATACCATTTGCTGTGTTGGGGAGACGTTTCCTTTCCATGCGGCCGGCCGGTGGCGAACGTGTTAATTCCCGATTAGAGTCAGCGCGTGCCCTCCCTGATTCGCTCTGCCGAGTGAGAAATCACTTTCCCAATGAGAATAATTGAACACGGGCAGGGGGTGCCAGCTCATTACCCACAAATCACAGGGAGCAGGGGCACCTTAGCCCAAGACAGTAATGACTTCTGGGAATAGGGAGAAAGGATTCCCTGCAGGGGGCCAACGGGTCACATCGGCGAGTGAGAGCAGCAGAGAACCGGGACAGAACCGAGCTTTCGTTTAACACCCATTTCTCAATGGGTAAAAACACATCTTTGTCACATTTGTGGCTGTAATAGATTCACCTGTGCGATACAAACATGACGGTGGTGGTGGCGCTGCATACATTTTATCAGTTTGACATACAGAGTGATGCATGCAGAAGCGAGGGAGTGTGGTTGTTTTTTTGTAAATGCAAATGCACGTCACTCGTTCTGCTGACACACTGAGAGAAATTAGCGATGCCCTAAACAAGACTACAGACACAGTCTGGACTCAAATTTAACACATCTCAAGGCATGGAGACAAGCCGCGTGCGTGTGTGTGTGTGTGCGTTGGAGGATTCGAGGCCATTCCACTATGTCACTGATTTTATCTCATGGCTACCGCTTGTCAACACCTGAATTGTCATTAGGCAATCAAACGCGGCAAGGGGGAGGAGATTGTGACTAAATGGGCAGAATCGGCAGGCTGATAAGGAGAGGAAAATCAAGGAACAAAAGAAAACAAAAATGAGCTTTATGTCTTTTACAGCTACAATGGACTCTTACTTATCAGGCAAAAGTAGGCTCGTCATTGGTTCATCCTGCTCACCACAGAAGCGCAAGATTGACTTCCTGTGATAGACGGTATTTGATTCCTCCTCAGTGGGTACACAATTCAGTGCTATTTATTTCATTACTATCACTCTCACTCTCTCACTTGCACCGTCCCACTCTCCGTGGAGAACCCCAAATGAGTCCACTCTGGCAGAACCAGCAGCAGTCCCAAAATGGGCTCTACTTATGGTTTACTGGCACCATTAGGTCGCCCAATGCTTTTAAGTTGCAGTCAGAAAGGTATAATAGGGCCCCGGTCGAATGTAAATATCTGAAGGGAGGGCAGGCCAAGAGTGCACCACCATCTCCGCCAATGGGCACCCCCCTCTATTATATTTGCATTGCTCGTCAAACAAAAGTGGTCACAGCTGGGTGCAGCTGTAAAACAGCGAGGTCAGCTTTTAACTTTTAAACGTGTTTAGGGACGTCCACGCTTTGAAGGGAGGGAAAGCAACAGAAAGGGTGGGGGGGGGGGGGGGGGGGGCTTAATGGTACACAGCCCTTTTTCTGATTCCTGGAAATATGCGCCCAGCTTCCGCTAAGCACACATTTTTTTTTTTCATATATTTTCATATTCTCTAAGTTGCTTGCTTATTTCTCATAGAAGAAAACAAGGAAAACAATTTGTACATTTTAGTGTTGAGGAAGAGGCATATGCTCGTCGTTATTGTACATATTTTTTTAATCTGCTAAATATATACATATTTTGCTACATATAAATGTGAGAATACTTGACAAGACACCTTGCTCAATGTCTTCATCCACCAGCCAGAGGTTAGCCACAGTGACCTCCCTGGAGCCGACCAGGAAGCAGTAGGCTAATACCACACGCCATAATACCCATCTCTAAGTGTGCTGTCTATTCAAAGGTGACCCTTTCAAATGCTTACAATCCTGCTGCAAAGTGCTAGGGCCCCCGCGGCGACTTGGGCATACATTGACAGTGGAACAGCCCAAAGAGCTGTAATGGTCTCATTCGAGCCAATGGAAACGCTATTGAATATGGTTGGGTCCCCTTTCCAACCTGTATATTCTTTATATTTTCCCTCTGCTCTAGGTGTATATGGGGGGGAAGGGTTGTATGAGGGCTGTATAGTGTTGAATAGCACCCCTGGAGAGTTCCATCATAAAGGAACAGCAGTGTTACCCGCCACACTATTTCCACGGTACCGGATCCACGCTAGATGCTCTTACCATTTAGATAACAGTGGTGTGTGTGTGTGTGTGTGTGTGTGTGTGTGTGTGTGTGTGTGTGTGTGTGTGTGTGTGTGTGTGTGTGTGTGTGTGTGTGTGTGTGTGTGTGTGTGTGTGTGTGTGTGTGTGTGTGTGTGTGTGTGTGTGGAGAGATGGCACCGGGGTATTTACTTGAGTGTCATTATGATGGAAATAGCAGCAAAGACATTGATATCTATAGTAGGACACCGTTCTGGCAGTGTGTGTGTGAGAAGGGAACTGTTGGAGTGTGGGTGTATATATAGGGTTGGGTGCACACTATGTGGGCGCATATGTTAGGTGAGCCATTAAACTTAATGTGTAGGTATATAGGCATACGTGTGTGCATGTGACTTACACTTTCACCACAGTAAATATCTACACATGTGTGTGTGCTTGTGTGTCTGCCTTTGTGTGTGTGTGTGTGTGTGCGTGCCTGTGTGTGCATATATGTGTGTGTTGTCTGCCTATCTAACAGTTTATAAGTGATTCTCGCCATCTGTCTTCATCTCATTACACGTTTGATAATCTTTGATCTATTCTTCAGACGTTGGATGAGATGTGAAATCACATCAGGCCTGCTTATCATATATTTGAGTAAAGAAAATATATATCATCTCAGTTTTGAAATATAACAGGCCTTTGATCGTATTACCGTCTCCTTGTCTAATCCTGGTTGCACTCTGGGCTGTAACACACGCACACACACACACACACCAACCTTTCGCTTCATCTTCATTTAACCCTCGGTATAAGAGACAAGGCACAGCGACAGTCTACCCCTCTGGTCTGAATCTCATCTCCCCTTAATTACCAACTAAAATACAGTCAGTGTTGGTCCACGCCCTGTCCACTGTACCCCTGCCCCCACCTTAACCCTGCTACCCCCACGCGCCTTTTCCGCCTGCTCTAGATCTGTGAAGTAGAGGAAAGACGTATCTGCACATTAATGGACCGTTGGGGATTTTGTTGACATCTAAAGGTTAGAAATTAGTGCAAGGTTGACTAGATTAATCTTAGTGTTTGTCATATAACTCACACAATTGTGGAAAAACATTAAGCTTTGCTGCAATTACAGTACCATGATCCGTCTAAACTGAAAATAATACTACTGAACTGAGTTTTTGTCAATATAGTATAACAGATGATTATTTGGTTTGCTGAGTCAAATTAAGACAATCATTATGTATGAGAAATAGGTAATGACTAGTTTAAAATTGGTTAGCAGGCAACTTTGTAGAGATTAAGGATAAATTACTTTTTCATTCCTCTTCCTGCAGTCAAAGTTTGGATTCTGAGCACAACTTGCATTAAGAGAGAGACAGTATTTCTCTTTTGCTGCTCAAAGAGAATTAGATTCTCACTCTTTCATTTTCAGCCACTGAGAATTCCCAACAATAATGTGAAAGAAAAAAAAAAGCCTAATTTACAATCTGAATTTACAATACCACTCTCTCTCATTGATATGCAGGGTATTATTTTGGGAGGGAGGGGTGTTTCACGCTCGCTCAGTGACCTTCACAGTTTGAAAGATGGATTGAACGTTGGGAGCCGTGGAAAGCAGACCCACTCCTCCCACTTAATAAGCTCAAAATGATGATTAATATGTGGAAAGTTCCACGGGCACTCTTAACGCACGGTTAAAGACCCATGATGGAGGGCTGCCAAGGAGCACCCGCATCCTTAAAAACCCCACCTGCAAACCCCCTCACCATCCTACCTAGCAAAACCCAGACCACCGCCCATCAAAACCCACACCCAGCAAGACCACCAAACCCGTGCCGCCACCTTGCAAAGCCCCACGAGCAACAACCAAAACAACCACCTCCAGCCACCAAAACCTCAACCCCACCCAGCTAAACCTCCACCCTCATCCCCAAGAACCTCCACATCCAGCCACCAAAACCTCAACCGCACCCAGCTAAACCTCCACTCTCACCCCCAAAACCTCCACTCCCAGCCACCAATTCCTTACCTCCACCCATGTAAACCCCCACCCCCAACCTTACCCCCAAAACCTCCACTCCCAGCCACCAAAAACACCACCAAGCCCCCAGATTATCTGCCCAGATCTTCCACATCTAAACCCTGACAGGTGCTCACAAATCTTCCTCCAAGTCTCTCTTGACATCCTTTTTCTAATACAATTTCCTGAGGCTGCTTTGAAGTTAGCTAATGCTAACGTAATGCTGCTAGAGCTGCTCTATCTGGATGTCTCTGTGAGACATTCCTTAACAATGTTATCTCTGGATGTGAGCAGTGTCCCCAGCGCTCTGGATAGGCCTCAGTGGGGGTATCACTGCTGGCTAACTGGCTAACTGGATTCTGTCATGGTCCCCAACCCGTTGAACCTCATCCTTTCTTCCGGGGCGACGGCCTCCCTCGTTGGACCCGTTATTGATGGGTTAAGGGTGGGGGGTTTGGGTAAAGTCCTGGTCTGTGCTCTCAGTGCGCTTTGGGCCTCTGCTATTGACCAGCTGATTGATTTAGGCCCTCATAATTAGCCGGCCGTAATTTAATTAAAGTGCAATTTAACGATACAGTGGGCAGACGAAAGGCAGCTGTGTCATTGATAGATCAGCTAAGCCCTGATATGGAACAGGCACTGGGAGCTGATGTATTCCCCATGCACACACACACACACACACACACACACACACACACACACACACACACACACACACACACACACACACACACACACACACATCTGAGTTTGAGCTGACGGGCGGAAAGAAAGAAAATAATGAGAAAATTAAGAGGGCAGCGACATTGTGTGAGGCTGTGAAAGAGAGAAAGAAAGAGTGACATTTCCATCTGTTTTTTTTCCTTTCCGTTTCTAAATGTCAGTCTGCACACTCTCCTGTCCCCCAGTGTCCTCACAGAAACAAATGCAACGTCGTCCACGTCCCTGATCTAATTTACTTAACAGCATTAAGGAACCTGTTTGTTTACCAAATTGGGCTTCAAGTAAATCCACGTCATAACCTCCAACTTTTATGAGCCATTAGACTCGTCTTAAAATGTGGGGAAAAGGGACAGACTTGGAGGCTGAGCCTCTTTGTTAATTAACAGAAGTGGGGAGGAGGGGTTGTATGTTGGTTTCCCAAGGCTACACTATATTGACCGTTCTGTTATCGTAGTGCTGCAGGAGGACTCAGCCAACTCCCTGCCTTGCTCGTGAAATCCGCGTGCAGGTGCAATGTATCAGCGTATTGCGTTCATCTGCTGTCTTTTTTCTCACCCAATTTTCTTCTTCCTTTCTTCTTCATGTTTTCTGTTTTATTATTAATAATTACCCCCCCCCCCCCCCCAAAAAAAAGAAGTAGGAATTCAATGTTTGGGAAGTTGCACCTTGCAAATATAATTTGCTCCTGCAGCCCCCTCTTTCACACCCCTTTTTCTCTCTCTCGCTCACACCTGCAAGAGAGACATGCCAAACCAAAGTGAGAGACAGAAGGACAAAAGGTTGACATCACAGATGGAATTCAATCTAAATGGTTAATATGTACACATTTAAAGTGCAGATGACTAACAAGCCAAACACATCTGATTGTGAAGCTGCAGATAACCTCAGCAGCTGAAACTCAAATAGCTTTTTTCGTGGTCAATTTTATACGTTCAGAATCTACTGTGTGGACAGATAGAAAGTCGATGAATGGCCTGTTTTTTTCTAGCATAAGGGCTACTGACGAAATTGCTACAAAAATATATTTGACAGTTTTTGGTGATATTTCTAATCTTTTGTGAACATTTCATATTCCATGTTGATTTTAAAGAAAATCTTTTTATTCTATAAAAAAATGTTGGCTTATGGATGGAAAAAAGGGTTCTGAAAGAAAATCCAGTGAGGACATTTGTCGTATTTCTTAAGGTACATTTTTGTCCTTGGACTCATTCAAGAAAATAATGTTAATATTGTAAAAAAGCCTTTACTGAGAGGCAGGATGTCAAGGGAGAAAAGCAATATTCCAACAGCATTTGCTGTTGGATGCAAAGTGAATAGTGGATGCTAAGCTGACCAAATTACCTATGACCTATGTAACCTTTTTAGATGCTAGACTCATGCTGTTTGTTTTCGGGCAAGCAGGCAGTGGTCTTCCCCTTTGTGTGGCCATCTCAACAGAGTATCATTGTCAAATTGCTCCAGCGTCTCAAACCAAAACATGCCATTGAGAGTGTCATTGGGGGGCTAAAAGGGGTGTGGGGGGTGGGTTTGTGACGTATGCCATGTCATTATTATGACCCACTCATTATCCACTAACCCGGTTAACCTCGCGCTCAGCCTTTTTCACCATGCCCCCCATCTCACATAAATGTAAATAAGTGTCTCATAACTCACAGTTAAGTTGAAGTACGGGCTGACTTAATGCAGACGTCTCAGCGGGGTGGGGGGGGCAAACAAAGGGTTTGGGTTAGAAACCAGTACAAGGAGTAAGGGGCATTGCTTGCGGAGGTCATGCCCCGACAGCCATGCCCAATCTAATCATGGCGGCCATTTTCAAGCCTAATTCGGTTGAAATGGCAGTTGGTCCAGAGGAGTAGAATATTAGGGATAGAGGGTCTTTTGTTACTCAAAAGAATGAATCAGTGTTTTGTCAAATTGGACCCTATATATGCTTTCCCAGGTCATCTGAAAAAAAGTCCACAGGCAGTGTTTTGTTCGGGACATAGCCATGTCTTTGAATTTCTAACTGGGCAAAAAACGTCAATAAAAATACTTTAGATTACAACATAACACAAGTTATCTTAAGTAGAGTTGGAAAACTATACATTTTGTTGTATCAGCCACATTGACCCATTGACCCTGAACAGCAGCACAGGCTTTCAGACTGCAGTGTTGGACTGTTGGATTCCAGTTCGAGGGCAAAGGCAATTCCTCTTTCTGTCTGTATTGCCATGTCTAGACAAAACGTGTTGACTCCCACTAATGGAGGGTACAATTATTGTGCCTTGATTTCGCCAACCAAGTGGAACGTCATCTGGGTCTCTGGTGTTTCCTAACACCTACCTTAGCGTCTCGGAGAAGAAAAAAAACAGACCTGTTTCACATGAAGGGGCCTTGTGTTACCCTTGGCCCGTTTGGCGTTTCCATAAGGGGCGTAGGTCAACGTGCACAAATACCGCTTCATACATGCTAGACTTGGGGAAGGGTAGGCGGGCCGCGGAGTCTTTGTAAATATTTCAACATGCATTTTTGTAAAAATGCCCCCAGCTAAATTGCCTGTTTCCTTTTGTGTTTTGCACGTGTTTTCGTTTTAGATCGTCCAGTTTGGCCCCTGCCGTATCCTGCTCTTAGGCTTCCATTGTTACGCTCGCCACACAAAGGGCTCTTTGTGGAGGAAGTGGGTGACACGGTCTGACAGGGAGGCATGTTCTATGCGTTAAGTTGTCACACAGATGTGGTTCCTGCCTCTGCTGAGGTGCTGTGAAAAGGAGGGGGCTTTGGGGTTTGGGCATAAAGCACCACCCACCTGCCAACACACCCTCCATGACCTTTGAACTTGTCCTTGTTAAGACCTCGACTGTGACACACAGGACATGGGGGGGGGGGGGGGGGGGGGGGGCTTTACCCTCCCTTCCGTTGACTGGTACTCGCCCAAGACTAATGGTGTCACACGCACACACAAACTCGGAGACTGTCTCCACTCCCTCATATTTATTTCAAACACACCCACGTACAGACCCACCCTGTCCAATCCCTGATATTAATTTGCGACACACACACACACACACTCTTATGCACACACACACAGTAGATGTCCGTTAGGAGACTGAATACTGATGAAGACTGACAGCTCCTCAATGGACACCAATATGTATATTATTGTGGTGTGTGTTTGAGAGAGAGAGAGAGAGAGAGAGAGAGAGAGAGAGAGAGAGAGAGAGAGAGAGAGAGAGAGAGAGAGAGAGAGAGAGAGAGAGAGAGAGAGAGAGAGAGAGAGAGAGAGAGAGAGAGAGAGAGAGAGAGAGAGAGAGAGAGAGAGAGAGAGAGAGAGAGAGAGAGAATTGATCAATGTGATGCATATAGTCGTACCTTCATGTGTCATTCTTGTGAGTCTCTCTCTCTGACCTAGTCTCTCTCTCTCTCTCTCTTGCCCTCTCCCTCCCCCCTCCCATTTCACGTCTCTCTTTCCCCCTTGTGCTCAACATCCTCCCCCACCCCCACCATCGGCTCTGAGAGAAACAAGACTCTGCACTTTACAGGTCCCTCCAAGCGTGGCCTACCACTATCTACCACTACCAACCCACTCTCACCCCCCCCCCCCCCACACACACACACACACACACCTCTCCCCCTTCTTCACCCGCTATCTTTATCCCCTACCCATCTAGATGGTCCTACACATCCACTCACCTAACATTTGCAATTACTCAACACTTACACTTCCTTAACATTGGTACTTAGTGACCAAGACAAACATCTATACACAGGACACTAACACACAAGAGCACACCCTTTCTATTCTCATCACTCTGCTGTTTGACGACCAACCAAGGTATTGGCATTACAACTGCATCTCACATATAGTTGGTTGTGTCATGCTGTGGTTGCCCCTGGACACTGCTTCCTACCCGTCCATCAATACCTAGAGGGCTGAACCAACATGGGCCATCTATGGAAGGGAATAGATGAAGACAAACTAAAAACTATTCAGATGAAGAGAGATAAAAATGGAGGGCAAGAAAAAGGAAACAGTGTATGAAAGTGATAGAAGGACTATGTGTGTCTTCCTCCACTTAACCGGTTTCCAAGGGAGCAACAGGGTGCTAAAAGCACTGAGAGGAGCAGAGGGTGGGGGGGAGGTGAATAACAAGAGTAAAAAGCAAGGGAAGAAGAGTCTGAAAGATGGAGAGACTGGAAGGAGAGCCATGGGGATCAATGGGTTGTCAAGGCTTTCACGAGAGCGGGGATGAAATAGAAAGCCTGTGTTTTAGGGTTTGTGCGTGTGTATTTAAAGACTCTGTATGGCCACAGCCACTAGAGAAGGCAACAGGGAGGATGGCTGGCAGGTGGCATAAAGAAAGGAGAGACGAGATGCTTGGCCTTTCTCTTCTTCCACCCTTGGCAGAGAGAAGAAACACCAATCAAACCAATTTGGTCGCCATGGCGAGGAGGTGTCTGTCTGCATAATTACCGCTATTACGGGTCACCGTTCTACATGCATAATTTGTTTGTGTCTTCTCCAGCAAATGTGTTGTTCGAGGTTCTATCTGTCATTTCCGCATATGATTTTTCATGTAAATGTGTTATGTGACAGTAAATCTACAACCACATGTTATGTGGTTGTAGATTTTCTTTTGTTATATTCCATTTGTGGATAGTGACAAAAAAAATGTCATTTCTTTGCCTAAACACAACAATGCCACTTTCTCTATGACTCCCTGGCAGAGACTGCATACAATCACTGCCAACTAAACAGTCTAAATGATTTTTGATAGTTAAGGGAGGCTAAACAGGAAGTGGTGAGCTAGTGTGGTAGCAGCACAGGCTTATGTAGCTTATCTTTAATGTTTGGTATGTCTTCTACAGTGACAAATGAATATAAACACACACGCGCACATTACGCAGATAACGGACACATGCCTGACCTACATGATCTGCTTATTGGTTAATGAACGGATCAAACACCTGCATTTGCTTTCAATTACACATGTCGGCGCGTCTTGCTCCACGCATCGCAGCATCATTTGCGAACCCAGTGTCAATTGCCACTGATTAGATTGTTGTTTATTCTCCTGTGTTTATTCACGAGGCAGACACAAAGCCATGGACTTCACACGACCGGGCTGTGAGAGTGCTGCTTTTCCCTGGAGGTTGTCTTTGTTTACGGTCTCCCTCGGGATGCCAGCCCCACCCCCCTCAGACTTAACTTAACGTACAGCATGTAGAGAAGCTACCTACCTTGGAGGAAGATGGGGGTGGCTGTATATATAACGGGGAACCCCCGAGAGAATACACCCCGTGGCCCCCACCCTGCATAAATTCAATTAAAGGCAGATGGGGGGGAGGGGGGGGGGGGGGGGGTTGCACCTGAAGTGTCTTAACAGGTGATGGATGGGGCTATTTATAGTGCCGCTGCTCTTGTTGAGGGGATGATGTATATCTGGGGTGAGATGGATGAGACAGGGTTAGGTTGGCCGCGATGGGCCTCTCCCACCACTGGAAGTAGTCATCAGCATTCCCAATTGAAGATGAAGTCGTCCAACACCCTCCCCATCTTTCCTCATGAATGAAAATATGGGGGCTAGGCTCTGGGGTTAAGCTGAATACCATGGCACCCCTGAATTTCAGAAATAAATGAATGCATTTAGAATCAGTAGATACATTTGGTTTGTCTTGACATTTCACAGAGAAGTAGGGAACGGCAGGGACAAAGAGGTGTGAAGGTGAGGAGTGAGGTTGGTTGGCATGGTAATAGCTGAAGTGTCGGATTCAAAACAAAGCCTTGCAGCAGATTTCTTTTTTCGAATTGAGGGGCTGCAGTGTATCACCAATACATGGTGTGACACGTGCAAATACGCACAAACACGCACACACACACACACTCTTTGCACTTTGGCATCTAGCATTGTGTGGCTGACTCTAAAAAAGCAAGTGCTGTTTGGCTGTTAGTGGGTCAACCATGACCTGGCCTCTCTAAAAGACACACTGATCCTCAGCTGCCCCAAAATGTTTGGCTCAACTTTTGTACAACTGCAACAGATGACAGTTCACAATGATAACTTCACCAGATGTTGACTATTGCACAAACCTACTGTGGGAAAACGCCTCCATTGTATTCTGCACAAAGCACTGCACAAAGATTTGTCGAGGGTCACGCAAGCACACATGAATCATGTATCCCTCAAGAGAAAAGAGAGAGAGAGAGAGAGATTCTGTTGGCTCTCGTCCAAATGTGCTTTTGAGTTTGAGGGGTCCGTTGGCATGACGATCAAGGCCGTTGCCTTCCAACCAGCTTCCGGGCTTGGTGGCTGATTAAACCCTAATGTCCTCCAATCACATCACCCCTCAGACCGGCCGGGGCCTGCGCCAGCCCTGACGGATAGACCACAAGCGATCGATGGTGACAGGGTGGTGGACATGTGGTGGACTCTGGGATGGCTGAGGGGAGGTGGCGGTGGTCAAGGTATGCCTGGGGCTAGGGATGTCGAGGCTGGGCTGTTAGCCATTGAGAGCTGCCGCCTCTGTCCTGAGTGTTTCTGTTGCAGAAAGCCCTGTCGGGTTTCAAATCACGGTGACCATCGCTCCGCCCGGCAGGTGATTGGATTAAAAGCCACAAGAAATAGATGCAAAATAAAGACAGTGAGCAGAAGAGATGATCCAGACATACGTAGATGGGTTGTTGTACAGTCATCTCCACTGTCTCTCCAATGCTAATATAAAATAAATTGTATTGCATTTTGTTCCTTATTTCTTTCTTTATTTTGCTCTCTCTCTCACTCTCTCTCTCTCTCTCTACAGGAAGAGGAGGAGGAAGGGGGAGTGGAGCACATGAGGAAAGACGAGGGGCGGAATGGACGGATAGAGCCGGTGGGAAGGGCGGACTCTTCGCTGGAACATGCTGCCATGTTGGGTTTAGAGTGAGTCGCCCGCACTGCTTTCCCACTGTCAGCCAAATGATGTCGTTGAGCGCCATGTCTTCACCCAGTCAGGGGGATGCAAATGAGATACTTTAATATACCACCACTTCTTTACACTGTGAAGCATATGAGGTACCACGTTAACAACAAGAACAGGTACACAGGCACACACACGCACAGACACAGACAAAGACACACACAAACACGCACACACATACTAAGAAATGGCATCATATTTATTTCAAACGAGGAACCTTTGCCATCAAATACACACACACATAGAATCACACACACACACACACACACACAGTGAGAAATGTCATCATATATAGCTCAAACGAGAACCATTTATAATCAAACATACACACACACACGCGAACGTGTATGCCTCCGTTTTGATCTCCATGTGTCTCCCTTTGCCTGGTCACATCTGTAATCTAAACAAATGAGTCCCCTCCCTCCACACACATCTTTCAATTAATCCCTCCTCCTTAACTGTCACGTTCTGATCTTAATCACTTAATTGGAGTCTCAGTTCGGGGGCCCTTCATCGACCCCCAGGGGGTCAGCGAGCCTGACTGCTATAATGGATGACTGTGTTAAAACGAAACCCGAATAGGACTGGATGGAGGGGGAAGCTCAAACACAGACACAAACAATTTGGTCCCCTATGTTGTGAGGTCTCCCTGGAACGTTGACCCCCCCCACCCCCCCCCCACCCCCCCCCCCCCCCCCCCCCACACACACACACACACATTTTCTCATGCATTTATGCAATCTCCCCCCTGTCCACCCCTCTCCTGTCTTTGTTGTCTCCCCCCCGCTCTCTCACCCACCACCCACCTCCACTGCTACCCGTCGTGCCGCTCCATCACCACAGTGCGATGCTCAAGCCGGTGGAGGTGAGCAACGAAGGAGGGCCCCTGGGGATCCATGTGGTGCCGCTCAGCTCCGTGGACATCAGGTAACGCAAATAAATAGCATAAGTTCTGTAATACGTAATCATTAATGTTAATAATAATATAGAGAGAAAATGGAAAATGATGATGAACTCGATTGACACAGGACACCGCATAAAAGTCACAGAGTTTTGTTTTTGTTGTAAAATCGAATTGAATCTGAAATTGGTTTGAGAAGGGTCTGTATGTGCTGTTGCAAATTCTTTTTTTCCAAATGCCCCAAGCAAAAGCCACTACAAAGGTGTACCCATTGTTTCTGTTTATTTTTTATTGTATTTCTGTATGCAAAGCAGGAAATATGACTCGTTTCTCGTGGTAGGACAATGTGCAATATAGAATAATAGCAAGTAAAGTTTCCCTGCTCCTGGCCATGCGAGCTGGGTTTCACTGCTTTAATATGTCCCATGCATCCTTTCCCACATACCCACTAAGCCTAGATATTTTCCCCAATGTTGTTCTGTTCTATTTGTTTCTATACTCTCTCTCTCTCTCTCTCTCTCTTCTCTCTCACTCTCGCTGTGTCAGTTCTTTCCATGGTCTATCCTCACAAGCCTAGCCTGAGGCAGTCATATTCACTAGCTCTGATTCACTTGGCCTCCGATTGTTTTTTATCTTCTCACATACCCCTTTAATCTAATTTTTGGGGAGACTCTACTGCCCAAACTCTGGAACTTATTGAACCTCCAGTCAGCCCTGGACTGCAGCACTCCTCCACCCCAGCTATTGGAACTCCTTTATGGTCAATAGCTTGACAAAAAAGAGTATACTGCTCTGGACTGTGGACCAACCTTTTTGATGTCTCATTGCGGTTTTAGACGGCCTTCACTCTCGCTCCCCAGCCAGGGTCCAGAGGACACAACGGATGACTCACGGTCTCCATAGTCCCTCTCTGTTTCTCCTCGTGCTCGCTCTCTCTTTTTCCTTTCTTTTCTAACCACCGCGCCGTGATGACAAGAGAACATAAGGGCGCCGATGGCATCTGAGTTTATAGGTATTCTGGTGGGGTGGTGGAAAGGAGGAAAAAACCTACAAGATATAGATGACAGAGGACATGGGCCCCAACGTAATCAGACTAAAAGCCGTATGCACAGGCCAAGAAGTACTGGCACGCCACCAAGGCCAAACGAAAGCCCCTCCTCAGCACGGAGGAGAGAGGAGGGAGGGAAGGTAAAAAATCACAGGAGACAGGATGGGACAGGGGGTTGGGGTTGGGGGTTGGTGGAGAGGAGACAGGAGGATGACATAAGATGTGCGGGCACCACTAAGGACTTTTGTCATTGGAGGACGATGACGGCGCATTAGTGGCTGCATGCGTGATGCTAATCCTGTTGGGATCTGTAAGGAAGAGTCAGGGAGCTATATTTAGTCTTCTTGACCCCCATACGTCAAACGCTACCGTGTCCCCGGTCGGTCAGCGGGACGCCTTGAGTTACCTTGATAGACAAACTCATGCACACACACACACACACTCACACTTACACACACTCACACACTTACACACTCACACACACACGAGGTCATCATGAGATACAACCATGTTTGTGCGAAACATTTATATAATGCGTAATTTGCCGCAATGTTGTTACATGACATGTTTGATCTAGACATGCCGCATCAAATCACCGGTGTCTTTAAATCCAGAATACATATTTTATCCATGTTAACATGGAGAACAAACATCTGGACAACCACGATAAAAAACAAAAAACAAAACGCACAATGTTGCATCCTAGTGCTGCGTGGCCACTGAAGTCCATCTCCCGTCCACCAAGATGGACACTAATAGCAATCAGAGGCTTCAATTAGGCCCAGACATGATAAGAACGAGCGTCTGGCCAGCTGAATGATGCTAATGGCCCTGCCAGCTCTCTTCCTGTGTGCTGCAACTGTATGCAGAGGGGAGAGGCTGGGTAGAGGAGAGGCAGCATTATGCTGGGCAGGCTGTCATTAAGTGTCTAGACCAGGGCCACTGGGGTCAGACGGGACAGCAACGTCCAGGCAGTCAAACAAGAAGACACTGCAGGCTCTGTCCGCGCCTCCAATGGCTGCCACCGTTACCGCTCGGCTGCCCTCACAATGGACTCTCATGCGGCGATGACTGTGGAGGGGGGGGGGGGGGGGGGGGGGGGGGGCACAACGACCAAGCCACACGCAGATGCATCCTGCAAATGAGCTCTTATTTGGTCTGCCATAATATTATTTTTCTTTCCCTTAACGGTAAACAAACGACATGTATAATTGCGGCACTTCAAGTGGATCCTGATTGCGTTATTATTTCATTAAAGGCAGCAGCAGAGGACAGCAGGTGCCCCCCTCCCCTCTCATACCTTCCAAACCCTACTCCGGAACGCTGGGAATCTCAGGATGGCTGATTGTGAAGGACCTCACGTCTCCTTTTGTCCTGATGTAGAGAACAAACTCAATGACAAAAGCAAGGACATTGACTTGGCCTTGGTGTTGCTGTACGGCTGTATTCACACAAGCACTTTTGGACATACAAACAAACAACAAAAACCTGTGACTGCGTGGTTGCATTCAGCGATACAAAAATACAATACCCCCGCTCAGTCGGTTCAAAGGGACAATGTGACTCGCGCGGGGCGACATCGCCATGAGAGATGTTTTCTGTGACTGCGAAAAATGCCTTACAAAAGTCTCATCTTTTATGTATTTTGTCATTCAAATACAAGGTTACTGCCCAAACCCTAAGACTGCATTACAAACGCCTCTTCAAATAAGATGCTATTTTTGATCAAGCTTTATTATTTCAAAGAGAGATATTTCAGAGAGAGAGAACTAGTTGATGCCAGTCACTTGATTGACTGGCGTGGGCGTTAAATCAGACCAGTGTCTCCTCCAGACCTCTAGACTACAACACTACCTTATCCATTATCATTCTCAGCCCCACTTCTGAATACTGATGGAAGGATTGGCCCAAAAACTCCTGTCTGATTCTGACTTGTCACTTGAGACACACACACACACACAACCACTAATACCACCACAACATTTCCCCACTCCCCACATAGGAAGTCATGTTCCACCAATGACAGACCCTATGCTAGCCAACCTTACTATAGTTTTTCATTCATAAAGTGTTAGGTTGTTCACCTGACAACACAAAGAAAAGTAATATCCTTTATTTTTGAGATTGCTGCCGATGACGATGACTCATGGATTGACGTCATTGACATTGGCACTGACAAATACACACACATGCTGCTTTGTGTGTGTGTGTGTGTGTGTGTGTGAGTAAATCCTTGCTCCATTGTGGCTGGTGGGGAAATTAACACTTTTTTGTGTTTGTTTCATTTAGTTAAGTGCTTGGGCAGATCATGCCTGCTTTCAGTTGATATTCACCCACTTGTACATGTTGGTGTGTGTGTGTGTGATGCTGAACACACGCACACACACGCACACAATCGTATCGCAACACCATCGCATTGCAACACTATCGCATTGCAACACTATCGCAATATAGTTAAGCCCCCATCCCTTATACGAAACTATCAGTTCAAACTTTTCTGTCAGTTGATTTTTTTATGTCTCGGGGGGGGGGGGGGGGGGGGGGGGGGGGGGGGGAGATGGGTTAATGATTGGGCACGAAGCAGTGTCGTCAAAGGCAACGGCTTATCTGCCTGCCAGCTCATGCGTCTGGTTCCACAGGCGTCATCGTTCCCCACGGTATGCGATGTGGTTTGTACCTTTATTTATTTTTTATTTCTGCTGTGCGAGCATGTGTCAGATCTCCTCACATACAGGTTATCCGCTGGGCCTAGTCAAAAGCCCCAAGCTTCTTTTTGATGTATTTAAATAGAAGGTTGCAGGGTGTGTGCGTGTGTTTGTGTGTGCATACCTGTTCGCACCTGTGAGTGTATGTGTGTGTGTGTGTTCGCACCTGTGTGTGTGCTAAAGGTTGCTACCTCGATTCATGTGGGGACTGCTGAGGTTTTCACCATGGCGGCGTATTGTTGTTCCCGCGTTTTCATCCCAGCGCCAAAAGATCAGGCCTTAAGCTGCAGCCTGTGACGGTAGCATCAGCCCTGCTTTATGGTCTCTGAAGCCAGGCCATCCAGCTATTCCTAGCCGGGAGTTTCTGTAATATAGCTGACGTGGGTCACATCACCAATAAACTTCTATAGACTCAGACAGACAGGAAGGGAAGGCGGATGGGATAGGGTAGCAGGTAACTCATGTTCTTAAGTCTGGGGCCCAGCTCAGTGTCTTGTCTCACGCAGAACAAACTGATGTTTTTTTTTGGGGGGGTATTTTTTGTACCCGGAATGCTTTTTGGGGGTTATGGAAACTGCAATAAACGTATGAATAAGTTGTTTCCGCCATTACTCCTTCAACCATCCATGCACAGCAACCATGCAGACAAATATTAATATTAGTACAGGGTATTCAGATTGTGTGTGTGTGTGTGTACACACTATTCTACTCCCAATCCTTTCTCCTGTCTCTTATCATCATCACCACATTGTCTGAAGAATGTATGCGCTATAACTTGTATGTCTCTGTATCCCCCATCCATAATGTCTTCACTCTCCAACCCCCAGGACCAACGGCCTGCTGGTGAAGCGTCTGGAGCGGGGGGGCAAGGCCGAGCAGGAGGGCTTGTTCCGGGAGAACGACTGCATCGTGCGCATTAACAAGGGTGACATTCGACACCTGCGATTCGAACAGTAGGTTCTGCTTGTGATGTCTGTCGGTGCAAACTTAACTGAAATCCTGCCCGCGAGTGCCGCGACTATTTTGAATCCTCATTTCGAGGAATTATCTGTGACTCTCTTTCCCCCCCCCCCCCCCCCCCCGGCGTTCTCTGCAAAGTGTGAGCTCCCTTCCCCAACAGTTTCCCTACAGCTTGAAAACATTTCCTTGCCAACTTCGTGCTAGGTCGACGTCCCGACTGGTTAGCATTCGGTGTGACTTCAAAGTCTGCATTAAACACTGAACAATAACGTTCAATATCAAAGTAATACATTTTCCATAAATGCGGATTGAATTCTGGACAGTAGCTTGAATCTTTCATTAATTATTTTGTCTAGAACCCTTTCAGACCAGAGCTGTGCAGAGCTAGGCTTGCCTGTGAATTTCCTATTCTCAGTTTTGTGTTTAATTGTGTTTGTCTATTCCGTGAATGTATCGTGTTTATCTGGTAATCCAAACACCATGTTTACCAAAGTAATCAGCTGCACAGTGTCCCACTACTTGTGTAACTAGGTAATAAACAGGTTATTGAGATAGTATTCAATTAGTTTGAATTGTATATTATTTACTATTGCGTCATTTAGAAGCCAGTTAGACATTCAGCGAGTTTTTTTTTTCATATAGGCATCTTGCTCAAGGATGCCTAAAGGCAGGCTTTGGCAATTGCGATTCGGACCTATAACCTTTTTGGCTGGGAATCAAACACCCCAACCACCATCAAATATAGGGGAAAACAAAACCACAGATTAACTTCCAATATGAGTCATTGTTGTCAGACTCAAGGGGGACAATGACTGGCAAGTCCGGATAGAGTGTAGCACTGCACTGGGGGTGCCAGTGGGCCCTCTACAATGAGAGGGCCCACTGGCTGACCGGCCCGTAAGAGGTCTGGGTGACCCAGAACGATCCACTACTCTCTTATTCCAAACGGCCCACGTAGCGCAGCTTACCATACAGCCGGATTGACTCATCGCTCCGTTTCCTTTTTGCCAAGATATGAGCAAAGAAAAACTGATGATAGTTTGTCTGTAATGATGTCAGCCGATTGCTGTTTCTCTCTAAGAAATCAATCCCTTTCATTTGTAAAGATTTTCATTTTTTGTTTCTGTCTTTAGTTTTTTTCATTATGACTCGCTGTCAAAGGGCCAATGCTATTAACATACTTTTTTAATATTCAATCTAGTGAGTCTTTTCTTTTTGTTACATTAAATGTGTGTATTTCTTCTTTCTTTTAAAATGCATTATTTAAATGCAAACCTCCTCTGCTGTGAAAGCAGCTTACACGTCCAATCCACAAGGGAGCAATGTTTCGTAGTGTTCCGCAAGTAATTACAGACACAGACGCATATATAGACATGTGCGCGCACACATGCACACACACACACACAGACCCCTACACACAGCCACATACACACACAAGCGCACACTCCTTACTGGTATCGAAATGCATTTAATGATTTCCCATGAATATGAGGAGTAACAGAACTCAACTTTGCTCAACCTTTTCCACACACATAAGCACACACACACACACACGCCTTCCCCACATTCTTTTGTCGATCTCTCCGTCTTCCTGATTGTGCTCCACCCTGGGAGACAATTTAAAGTGATAGCCTAATCTCCTTGGATTGTTTTGCATGGGTAAATATTTTGGGGCGCTTAATCTGGCGGAATGTAATGATGCATTGATGGGGTAATTTATTATTCAATCAGTGGCTGATTGCTGGAGTGACACCGCTGTATGTTATTATATGCATTTGCAAAGCACTTATGCACACACCCACACACATTCACACACGCACATACACAGACACACACACACATATGCACACACCCACACACACAAATACACCCATAAATATATGCCACCTGTGCGGCTGTTTGTTATTTCTACAAATTACCATAAAAAGAATACAGACTGAATGCGTCTCAAGTAGTGCAGCGCTTACCTTGGTGACAGCGCTGAGAGAAAGCTCGCTCATTTTGTCTGGGTGCAGCCTGGAGACCGCCAATATGTCATTTGGACGAGCTCCGATTCTGCGCACGTGGCCGCACCGCTTCCCTGTGTACGGCGGCGGCGGTGGCAGCGCTAGGAGAAAGAAAGCCCTGGGGGGGCGGCCTCTCTTCCCTCCGTGCCGCACCCCTGACTCTGGCGTCTCTATGAAGCCTATCTATATGCTAAGTATCTCCAGAAATCCTTGCACTGAAACAGCTCTCTGGCAAGCAGCAGTGGTCAATTCCCGGGTTTAAGAAAGTAAAAAGTACTGCCGGTGACTGACAATGTGGTTTTTCTTGACTGATTTAGCTGTGATTGGGCTAATTAGCACGACTTGATGGTGGATGAGTAATTTCTTTGTTTTCTCTTAATGTGTAATCAGCCATGTTTCACGTTATTGGCTGGGCTAATTAGTCAATCCTGACAGCGGATGTGTTTTCTATATGCTTTGTTGACTCCCGCATCCTCCCTGTCAGGGAATGTTTGTCTGCTTCCAAACCGAGGCAAACCTGGAAGTAAAAAGACAATTTCATGTAAAGACTGCAGCAGATATTCCCTATTTTGTTTGGACTACCAGATACTCTCGCTGGTATTAGAGTAATCACAGTGTTCTATGTGGCCCCACTGAGATGAGCTTTACTAACCTCCTCAAAGCTCTCTCCCTCTCTCGCTCTCTTACTCTTGCTCTCTCTCCAACACTACTCTCACTTTATCTCACTCGACAATGTTTCCGGCTACAGCCCTTAATGCCCTCGCACAGCGAGATAATGAGTGAGTGAGCAGGTGTATGAGTGAATGAGCAAGTGTATGTGATTGAGTGAGCGATAAAGTAATAAATAAGTGCGCCGATGCTTTCTATTTCGCATTTTTGTCCGTTTTCCAAACCTCTTCATCGGGTTAAGACTAATACATGTATTTATCATAAGCCTCATCTCTCTTCACTGTATTCATCACACCAACCCACCCTCCTCCTCTCCTCCTCTCCTCCCATCCTCCTCTCCTCCTCCAGAGCTCAGAACATGTTCCGGCAGGCCATGCGGAACCCGCGCATCCTCTTCCACGTGGTTCCCGCCGCCCTCAAGGCCCAGTACGAGATGCTGTCGGCCCCGGTCTCGCTCGCCTCGCCCTCCTGCAACCGGGTCCGCTTCAGCCAGGACCCCCAGCGCCCGCCCGGCGATCGCTCCAGCGTGACGGCCCCGGGGGGCGGGGTGCTGGAGCGGGCCCAGCACAGGACCTCCCGCACCGGGCCACCCCCTAACGTCCCCAATCACAAGTGGGTCTGGCGTTAGCATGAATTCATCAGGAGAATATAGCATGTAGCTGTTTTATGCTTCTTTTGTTTTGGACACAAATAAACATGGGTGGGTGCTAAACCGTCCCAACATTATTGGACAACCTTATCGAAAAACCAAAACACAGCTACTGGACAGAAACAGGCCGGGCTGCGGATGTATGTTCAGACATGAATCCAAATGAATGCGTCTTTTACATGGGGACTGACTGAATAAAGATGTTCTTTGCTGTGTTGAAGAAGCCACCAGCTTCCTCTGGCAAGGAGCACCCCAGAGCCCGGCCGCCGCTACTCTACCGGCCCCCTGGCCCTCGTCGCCAGGACCCCCCCGGTACCCCCGGCCCCATCGCCCTCCCTGCAGCGTAGGGTCAGCAGCAGCCTCTCCACCGGCTCCTACTCCATCAAGTCAGGCCGCAGGCTCCATGTCAAGCTGAGGAAAGGTCTGTTCATGTTGATCTACTGATCTCTCTTCATATATCTGTCCATCTATCTCTACCTGCCGATCTATCAATCTATTGATCTCTCATCTTTTTATATCTCTATCAATCTATTGATCTCTCTTATCTCGTTATATCTCTCTATCAATCTATTGATCTCTCTCTATATATATCGCTATCAATCTATTGATCTCTCTATCTCTATATATCTCTATCAATCTATTCATCTTTCTATCTATATATATATATATATATATATTGTTCTCTTTGACTCTATATACCTCTCTTTCAATCTATTGATCTTTCTATCTATATATATCTCTCACTCTATTTATCTCTCTATTTATTTATACCTCTTTCAATATATTGATCTCGCTAACTATATATTTCTCTTTCAATCTATTGATTGAATCTATCTCTCTATATATATCTATATATATCTTTATATATCTATATTTATATATCTGTATCTATCTCTATTGCTCTCTATCATCTATTGATCACTATCCATTAATATCTATCTATCAATTGGTCTGTCTGTATCTCTCTATATATCTCTGTATTGATCTACTGATCGGTCCATCTCTTTATACCTCTCTATCAATCTAGTGATTCCTCTATCCATTTCTATCACCCTATTTATCTATTGATTGATTTGTACATCTCCGTATCTATGTCTGACTGTCTCCGTATCTATATATCTATGGCTTTATGTCTGTCTCCCTAACTATATACATATGGCTTTACGTCTCTCTCTATATTTATATTGCTGTCTGTATAGACTTACAGACAGTTTCTATATACATGTCAATTTCTGTCTGTCCAACAATATATCTATGTACATCCCTTTGTCTGTCTGTCAGTGAAAACAAGGACATCTGATGCCCATGTTTCTCTCATGATGTTGAGTGTGTGGTTTGATGGACCAAAGTATGTGTTTTATTACTATGGTCCCACCAATACTAAGGTATGGGTGGGACCGGCCACCACACTGTTTGTGGTTCAGGTATGTACTATGATGTTATGGTTACGTTGTGGGTCTCTTTCCCCTCCATATATTCACCCTGTCTGCAGCTGCTGTGTTTTATTTTCAGCCCCTCCTTTTCTATCTCACACTTTCTCTTTCTTTCTTTCTTTTGCTCTTTCGCTCTTTCGCGCTCTTTCTCCCTCCTTCAATTCAAAAGAGCTTTATCGGCATGGAAAACATTGCTAAAAGCAGATTATAAAGAAACATCTCTACCATTTACAGCATGTCTCTTTCTCTCTGTCTATGTCTCCATCTCCTCCTCACTCTGTATCTCTCTCTCTTACTCACTTCGTCTTCATCTCCTCCTCCCTCTGTATCTCTCTTACTCCCCTCATCTTCGTCTCCTCCTCCCTCTCTCTCTCTTACTCTCCTCGTCTTCATCTTCTCCTTCTTGCTTTCTCTTACTCCCCTCGTCTTCATCTCCTCCTCCCTCTGTATCTCTCTCTCTTACTCCCTTTGTCTTCATCTCCTCCTCCCTCTCTCTCTTACCCCTCTCTCCCTCTCTCTCTCTTGTCTTCATCTCCTCCCTCTGTATCTCTCTTACTCCCCTCGTCTTCATCTCCTCCTCCCTCTGTATCTCTCGCTCTCTCTTACTCCCCTCGTCTTCATCTCCTCCTCCCTCTGTATCTCTCGCTCTCTCTCTTAGTGCACTGTCACCCGTTGTAGGGGGCAGGTGTTGTGCTTGGGAAAGTTGGCATCGGGGGGGGAAGGGTATTTTGCAACCGTGCCGTGGGAGTGGGGGTGTTGTTTGGCATGTGAGGCCGTTGGTGCAGGCCAAACGTTGAACAAGCTCCCAACAGCAGCGCAGTCACAAGCCACAGCAATATGTCTGCACAGGTCCCCAGTGCACCGTGATGAGAGAGAGAGAGAGAGAGAGAGAGAGAGAGAGAGAGAGAGAGAGAGAGAGAGAGAGAGAGAGGCAAGCATAAGTGCTACTGCTAGTTTGGCATGCAGCGGTTGCCACCCGCTTTATTATACGATGAAGTTGAAGTCTTTTGGCAGAGAATTTTACCTCCACTGCCTTCACCCTCCACCACCCTCCCACACCCCCCATCCACACACTCCCATTTTGTTGAGTTACTGGTTAGGGAGCCAAGGGTAAGAAGAAGAGGAGGAGAAGGAGGAGAAAAAGAAACCAGAGAGACAGAGACAGAGAGACCCTCACCAGGAACATTGTTTATTGTCACTGTTAAGTGCTTGAATGCAGTTCTCAAACCACTCTCTTGCAGAGTGTCAGAGGGAATTTTCGAGATTATAATGGGTCATTATTTAGCATTGCCAGTACAGGGGAGAATAAAAACCACAGTCTGCAAATTTTCCTTAAACCTTTTGTAAAGGTCAAGTATGAACAATTTGAGGCTTAACCTGCCAAAGTCAAAAGACAAACTGACCTGAGAACTACAATCATTTCAATAATTACAGTCATTTAATATAATTTCCGGGCCACTTATGTACTTTGGGACTTACAGTCTTCAGGGGGTTTACCTTTACATCTCAGATTGCTGTAATCATTTTGATTTGGCCCTAAGTGCGTCTGTGTCTATTCGTAACAGAAGCAGATCCATGCATGGCAAATTAACAAGAGTGCCTTAATCAAATAATGCAGTCGAAAGAACGGACATATGCAGCCCATTAGATCTCATTCTAATGTGCCTCTGCCTGTCCGCGTGTTTGCCGTTTTAATTGGCTTATCTGTTGCCAGATTCCGACTAATCCAGCAAAGGGATACAATTACTTTCATTTTTCTCGTCCGTGGCCCCAAAATAAAGACGTCAGCAGTTAATTACCACAGGCCTATTAGAGGCGCATTCTTCTAATTGACTCGATTGGAGGCTGTTAATGGCAGAGATCTTCTAATGGGAGTCGGTTTGATTCTAATCAGCAGGGTGCATTCTGGCTGAGGAAGGATGGGGCCACGTGATTAATGCTAAGGGGAACAGAACGAGGGGACCCAAACGCACGACACAGAGAGACGGAGACGGCGGAGAGGTTCGAGGGAGTTTATTGAGGGTTCAGTAACAGGCAGGCAGTCAGGCAGGCAAGGGCTTGGCTACGGGCAGGCAGTCGGGCAGGCAGGGGTTCGGTAACGGGCAGGGAATCCGGCGGACAGCTGGGCACAGGGAGAGAACAGGTTAGGGGCAGGTACAGAGAACGGAGCAAGCATACGAGAGCTGGGAACGTGAATACAAACGCGAGTAGAGTTGACAACGAACTAGCGCTAGCTGCTAGGAAATCCAGGGGAGAAATAGGGTGCGTTGATTGGTGATTGACGGCCGGTGTGTAAACAGGGAAGCACGTGGAGAAGTGGAAGCCAGCGCCCGCTAGGTGGCGAAAGTGGACGGCGTTACAGTGGACGGCGTGACAATTAAGTGCCACGGGGGTGACATCAAATAGCCCCATGTGTTCAAAATCCGACCTCCCCCCCTTCACACTAAGGGGCAGCCCTAAATTATGTATTTATTTGGGTTTGTGATTAGCATTCTGCGCACTGCATCTGCAGGCGATGCTTTAAAAGAGTAAACTTTTTTACAGTTCAAAAACGGTATTTTTCCCCTCTACTGTCACCGAGGTTGTTAGCAAAAAAAAAATTTAACACACCTTCCTGCCGGTTTGTACAAAGGTGAAACCAGCCATAATGTTAGCATTTAGGCTCCTCTCCTCCCCTCCTTCCTTTCTGTTCCTTTCTGGTCTTTTCGTGATTCCGGGGGTGTAAACAGTACACCTTGTCTGTAAGAGTTGTCAGATACTTTGACAGCCAGACTGCCAAGACAGTCAGGGCAAAAAAATAAAAAAGAAACTAGGTCATGATGAGCCATTAGAGTAGCTGACAGCTCTGTGAAATGAGCAGCTTCTGCTCTGACGTGAATGCTAATCACCAGCGTTAGCGCCAGCCCAAGACTTGGACGTCATCGCTCGAAAAAAACGGCTCGGCTGCATTCCATATCCGTCTCTCACAATCACATCTAACTCTATTCTTTATGACTCAACATTTCCCTCAGTTTCCGGGATGTTACATGCAAAAAATATTTTGCTATCCCTCAAATAATAACTTGACTAGCGCTAGCAATTTTGCTTTAGCATGCCTCATCCTGTAGCCATGACATTTGAAGAGCCGTTTTCTAGCTTTCATTTGGCAAATGCAGCCCTGGTAGCTGGAAAAGGTCAGGTCACAGACCCTCCACGTTCTCCATTATTCAATTTGAATCCCTTTTCTAGATGAACAATTCATATTCATTTGATGAAGCACAAAAGGTCTTCTTCTTCGTTTTTATTTCGAGCTAAAGGTACCGCAGCTGTAACACAGCACTGTTCATGATCCAGGAAGAAAAAAAATCCATTCTTTCCACCCTGATGTCTTCCATTTTTATTATAATGGCCAGTGTACCAGTGTACCAGTGTTTGAGCTTTCACTTGACAAAGAAGAAACCCCAAAAGTTAGTTCCGCTTAGATGAATACACATTTACTTATTCAGTGATTGAACTCCCTTACATCACTTTTCCATATAGATTCACAGATTGGTCTTGTAGGTATTTTTAGGGTGTATGGAATAGTGTGCTTGTTTTTTTAAGTCATGCTTAGGAATTCAAAACCCTATCCTGATATGGAGGCTCAAATATCTTCGCAGAATGATGTCGCTGTATCAATAAATCATTCAATGAAATGAAAGGGAATTTGAGTGTATGATTTCAGAAACACTTTTCAGAAACTGTGTTTTCAAAGAATAATGACGGTTAATTGGAAAGTGATTTCTTTCATTCTGCTGTGTTTTAAGCATTTGGTCCCTTGTGCCTATTCTGGTCCCTTATACTTATAACTGGTGTTTAATCAGACCATTGCTTGTGACTTGTGGCTTTGCAGTCCGCATGCATCTATCATAAACACCCAATTTTGGTTTGTGGAATTCTATATATATAGTGAGGGACATATGTCAGCGACATTTCTTTGAAGTCCAAAATATTTGACAACCACACCCTTCAAGCATAGCCAAGGATGGAAATACGTATGTTTATTAAGAGGTTTATTCATGAGGTTTGGAGCGAAACAGCCATACATATTGCTACCTCATATTGTAGACCTTTATAATGAAAGGGGAATTTCAATAATGGATTGGATAGACTTATTTTCTTCTTAATTCACATCACAGTGCAACAGTTTCTAGGCCAAAGATCGGGTTGGAAATGTACAAACCAACATCTGTTAAGGTAGTTTTTTTTCATCGTAAATAATGGTTGACATGTGATGTAATTTTTATGGAATCACATTGAGAAAATGAATTCTCCCAACCATGCTGCAATCCTTAATTCAGTTATCTGAAATCAGTTTGAGTTAGTTAATACTATTGTGATATAGTGTGACTTTTAGTGGTGTTGCTGGACGATAGAGAATACTGTGTAGTGTATTCCTGTCTTGCTGAATTAACTACTAATAACTAAGGAGTGCTTTTGTGCAAGACAGTGCATACCATAACCTCAAGGCCATCGGTCCTGACTCAAGGTGCTTGTATAAGTGGATACATTTCTAGGTAGTTCTTTACCTCACCCTTTTTTTCTGTCATCTCGGATCCAGCAGTCCTACTGTGTTATAGCAGAACTTCTGAGGGAGACGGCACATAGCCTTTGCCGGAAACTAATAACTGAAGGGGTGGACTCATTCCTTGTTTCCTGTTTCATTTCAGAGATATTCTACTGAATAGAAAGTGATTCGTGAAAGTAGATGAAACATTCAGAACAGGATTTTATCTATAGTGGCCACTCTACACAGTGTTTAGTTGAAACCTTTACAGACACTTTTTTACTTTTTACGAGTGCTGGCCGAGTTTGTGTCACTGTTAATAGCCAATCCCGTGCTAACAGTTTCCCGCTTCCAGCAACATGATTGGTCGAAACGAATATGAACCGTCAGAATTTTGATTAGTAATCCAAAGTCTGATTTGTGAGACTACTGTTTCAGGGATGTGGAGTCGGGCAGATTGCAAAAAACAACCGTCCCTACAGATATCCACAAACTGTCACATAACATGACCCATCTTTTCTCCCATGATCCCCCAGGTCCAGAAGGCCTGGGCTTCAGCATCACCTCGAGAGATGTCCCCATTGGCGGCAGCGCTCCCATCTACGTCAAAAACATTCTCCCGCGGGGCGCTGCGATCCAAGATGGCCGCCTGAAAGCTGGCGACAGGCTGTTAGAGGTACTCCATGACATTGCGTCACCACATGGTAGCCGCAAACTCTCTCGGTTTGAAGCAAATATGGACGTGGAGGGCCTGGGCCTTGCTCTTTAGAAGAATCGAATTGGCCCTGGTTCGCCGGCTTACATTCTTTTAAGATTGAATCGGAGAGCCTTTTTGTTGAAATGATTGAGTCATGTGTGTTCCCTTTGGGCGCAGCAATTAAACTTTGACGATGAATCGCTGAAGAAATGCAGTTACATGAACAATATTTGATTATAGCACACTCGCTCCAACATATAAATCGGCGTATGTGCACTCTGGGAGGAAACGGCCCATATTTAATGACAGCTGCTATCAGCTTTGGGAATAATAAGTAAAGGTTATGTACATTTGATTGATTTAATTAAAACTATATTTAAAATGATATTTTAGCTAGTGTTTGTGTCTCTCAGTGTGTGGTTTGATTGTTAACATCTGTGTATTTACAGTATATTCAATGTGTGTGTGTCCAGGTGAATGGTGTGGACCTCACCGGTAAGAGCCAGGAAGAGGTGGTGGCCCTGCTCCGTGCATCCCCCATGGAGGGGACAGTGGGCCTGCTGGTGCTCCGCCAAGAAGACCCCCTGCTGCCCAGAGAAGTGGTCAGTGAATGACACCCTCCCCACCCGTCTTCCCTTCTGCTACCACCGAAACCCCTGATCCCTACACACACACTCACACACACAATAACAAACACATACTCACACATGCAAATACAAACACATGCAGATGTCCACGCACACATACAGACACGCACACATACTCACACCCTCACACCCTCACACAGAGACACACACACACACACACACACACACACACATATACACATGCAGATGCACGTGCACACACGCAGACACACACACACAAATGCAGACGCACATCCACACAGATGCAGACAAACACACGAACTTACACAGTTAAACACACACACACACACAAATGTGACTTCTCTCTGCCAAAGCCTGCAAGCCACAGCCAAATGACTACTGACTGTAGTCAGTAGTTGCCAATGAACCACATGTGGACATATGGAAAACGAGTAACTTTGTATGAACTTTGTATTGTGAACCATGCACTTCACAAACTTTTATTGTATTCCTTCTCTTTTGTTCTGTGAGATAATGTATGGATGGTGGAAAGGTGAGGCAGTACAACTCTGCGGTCACATTGACATGAGGCTGGCCTGGTCAGCTTGCCTTGGGTATCTGCCCTGTTTCTCTTTTGCGCCGCTCACACACCACAAGACATAGACTGCCCTGTCTGCCGTGCCACAACCCCAGCCTTATTACTGTTTGAGGAAGGGCTTGAGGGGAGCTCAGCCTAGTTAATATCATGGCTAGACCTGGGAGCAAGGTTGTGTGTGTGTGTGTGTCTATCGAGATTGCTCAGATAGTTACGGGGACAGCTGGGCCGGCTGTTTTATCGGAACAAACACCATTATCCCTGTCTGACCCGGGCCACCGCTGGACTCTGGTTGAGCAGATCCACCTCAGAGGACCGCCGGTGCCAGTCCGCCGACACGGTCGACCGTCGTAACACCATGCGCGGCGCCATCGGAAGGACGTGCGCACATACACACATGTGCGTGCGCACGCGCGCACACACACATGCATGGGCACACCTATGCTTACACGCACACACACAGCAATATATTCCTGTATCATAGATAAGCAAGTGACTTAAAAAATGTTAGATAAGCACACACACACACACACACTGACGGAAACAAAGTACATATAATTTACCCAAAATCCACTGCTATGCACGTGCACAGGCTCACTCTCTGACACAGTTATGCACGAGGGGTGACATTGGCTGTCTGGCGACAGATGGTTGGGGGCGATTGCTCCCCCCCCCCCCTCCCGCCTCTTCGTCTACCCTCCGTTTCGCAGCTGACAGCAGGCGCGGGACATCGCAACACTTTGGCAGGCCAAGGCGCTCGCATGCCAACCCTCCCCTCAGTGTGTGAGTTGTGACCGGGCACCTGGGCTCTTAACCCTAGCCCAGTAGCCACGCAAGCTTGGGGAATAATGGTGTGAGGCTCCGCCCTCCCCCTTGTGTTTTGTGTTGTGGTGATGTGGAATTGCGGGAGTAAATGTTATTCAGGATGTGCATCTTTATCATTAGTATTGTTGACTTTTGGTCTATGTGTTTTACTCTGATTCGCTCCATGCCCCATGCATCTGAAGCTTTGCATTTTTCCAAAGAAGACTGAATTAATGAAAGCTTGCTCAAGGGCACTTTAGCAGGGTAGGGAGAGACACGGCGACAGCGGTACCCAATGTAACCCAATCACTAGCTAGTTGGATGCGTAGGCTTTGTGACCAAATGCCATGAACAGTGTTCATGGCGTCTTTCCAGCTGTGTTTGAGCGATGGCGTTGTTGAGGTGTTTTGCCGACCGAGATGAGCGTGGTGTGTGAAAATTGCGTGTCACTACCGCACCATACTCCACTCGACTAGCCAGGGTAGGGAGGGAGGGAGGGAGGATGTTGGGTGGGTGGGTGAGAGAGTTTGACGTGCTAGCTCCCTCAGCTCCTCGAGCATGACACGATTAGAGATGCTCATCGCTGCACCGCTGTCCTAATGGTCTCTCTCTCTCTCTCTCTCTCTCTCTCTCTCTCTCTCTCTCTCTCTCTCTCTCTCTCTCTCTCTCTCTCTCTCTCTCTCTCTCTCCTAAAGTAACTTCCAATAGATGTGTGTGGTGAAGACTGCTGGTTCGTGCTTCATTGCTTTCCTCCCCCTCCTTTCTCTTGTGATATTTCTCATTCTAATGCCTCTTTCCCGTGGCTTGGTGCAGACACCTGCCACATGCACCTACCACCCATGTGTAGAGATTTTAAGGACAGATAGAGCTCGCTAAAACATGACTACGATCACAATGATACAATGATAAAAGTACCAGAGAGAGAGAAAGATGTTGAGAGACACACATACACACACACGACTGTATGCACTTCTTTGTGCATTTGACCATGTGTCCACGTGCACCAGTCGCCCTATTCCATCAGTGTCACCTGCCGCGAGGTGGAACACATGTCACTGGCCTTCCTCTCGTGCACACGTCAGTCTCCGAGACAGACAGACAAAGGTTTGAGGTTATCGACATACTTCCTTTTTTAGACTCCCCTTGGTTGACAGGTTGGAGCCAATTAGAGAGAGAGAGGGAGAGGGAGAGAGAAATAACAAGGATATTTACAGGAGAAACAGTGTCCCCCGCAGGACTGGAGGTGAACATGCAGACACACTCATTCCTCCACAGGCCCCTGATGTTGAACAGATTCGAATGAGATTAGCCAGTCAAGCCAGTTGTGAAGGAAGGGTGGCTTGAGCGTGTTGTTGATTGTGTATGGGGTCTCATTCGTCCACTCTTTTTAAGACAAGACAGGGTTTTACAGAATGAGGTCATTAATAAGGAGCGAATAGAGAGACATAGAGAGAGGAAGAGAGAATGTCAGAGATAGAGAAGATACATCATTAGAGCAAGAACAACAAAAACAAGTGAAAAGACAATAACAAGAAGACATTTTCTTGGGTGATACAAATCTGTGGCACTTTATTACAATTACAACAGCAGGGGTGGCCTGGGCGGTGACTATCAGCTAATAAATGGGTACATGATGTGTACCCTTATCCTTTAGCTAGTTGACTTGCACACTACTCCTATTGCTCAGGAACAACAAATAACCACATCAACTTGGCTGTAGATATGCACCTCTCTTGCCTTGACGTCAAATTGGCACACACACACACCGACGAGTAACATAGCTTCCAGTCTGCACTGTGAGGCGGCAGGTGTGCAGAGTGTTGCTCACTATGATAATGGCGTCAGAGTGAAATATCACCTATTTAATTTGAATAATAATAAATAATAAAATGTTTTCTAAATGTGTTAGAGGTGCTGCAACAATGCTGTTATTTGTGACAACCACCCCACACGCGCATGCAGACACACCCCTTCCCAAACAACACACAAGCACATACACACACACATACACACACACACACACACACACACACACACACACACACACACACAAGCACTCTCAACGACATGCATAACGAAATAATCACAATCTAAAACACACACACACATTTGGACATCTGAGGGCCACCTTCTTTGTAAAACCACTCATCCTGTGTAAATCCTTTCACACAATGTGTACCTGATTAGCTGAACAGCTCTCATTTTCTCATTTCACCGTCCCAATTATGGCTAAGCCATCTGATGAGGGATCGTTTCATTGAGCTGTTTTTATATATATTTTTTATTATTTTTGGTACGGTTTAGTACAAACTAAAGAGGAACAAATGGATGTGCAGAGCCATGGCCCAAGCACCGTGGACCACGGAAGAGCAATTAAACAGTGCGTTAAAACCCCTCTTCATGATCATATCACACTTGTCGCTGATCCATTAGTAGCCATATCTGCCAAGCAACGAGAATCTTAATTGCACAATTAATTCGGGCCCCTTGATTGATGTGACAACCAAATTTATGGCTGGGGTGAATGCGAGTGGGAGGCAGGCGGGACGAATGCGTGACAACATCGCTGACGATTACAGTGAACTAATGGCCCATTTCACAAGCACCAGCCTGCGCCAGCCCGAGCCAGCACTGCTTCTCTGAAATGTAGCCCGGCCTGGCCCTTTTCATTATTTTTTTCCTTCTCCCCAACAGCAAAACTAATACGGTGGCCCATCGTTGAACTATAATAGCAGTAATCAGAATCGCCCCATTTGAACGCGTTTGCAGCTGTGACGATCCTATTCATGTAATTCCTTGTAAATGGTGATTGAAAAAAAGAACTGGAATGAAAAACAGTTTCCTAGAAGAGGTTCAGATATCCAAACAAGCGCCGCATTGTTTTTCCTGCTCTGAGCTTTGTTGATGAACTTCAGCAGCCCGCTCCTTCTCAGCAAAAGAAAACTCACACAATTATTTAGTGCAGATGGTATCTCTTAAGTTTGTCAGACACTCCCTCCCCTCCGTCTCACAATGTTGTATTTTGTTGGGTTGCTCGCGGTTACGGCAGCGTTACCATCCGTGAGTCCCTTGGGATTTGTGTCAGAGTTTTTTTTTCACCGTAGAACCAAGCTGCATTGATCCCTTTGGCTCCAGAGATCTATTTACCGGGTCGGTAGAGGGAGAAATGACTTGTTACATGGCAAATGACACACAAAGCCAAACACATCCTACCCATTAACACACACACTTGTTTCGAGGCAACTGATATCAATGAGAGCCTCCTATAATGGCGTCATACCTGAGTCACCTCGCTGAAACGTCAAACTGAAACGTCAAACTCTGATAACAAGGCTACACTCCAAAACAAAAAGAGTGACGTGCATTGGTATGATTAAGAATCAACCCCAAAATTAAGGTAACCTACATGAGTGCTGCAGCAAATAATTTGCATAGAATTCTTCACTTAAACCATATGCAATAGCAGTATACAATTGCATTTTAGTATAGAACGATCAATATCAAACAAAAAGATACAGGTGCAAATATATTTGTCTTTTTGGTGCATATGACGTTTCAAGTCATGGCCAATTTGTTTTCAATTCAACTTACACTTCTGACATGTCTTGGAGTCCTTCAACTCAACACTAAGCAGAATCTCTGTGTGCAAAGGTGTGACTGGGATGAACTGTCTCCCGGTTACGGTATATCTACAGCCATGTCAGAAAAAAATGACATCTCTGCTGTTAATATAATTAGGTACCTTTTAGACTAATGCCTTTTTTCTTGCCCCACCACTCAGATGAGGTAATGGCTCTCTGCCTTTTACTAACAATGTGCTGAAGATAGAATTCTTATCTGAAATAGTTAACTTTTATTGCAATGTGTCGTTTTTACACACCCTAGCACTTCTGTGCCCGTAAATTCTAGTAAGTAACTGAATGAAATGAGAGATGAGATTCATGTGAGATCTCGTGAATCGGCTGTGCCAGCGTACCCCCTTTGCTACTTAGAATTTTCTTCAGTATTAAAAAAATTGAAAAAAGTGCCTGATTTGATCTCTGAAATAAATAAAAGAAAGTTTCCGTTTAAATGTAAGGTAGGAAAAAAGATCTTTGGCAATACATCAAGTGTGTGACATTTTGGGTGTCCTTCAGAACAGCCAGAGTTCAAGGTGCCCTCTGAAAAAAAGAGGCACAGTTGGGGCTCGAAGTGGCATTGAGATCACCCCCGTTTTTACACCAAAAGGGAAGGACTTTGAAAATAACAGTGCAAGGGGAGGAAGAGGGCTGAGAGATCCAGCATTTTACCGGCCAATAACTGCTCCCTGCTGCCAAAAAGCCTTTCTTTGTACTGGGACGCTTCAGCCAAGGTGGCTCCTAAAAGCTTTATAGCCATGTGCTTCTGCTTGCTTGCTCTAATCTTAGAAGTGTGGAAAATAAAATGCACACGCTTTTCACCTTTCACTTTCACTTTTTAGTTCTCCCCCCTCACTGATGTGTTTCCTCCGCACTGTTAATTGGACTCTAAAGCGTGGGGGGGGGGGGGGGGGGGGGGGGGGGGTTACGATCAAAGTGCAAGACCAAGTTCAGTAACACGCTCTTTCATAATTAGAGGCGATGCAGGAAGACAATGCGCCCGGCCGCTTAGCGCTTTCCGAGCGTGTCACACAGACGCCACCTGTTTTCGTTTAGCATGCTTTTTTTTTTTCACTCTCCTTTTTTTCAGCAGCTGTTGCCATAATTACACTTGCTGTTCGGTTGTGGTGAAAACTGCAAAAAAACAAAAACACCAAAAACGTGTGTCCGCGGTGCGGCATTGTGCTACGCTGATAAACAAGGTAGTTAAAGCCCACTTACGGCGTCACGCTTGCTCTCCCGTAGGGGATTCAGCGTCTGTCTCCAAACACATAATAGCATTGAAGTGTGCAGTTGGACATATCCAAGCAGTTTTTATCCACCATTAGTTTGAAATGGGTGACATCTGCTTCATGAACGGCACATACGCGCCACCAGTTTTTCTTGGCTTTTTTCTTTATTCTTCTTTTGCTTTGGCAACCCCCCTGCTCGAAAGTTGCCCGTCATGTTGTAGTTGTAGGCACAGTCTACCGGCTTTCTAAATGCCATGATATGTTCCTTCTCACAGATGGTGGATTGCACAGAAATCCCTTTTTCTGGAATGTTCACACACCTCAGCTATAGTACAGTGACTTGAATAGACAAATAGACCTTACTTCAAAAAACCTTTATGTCTACATGCATAAAACACTACTGTAATTCACTGCAGAAGTGTAATTTCCAGAAGGTATAGATAGAGAATTGTTAGTTTATCTAACGAATATCTAATGAATGACATTTATCTAACGAATATCTGATCTGAGTATCAGACTAAACAAATGATGAGGACACGGTTGATCCAAGATCAAATGAATGATGTTTAGTTTTTCTTTAAATGTTTATAATTCACTTCAGTTGCAAGTCATGATAAGCAGATCATCCAAAATAAATTTGCGTCAAATTAGTTATAATGCATGCCGTACTTTTGCAATTACACCCTTGGCTGGTTTCTTTTAGTCCTTTTTTAAATTAATTTCCAATGACCTTTATGGCGCCCAAATTGCGACGAGTATGAAAATACGTTTCCAGTCCTGTTAATTGTTTTAGGCGGTGATGTGCGCAGAACTCCGAGGTGCATCTGAATGGATGTAATTGTGATTCATTCTCCCTCTCGTGCTCCCTCGTTTGCCCTCTCTCGTTTCTATCTTGGGGCTTTTCTCTATTCTGCCTCCCCACTTTCCTTTTTTTTGTTCTACCTCCTGCTCTGTCTCCATTTTCTTCCTGAGAGAACACACACACACACACACACAGACAACCTCCCTCGTTAGCAAGGTGAACAGTGTTAAGCGGGCTAGAAATAAAAACGAAAAAAAAAACAGGTCCCATTGAGTCTGAATCTCCATGCCGTACACCTCTCTTCTGCTCATCCCTCCTATGTAGCCTCTCTCACGGGTCCGTCTTTCCCTATGCACCCCCCCGACCACCCAGACACAAAAGCCCATAATGAATGGGAGCCAGGCCGCCCCAATGTTAATTAATTTAAAAAAGGAAAGCAGTCCCATAATGGACTGTGACTGCATTGGTTAAGACGGAACGAGAGAGAGAGAGAGAGCGAAATCGAGAGAGTGATAGAAAGAGATTGTTAAAGAAAGGGACCGGCCATCTGTGTGATGGGCTGACTGAGACTTGACTAGGCAGGACCCACCAAGTGCAGGTGACACACGAGCCATGGTGATTAGAAACCATGGGGGGGGCGGGGGGGGGGAACGGCAGCACCCGTCTCCATATTTATCACAGATGTCAATGTGTGCACTCTCTCCCTAACCTCGTTCACTCACAAAGTTGGTGCGTTCCTGTTATTTTTATATATTTTGTCAACTATACCACTCTAGCCACACAGTTCCTAGATGGAGTTCCCGAGGGTTCAAGCGGCAGTTGTAAGCCCATTACTTCCATTCAGCCTTCGTTAAGACTATGTGGCTCCAGGAGAGAGCTACTTCTACCTCTTTTTTGAAGGCAGGTCTTGAAAAACACACGCTTGCCTGGGGTCATACTGTAAAGCGCTGCACAATAGAGACCTTGCTCTCTCTCCCTTTTTTATTTATTTATATCCTCCGCCGTGGAGAAGGAGTCGTATATACCAGGGTTGGCAGAGCAGGATTTGGTGCAACGAGGCCTGTCAAGCGGGCTGACAAACTCATTCTTGGCCGCCAGCCGCTGGTTCCTGTCTGATGAAAATGTTACACTGCTCTCCGCTTGCCTCCGCCCCAGCCGTTCCTGGAACCCAGCTCTGAGTGGGTGGTTATTCTGTCATCATTTTGGGGAAGAGCACTGCGTGCATACATAGACACACACACAGACACACAGACTGCTGCGTGCAAACACATGCACACTCACACAAACACAGCCAAAGCAACCCACATTTTACACATACTTTATAATATATGTACACATGTAATTGTGGTCATGCACACTAATATAAATGTGTGCACATACTCACACACACAAACACACAAACACACATACACACATGCACACACACACACAAACACAACGTTTACAAAATTGTGGACAGCCAGTATGCATTCAATTTATTACCGTCTTCAACCGCTTGGCTGAAAGCCGACTGGGAGACATAACTCATTTTTATTAATAAAAAGTGTTGATTTCAGATACAAACTGATCCGTGGCAATGACGCATGTAGCCTGTGTGCACTCATCCAAAAGTGTATTTTATAAAAAGAAATTGTTTGTGCACCGTTGCCATGGGCGACGATTGTAACGGTGAAGCCAGTTCGATAGCTTGACCCAGCAGGTTGATTGAACCAGATGAACGGTCGACGCCAACTCTCCTGTCTCCCTAACTCAACAATACTGAAACAAAACATTTGGCAACTGAAACTACAGACGCAATAGCGGCGTTATACCATGTTCGAACACGGGCTGTCGGTGCTTGTTTTACAATCGCTATTTGTTTTGCCTGGCCGCCTCCCTCACCTGGCTGAGCACTGTATAGTCTGCCCAGATCAGAGTGGGTGATTTCTGCAGTGGGGACCCAAAAGTTTGACATGCAGCATGATTAGATGGATTCCAACGGCCTGTACAAGCTAAAAGGACCCAGTCATGCGTGCATTCCACTGTGTGTGTGTGTGTGTGTGTGTGTGTGTGTCTGTGTGTGCGTGTGTGTATGTGTGTGTAGCGAGGAGGGTGGGTTACGGGGTCACAGAGACAGCTGTGCTGCCATTAAGAAGGGGAAGAAAAGTAAAAGGGGAGGCGACAAACTAAAAAGAAAAAGAACAACCAAAATCAAGACAGAAAATGAGAGAGAGAGAACAGAGAGAGCTACTCAGCAGAGGAAGGAACATGGTCTGGGTCGAAAGGTGTTGAAAAGTGTCTGCACCTGAACGCACGGCTGCATCCTAATAACTGCTGAGCTGCAGGAGAATAAGAAAAAATCTAAAGCCACACGGCCTCTATCTCTCTCTTTCTATTCCATCTTGCTCTCCTTTTATTCAGGCAGCTGTGAAGGGCACACACCTGGCCACCATCCATCTGTGTAGACCCGCGTGCGCATGCATGCGTGTGTATTTGTCAGAGTCTAAGACAGCGTGTGTGCATGATTTGGCTTATTACATGCATGTGTATGTGGCTGCACAAGGTTGCTGTGGCAGTGTGGGTGTCTGTATGCACACAGGGCATGTATGCGAATGAACACTGCACGTGTGTGCACGCTTATAAGACTTTCCATGCATGTTTGCACGCTTGGTCCGTGATGTACGTATTTACATCTGGTCGCATGCGGTGACGCAAGTGTATTAAGATAAAGGTATTTTTTCAGCAAGGGTCTCTGAGTTGATTGCTCACGCTGGCCTGCTATTGTTCACGTGGACTTCACTGCCATGGCAATAACTACGCACACAGCCTCAGCACTCTCCGGCTAACCAATCATAGCCTCCCCACGCGTCTCTCCATCCTCCACTCACGTTCTGCCTTGCTTTAGAAGGCTTTCCACAGCACTGGACCCAGCTTTTTTAACATTACTGTGGCGGCAGCCATTGTGGTTTGGCCCCTCACAGCCTTACTTAAAGCCGCTTTTATTATTATAAAGAACAACTGTGGACATCTTTCTTATACTCTTTTTTTACTTCTTTCTTTCTTTGTCACTTCCTTTCTTTCTTTCTAGTTTTGAGGTGATGGTGGGGGCTTGGCTATTGGCTGCTGTTCAAAAGGTTTTGAGATCAGTGAATGGAAATCATTTTTCAAATGTTTTTCTCAAATCTCTACCAGACCCGTTCCCATTTATCAGGCCACCCCATTAAAGAAAAGACAAGTAAGAAAAACACAACCCACACTGCCAGAGCTTTGATGTCGTTGGTGTTATCCTCACGCTGTTAGCGCTTCTTCACACACTTGCTGTTTGCCTTTGGTTTCATAAAGGTTTGAAAGTCAGACGAATTGAGCCTGATCCCTGCTGCTTTGGGGTTATTTTATTTATTTACTTCAAAGACATAGTTTGTAGGCCACTGGCTAAATGTATGGAGTGTTTTCTTTTCTTTGGGATGGGGATATTTTTGATGATGACTGCTTTACGTCCAAAGTGATCTCACTGCAGTTGTTGGCTCTGGACAATAAACCGTCACATCTCACCCACACTGCCATAGAACCCTGTGTGTGTGTGTGTGTGTGTGTGTGTGTGTGTGTGTGTGTGTGTGTGTGTGTGTGTGTGTGTGTGTGTGTGTGTGTGTGTGTGTGTGTGTGTGTGTGTGTGTGTGTGTGTGTGTGTGTGTGTGTGTGTGTGTGTGTGTGTGTGTGCGCTCGCGCGTGCGTGCAATGTTTCACAGTACTGGTAGCACCACCAACAACAACAGGCACTCACAAGAAAAGGCGTCTAGTATTTCAAACACAAGGCTGCTCCTGAGAAGTAGCAGTGGTGGAGCGGGGCAATGTTTGGTGCCGCTGATCAACACAGGTGTCACAAATTATCCTTCAAAGTAGTAATGCCTCAAAACATAAGGGAGGCAGGGTTGTTTCAGCGTCAAATTGCTACCTGCTGTTCCCAAAGAACCCCCTTCCTCCACTCTCCATATCCACGCTGCTCCACATACCAACAGCCTCTACCAGCCACCGGCACTGCTCCCGCTGGGCGCTAGGCCACAGAAACAAACCAGCAGCGCTCGAGGAAGCTACGGCCAATTGAAAACGACAGCGGTGAAACGCACGCCAGAGCTGTTCGTCACATTCCCCCCCCCCCCCCCCCCCCCCCCGCGCGCGCGCTCTACCTGAGGCCTGCCTGCCTCTCTGGGGTCCGTTTTCATTCCTTTCCACTGATTGGGCGCTGTGTTGTTGTTTAGCTGGCTGTATTGACTTCTGGGTTAGCTTCTATCTGCGAGCTACACAGCCGTGTACCATTTCCTGTTAAACGTTATGTCGCTAAACACACACACAGCAGGTAGACCGTAAATGGTATCCCTATATGTTAGGGTACAGCGTTGTCCAGGAAAGGCCTATAGAACCCAAAACATTTTATTGTAATACATTTAAAAATTTAACGTTTAAGCAGCAATGGTTTGGTATTTTTGGCGGGGTGTGTGGGTTAACATAACCTTTTTCAGTTTCCATTTGATTGAGTTACATTTGTTTATATTGATTATAGCGTCAGTAACAAATACAATAGAGCTAACTAGTCACTTGTTATCTTCCTCTTCCTCGTCCTCCTCTCTGACCAACAGCAACCGGACGATGAGGACCTGATGCTGACGCCCGACGGCACGAGGGAGTTCATGACCTTTGAGATCCCTCTGAGTGAGTCGGGCTCGGCCGGTCTGGGGGTCAGCGTCAAGGGCAACCGCTCCAAGGAGAGCCATGACGACCTCGGCATCTTCGTCAAGTCCATCATGAACGGTGGCGCGGCCTGCAAGGCAAGTAACCCTCAAGTCCACTGGTGACACTTTACACTAAGGGTTCATCCATTAACCATTAAATAACATTAGTCAATGCCGTTATTAGCATTAATATATAGCATTAGCATAGTGGTTAGGGTTAGGGTTAATGGGTAAGGGTTAGGGTTAACCCTAACTTTATTAAATAATGTATACGTTCATACTTTAGTTTGATCATACATGATCACCCTTAGTAAAGGATTACTAGACCATTAGTTAACTGTTGATTAACTGTTAGTTAATGTTCACTTCTGCATTAACTGATGTTAATTAATTGTTCATCAATGTTCCCTTATTGTTAAGTTTTACCAATGATCCTAAAGTCCACTGTGGACTGAACGATGTGAAGCATGGCATTCATATTTTACATTGCTGCTTTACATTTTATTATTGACGATACATTTTTTATATGGTGTTGCTGCCAGAGAAAATGTTTAGCTGACCTTTGTGGGCTTTTTTGTTCAGTATCTTTTTATGAAGGACTCCATCAGTATGCAGTTTATTATTATGCAATTTAAAATCCCCCCTCCCCTCTCTCGTATCATTAGAAGCCAAGCATTTCCATGTTAAATTGTTCCTGAATGCTGTGAATTCGGGTAAGGTGTGGGGTGAAGTATCTCTTCATCCAGTGAGTCATTAACAAGTACGACGACGGGAAACAGGGTATATGCTGTGGAGGGCAATTGTGGATATGCTAGGGCTTTGTCTGAGTCCATTTAAACACATTTTAAAACCATTTGGACAAATGGACATTTGCTCCCATTATGTAAAAAACCCTGTAACCCCTTGAACACTGTCAACAACTCAACTTCCCACCGCTGTTAATATTATGTGAAAAAAAACAAGATTTTGGTCCGTACAATGCCATTTCACCCATGAAACTAATATTTTTTGCTCTTTTTTTTTAACGTGAACATTTGTAGTTTTTCTGTTTTCATGTGAGCCACGTCAAAAGAAAGCCTTCTTCGGTAACTCGGAAGACAGCATTTTTCTGAATCTGAATTGGAGCGACTCCGTAAGTCTTTCTGATCCCTCCCTCCGGGCCCACAGGACGGACGCCTGCGCGTCAACGACCAGCTGATCGCGGTCAACAGCGAGTCTCTGCTGGACATGACCAACCAGGAGGCCATGGAAAACCTACGCACCTCCATGTCCGTGGAAGGCAACAAGAGGGGAATGATCCAGCTCATCGTGGCACGACGGGTGGCCCAAAACAACGAGGTAAACTATTGATGTGGTTGGGGTGAGTCATGGTCTATATTCGCTGGCATGAAAATATTCTCATTATTATTCCAGTCAGGTCTGACTGATGCCCCTCTGTGGTGTCAATGGTGGACACGCACATGCACGCAGGCATGCACACACGTGTGTGCACACACACACACACGCATACACACTAACACACACACACACACACACATGGTCAGAGACAGTCACATGGCTATAACACTGTCCATATCATCATGATGCAACGGTGGCAACACACACATGCACTCACACACACACACATGAAACACGTACATATCGTCAATTCACATCTACACATTCAGATGCACCAAACTTTATGAAACCCTACATGTGAATAATGATGGGGGAATGGTGTAAGAGGGAGAGAGGTGAGAAGTGTTTTTCTACTGCTGGAGATTATTAGTGGCCTTGCCAGCGGGCGTAATCGGTCGACCCTCAGATGTTTGAAGAGTGTTGAGACGGCTGGGGGAGGGCGAACCTTTAGGATGAGGCCACTGCCATGCTACTCTTCAACCACACCATTTCCTATGTGAGATACAGGTGATAACACCTGGCATCTTTCAATCTGTGAAACTGGTAATGTGTGTGTGTGTGTGTGTGTGTGTGTGTGTGTGTGTTTGGTATTGTGTTGGTATGTACAGTGTGTTTGTTCTTTTGCATATGTGTTTGTCTTGGCTTATGCTTTTGTGACAATGTGCGTGCTTATGTGTGTGTGTGTGTGTGTGTGTGTGTGTGTGTGTGTGTGTGTGTGTATGTCTGTTCCCACCCCACCGAATGCTCTAAATGATATCTAAGAGGCACTCCATTGACTTTTGATTGACAGGCCCAGAGAAATAAGGAGGTAAGATGAAGGCAGATAAAGGAAGAAGCATGCGGCCTGATGTGTGCTTGTTAGCCAAGACCTTTGAATGCAGGGCAGTGGCCCGGTGGAGAGTAAAGATAGGGGCAGATATTTTACCATAAATGAATAGCCCAATCTTAAGCAAACCCCATTTAAATGTGCTGCCCTTTGAAATCTTCAAATTCCTCTCTTTTTAAGTGGTGGTGTTTGTTCATATTATGATTTTTATTCTCCACACACTGCAGTAGAGATCTGTTGAAATCTGTTGAGAGTTTGTTGAAATTGAAACAAACAGGAAGACTGGTTGTGATTGCAAAGAGTAACGTGTTTGCAACAGAGTAAGGGAGGCTTTAGGGATGAAGAAAAATGTGTGAATATTGTATCTCACTTCCAAACACAGTTGAACACACACATTTATGCACAAACATACTTGCTCTGTCTAACATTCATAGTTACACACACACACATATATATGCTGACTTACAGACATACTCCACTCAAACATGCATGGATGCATGCACACACACACACACACACACACACACACACACACACACACACACACACACACACACACACACACACACACACACACACACACACACACACACATGCATGTGCACACAGCCAGCAGCCAGAGGTTGTAGATCAGGTTGGATTAGCGTTTGGTGGTGACTGTAATTGGCGGCTGTGTCCTGTGGCTGTGTGTCAGTGGGGTAGGGGGCATGCTGAGACTCTGCCCTTCACCTCCAGCTGCAACCCCCCTCGTCAGTAGAGATGATGCACACCAGCTCTCCCACCATACACTCACCCTAACAACTGGCCTCGGGTACATTTCCTGTCCTCTCATCTTCTCATCTCCTGTCTCCTCCTGCTCCCTCTTTTCCTCTCAACTCCTCTCTTCTCGTTGACTCCCCTATCATCTTATCCTCTCTCCTAATCTCTCCTCCCTTTTCCTCCCCCTGTCCTCGCTTCCCCTAACCCCATCTCCTCCCCTCTCCTCTCCGTTCTTCTCCTCCCCTCTTCTTCCTCCCCTCCCCTCTTCTCTTCTTCTCCCATCTCCCCTCCCCTCTCCCCTAGTCACATCTCTTCTCTTCTCCTCTCATCCCTTCCCTTCTCTCCTCTGCTGTCCTCTCCTCTACTTTCCTCTCCCCTCCTCTCCTCTCTTCACCTCTCCCGTCTCTCCTCTCTTGTATTCTCCTCTCCCTTCCTGTCCATCATGGACATGCGGGTGTATCTTGTTAAAACAAGCAGCTGGTGGAGGATGGTACGGTAAAGGATGGTGTTCCCTTGGTACCTGCAGGGTTGAAGGTTGGGTTCCTCCTGGATGGGGTGTCTCTGTGCCACATATAATGTGTAGAGTAATGGTTCTCTCTCTGGGTTTGGACGTAGAGGAAATAAAATTCCCTTAATGCGCCCCTCTGCTCCGATTGGTCCGTTTTAAATTCTGTTAGCTGTCAGGTTTTCTCAGGGTCATTTCTCACTAACTTCCTTGCATCCATCTCTCTCTCTTTCTCTCTCTCTCCCTCTCTCTTTTCACTTTGAAGCGCACAACCTACTCCTCTTCTCGGGGAGCATAATCTCCTGACAAATAATCCCCTCTCCTTCATCCTACATCCCACCTCCCTCCTTCTCCCTCCCTTTTCCTTGCATCCCGCTTCATCGAGAGAGAGAGAGAGAGAGAGAGAGAGAGAGAGAGAGAGAGAGAGAGAGAGAGAGAGAGAGAGAGAGAGAGAGAGAGAGAGAGAGAGAGAGAGAGAGAGAGAGAGAGAGAGAGAGAGAGAGAGAGAGAGAGAGAGAGAGAGAGAGAGAGAGAGAGAGAGAGAGAGAGAGAGAGAGAGAGAGAGATGGCTGAAGGATTCCTGTCCATCCAGCCGGTGCTATCAGCTCACCATTCCCCTCTCCTAGTCTACTTAATCCACGTCTAGCAAGCCAACCAGAACCGATAGATATATTTCCAGAGGCTATCTCCACATAGTGAGAGGGAGAGAGGAGCCTCAGCAGTCAGTATGACAGATTTACGTCCATATGACAGTTCGGAGATGAAGATTGGTCTACAGGAAGACAGTCAGATGGCGTAGCGGCGCTAAGACGAAAGCTAGCTGTCGGGCCGGCTTTTCCCGTTGACGTTGCACAGAGACGGCAGGAGGGATAAGATTCACTGTAAGGCTGAAATGGGAGGGAGGGGAGTTTTATCATATTGTATTGCAGCTATAGGGGCTCCCACTTGGCAAGCAGAGAAAAATAAGGTGAATGGTTAATTGAACGCACTCACGAATTTCAGACAGGGATGAAAATTTTAACAATCAGAAGAAACGTAAAGTGTTGGCCTAGCCTCCCAGCTGTCTGGCTGCCACGGTGTGGACCGGACTGTAGCTTCTGGTCAACAGTGAGCCTAGCGCCAGCTTTACACTGTCTGCTGGTCCTAATGGGACAGCCGCCATTCAAATGAGTGGGATCAATCACTGTCTGGAAGGTGGAAGAGACGGACGGCCGAGCCTCTAATGCATTGTTGTTGTTGTTTTGTTTCCATAACGCGCCTCTCCATTCTACACATGAAGGCCATGCAATGCTTTTTATCGTGTTCTTTGCCACCGTGGTTTGTTCCCAACCACAGATGATATAGTGTAGAAGCCTAATGTACAAGCATCACACATCCACACAGACCACCCCCCCAACACACATACACACACACAAACATAAACACACACATCCACACAGACCCCCCCATACACACACACACAGACACACACAGTAACACACACATACAAATAAACATGCACACACACACACACACACACACACGCACACACACACACAAATAAAGGACTAAACCAAGGGACCCACATCTTCCAATAGAACCCGAGGATGGCCCCCTCCATGCGGACCCTCTCATTGTGAGAGACAAGTGCTCCGATCCCTGGTTAGGCGTTTCCCCGGTGACCTCATACTCTGAGCACGTCCGCGATCGAGGGCCTCTGCTATTTTGGATGCCATTAAGCGTTGACAATGAACAGCCTTGGCCTTGGCACAAGTGTTTTTCAAGGCTGCCGCCGCCATGGGCGATTAATAGGTTGAACCCAGCATGGTTCCGGAGGAGTTCAGTGGTAAACAGGATCAAAAGTAATAATACCATCCTGATCATGCACAACATCATTTCAGTTTTTTATAGTCGAAAAACAAAAAGAGTCTGCTCTTTCATGTGAGTCGTTATGTTGTAAAATGGATGATATTTGTTATAACGCAGTGTTCTCAAATAGCACCTTCCTCGCATTTTAGACCGTATAGGTCCTTTATTAGAGGGCGAATTAACATTCCACTTTGCTGGGTTCGCCCTGGTGTCCCTTGTTTGAAAAAGCTTCACGTTGACCCAGATAGTCATGCGATATGATTGGTCACTGGCAATTTGTTTGAGGCATTCAAATTTCAAACCCTGCTTTGGGGGGACTTGGTAATTTCTCTTTCTATATCTCAGTTCCACTAATGCATGGCCATGTGCGTGCAAGCAGTCACATATATTCGAGGAAAAAGTAATTCCGCTTCTATTAATTTACCCGCCCGCTCTTCCGAATGCCCATAATTTCTCTGCGTCTAGCTTCAGTCATCTTATTTGCACTCTGTGAATTTGACTTGTCCCTTGACGTCTCTCAACTAAAGGATCTATATGGAGCACACAGTATTTTGCTACACATTTCCCTCCACACTACTTGACCAGTTCTCATCTGATATTGCTTTTGGTACCATACCCAGGTAATTTGTTCTTTGCATTCCCCAATGCATATGAAGTTCTCACATAGCTCTCAGGGAGTACAGTGCTGAAAACGTTTTTCAAAACCACTGCACTTATCATCGCCCAACCCAAAGAGCTAGACAATAGTGAAACACTTCTAAAATGATATATGTCATGGATCAGACACATTGCAGCTTTATCTTACTCTGGTTCTCTATCTACATGTGTAGTCTCACATGCATACTGATCATTGATTCTGTTAAGCAGTTTACCATGATATGTACTCACTCCTAAAAACAGATGAAATGTTCCCTATCGCTGACAGGATTCCTTTACGTAGCATCCTTACAGAGGCACATGTGCTACTATTTATGCCAGATACCTCGTGCAATGGGACAGTTGTTTTTCGACGTATGTCTTTCAGTTCTGCTTTGCTCTGCGAACTTGCACCGGCGCGTTGAACCCTTCGCAACTTTTCCAAAGCGAGAGAGTGTCTTCGCTTCACATATCTATCGATAGTTGAATTTCACAGTCTCTACTATTTTTATCATTGCCTTGCTCTGCTATATGTTCCTCATGATAATACATTGAGCTTAGAGCCTAGGGAGTTGGCACAGTTATCACTTTAATCCTTAAGACACATTCGCTGTATCCCCCTCCCCTCGACTCTTTGATTCCACTTAATGAAATGAAAGACACTTCCAATTTTATTTTTTCTCTCTCTTCCTCATTTCTGCACGTCTTGGCAGAAACATGCTTACACAGCTTGAAGGCGTGAAACACAAAACTGTGATGTTAAGCATTATTTTCGCTTGACCGCTTGAAATAAGTTTTGAGTTCAGCCACCCCTAATTAGTGAAACACTGAAATCTAATTATCGGGATGAGGAAGCGCTGCAGGGACGACAATTGGGTTTAGGCAAATGCAAAGTGCTTTATTTTACATGTGACTTGTTTTTTTTCTCTGCTTTCTTAATCCAGTGGCAAAGACATGGCAGTAACTCACTGCCCTCTGTGTGTGTGTGTGTGTTTTATTTTATTTTTTTGTAAAGACTTGTTAAGGCTGCTGTCGTATTTCCTTGGCAGGCTAAGGGTCCATTAGTGGTAAATGTGTGTGCCTTCCTTCTGCAGTGGAGAGGTCTGAAAGAAGAAAAAAACAGGAGTGGACCTCTAATGAACGTCAATGCCTTTGAAGGGATGGAGGCTGACTGACTGGTTAAGAACCGCATGGGGCCCCACAGGGATGACAGGGGCCCCCCGGTGGTCAGGCACAACGCAGAGAAAACTGTGTTTTGTTAGCGATGCGAGGCAGGGACGGCAGTGGGGGGGCTCTGCGCGGAAAGATAAATGCCGCACACCTTAGCGCCATGCTAATAGGCTAGCATTTTGCTAGCACATCATAGATAGCCTAAGCGAAAAGTGAAAAGGGGGAGAAAAAGAAATGGTGAACGATGTTAGGGCAGGACAGCGGGTGGGGATCGGCGTTGTTAGGCGGTAACACCGGCATACAAAAGAGGAATGGGATCTGGCCCCTGCTCCAGCATGTTAAGATGCCTGTTCGGCACACCCACCAACAGTCTCTTTGTAATTAATGCCAAGGGTTATGCGTCGCTTTAATTCGGCAAAGGGAACTTTTATGCAAAGAGACAAGTGGGAAGGAAGTGGCTGGCCAAACAAAAGACCATCCCCGGGCACCGGAGTAAGGGTTGATCGATAGGGCTAGGAAGAGAGCTATCAATCAGACCTCGGCCAAGTAAATTATGGTTTTATTAGTATTGAGTTTGAAGCTGACCACCGCTGGGAGAGAGTGAGGCCGACAGACCTTGAAGCATTAGTGTAACTCCCATCTACTCCCCCCCCCCCCCCCCCCCCCACTACAGAAAGGAAGACGAGGGTGCAACAAGAGATTTGTGTTCAACATCCTCTCATAACGCCGTAATGGGCGAGTGATCCATTAGATCCCAACAAGAACGCAATGAAGACCCCTTTCCCCCCTTAATGTCATCATGAGCACGAGTGATTTATGCATTACATACATGCTGGGACTGTATATGTGTGTCTGTATTTGTGTGTGGTTGTGTGTATATTGTGAGGTGCACAGTTGCACTCTGGGAGGTGGAGTTAATTTTACACCAATGACTAGACGGGAGGGGGGGCGGGGTGTGGGGGGGGAATAGGGAAGGTTGATGGTCTAGGTACAGAAATCCATTCCCAGTCTTCCTCCTCCTCGTCCGTTTTCCCAGCTGTCTCTCGGAAGGCCTAACTCATTTAGGGAGCGGCAGGGGAAACTCAATAGGACCAATAGAGGGAATAATATATTGAATCAGCTGGCTGAGTGGGCTGCACGGTGCAGCTACTTGCGGACCAGAGTGTGTGCTTTAGGGGGGGTGGAAGACTCAAGTGTTTATGAGCGGTGCCGACGGTGGGATCCACCGACATGGGTGGGTGGGGGTGTTCAGGTGGAGGGGTGTCATGTGTGTGAATAGCAGGGTGATTATAGGCCCTGTGCTTCAGTACACTTAATATAAGCACGTTTTTCACATGTGCTCCTAACATCATGGTCAATAGGTCGCATAATTACCGTTAACTTGCAAAACCGCAAAGTTAACGGATATCGTTATTATTTTCATAGGCTTAGGGTTACAGTGTGGGTCTAGCAGTAAAATTAAGTATCTGGGATTGTTGTAAATCAATCTCACTGTTACATTAGTAGGATTTGTATCCAGTGTGTATTGAGTGTTCTCAATACACACGTTTGCTGGGTTGAGGCTTCGGTTGGAATGTATGGTCATTGGATTACCTGATAATATGGAAATGTACTCCGGGAAAGAGTGTGTGGGTATGTATGGTTTTCTGTGTGTGCGTGTGTGTGTCTTCGTGCGTGCGTACGTACGTGTGTGTTCAATGGGTGGTGGGTATGTAGCATTGCTAGCATCCCCTATCTTTATAACTAATGGCGCAGCCTTTATCTAAACACTGCGGACAAAATCCTCACCCGATAGTGGCCGTGGCATCATGTTAAGGAGCGACAGTGCATATCACATCCTCACCACGGCCAGGACTTGGTTCGATTGCAGGAAGTGGACCAAGTAGACCTTATTGGATGTGATTGACAGCTTTAAACCAACCCTGTCAGCACGCTGCCTCTTCTACCTCAATAAGTTCTTAAGGTCATTGATGAACAGGCGAGGGAAAAGGTGGCACGTGTGCACACACACACACACACATACAAGTACGTTCATATGCAAGCTTAGCAAGTCCACTGGGAGCTGAACGGCAGCAAGTCTTGACCGTGCTCAGCGTGAACCACCGTGCTCTCACCTTTCCCTAAAGTCAACAGGATAATCCACTGAAAATGACTAGATTAAGACGGATGAAGCGGCCACTGAGAAGTGGGGGTGGTGGCAGTGGTGGAAGGTAGCACGGCAGAAGTCACACCTCTGTAAAGACACAGATGAAGTTAAAGAGGAAAACACTCCTGCAGAACCAAATCATCAAGAAAGATACACACACACGCAAACATCCGCATGCACATATATTTATTACACTTTCTCTGAATTATAAGTCATAGGGCCCCAGGTCAGATGACTGTACTGAAATGTATAGTGTATGTATATATATATATATATATATATATATATATATATATATATATATATATATATATATATATATTAATGGAAGCTTGCGCTAGCTGTCTTACAATGAGGTAGTCCAGATTGTAATTGTAATTGCAGTAAAAGAAGACTTCATTGTATTCCATGTACTGAGTTAAATGTTGGTGGATGAGGCAGAAGTCAGTATTCAAAAGTCACACTTCTAGATAATAAAAACAAATGATTACCGGGAACAAAGAGAGGACATATTAAATACGACTAGACACATTAACTGTAGGATGCCAGGGCTTCCATTTTGCCTTGCAACTCCTTTCATGTCGGCAATTTGCTGTAAGACAAGGGTAGGCTGTGTTTTAAACGTGTCTGTAGCTTTCAATTTCCCTGTCTCGCAAAGAAAGAAAAATTGGCATGTTCCGTACGGGGTACTTTTCTTATCATGGCATGTACCTTGCTTCAATGTGCTCCTCACCGCATTTTCTTTTGTGAATCGTTCTTTTCTTTCTTTGCATGTTCCAATGGTGTTTTTAACCAGATCACCACCTCCTTGTCTCGCTCTCTCTCGCGCTCTTTCTCTCTGCAGTGATTACAAATAAGTAAAGCGGTAGGAGACAGAGGGCGCATTGAAAAAGAAAAAAATTCATTTCCAAATGAAACTGATTGAGGCTAAATCAGGTGGAGCCGTGCTTTTTATACTAATGCTGGCAGGAGCAATGGACCTGATTGTAATTGCAGTGACCTCAGAGTACTTCTGATTTACATGGACACACATTTATACATCACGGACACACATGCATGCATCTCACACACACACACACACACACACACACACACACACACACACACACACACACACACACATACACACACCGCCCTAACCCCCTAACAAAACACTGGTCAGATAAGACTCCTGCGCTCCAAACTTCATTAAAGCACTCGTTTATATTAAACAGCTGATAAATCCCTGGGGCCGGCATCCCTGTCTCTGAGCGCCTGCACCCAGCTCAGCAGTCCCCAGACCAAACTAGGGAGAGAGGATCACCTTCACAGCACTCAAATCACCCTAGGAACATTTTCATGTTTAGTTTTATTATCCCTCTCTCGTCCATTTTTCTCCTCCACCACCTCTTCCTCCTCTTCCTCTTCTTCTTCTTCCTCCTCATTCTCTTCTTCCTCTTCCTCCTCATCCTCCTCCTCTCCTTGGGTAAGTGTTGTTGTTTTCTTTCATATTTCGTTCTCCCACCACTTTGATGGCAATTCAAAGCACCATAAAAACATGATGTATTTCTCAAAAAGTAAAGCATGCCACTTGCATACAAATTGCAATCAAACCATTTTACATAATATTTTTATTATATTTCTCAGCTGTTCAATATAGGGTTATACAGATGCCAGACATTATCATTAAATGATGCTATAACCCTTTATTATTAGCAAGTGTTTATGATGGTAATGGTTTCATGAAAAAGGAAACACGATTAATTTATTCTTTTGAAAGCACTGACTTGAAAAGAAATCTACACAGAACATGGCCACCATTTTCTATTTAGCAGATATTTTTAATGTCCATCTTTTAAGTCCCCCAGCCTAAGGAGAAGATCCTATTAATTAAAAAGTGAGTCATCGAACATTGCAATTGTAAAATTAGCTCCAGCCACACACTGGCCAGCTGATTTAAGTCATTAGTTTGTGCTGGTTATCAAATCCAGATGATCAGAGATCTTGCCAATCCATCTTGGTTTGTTACTTTTAATAATTAGTGAAAAGTAATTTTTTTTAAACAAATAATCAGAGAAAGTTTGTTGCTTGTTGATCATCTCATCTTATCTGCCATTGCACCATTCTTGTATTGGGTGAATCAATATCAATCCATGGCTCTGAAGTTCTCTTTCCTTGGGTATGTCCTATACATCCTTTTTGTAAATGGTGGGCAGGGAGTGCATGAATAGTGCATATTCATGCAGAGATGTTGCCATTTATTTAGTGTTGTTAAGGCTTTAAAACACATTGACACATTTTCCTTTGAAACACCTGCTTGTGGAGAGCAGACTTGTGGGGTCCTAGGCTGGGCCGGGCCTGCAGCATCAGGCATCAAGTGGACAGTAGGCTGGGTACTCAGCGGTGCGGCTCATCGACCGGGTGGCAAATGTCACTGGTCCATTTAGTGGCTCTCATTGTTAGAGACAGCTGCTCTACTGTAAGAGCCGTTTCACACTGCTGAGCCAGAGAATACTGACACAGAGATGTATGGCGACGCTTCCTCCTCTGCCTTTCCCTCCAAATATCGATCGCTGCGGCTTTCAGACCCGGCTGTTACCCGCACAGCCGGGTCCGCCCACGGATGTCCGATAAGTCAGTGTGAGAGTTTCAAAACCGTATGGGTCTCTATTTGTGAATCTTCTGTCGAGACTCCCACCTTTTAACCCCGTCTACGGCCTCTCTCCTGTCCCTCCAGGAGGCCCCTGGCAGCCCACCGGTGCTGGAGCAGTCTCTGACCTCGCTGACTGACGACCGAGACAGACGCATCTCGCACTCCCTCTACGGCACCATTGCGGGCCTGGACGACGTGTCCGCGCCGCGCGCTACCGCCATCGGACGCATGGGTGAGCATCGTAGCATGGCTCTTTTCATGTCTCTGTCTCTGTCTCTCTCTTTCTCTCTCTCTCTGTCTCTCTCTCTCTCTCTCTCTCTCTCTCTCTCTCTCTCTCTCTCTCTCTCTCTCTCTCTCTCTCTCTCTCTCTCTCTCTCTCTCTCTCTCTCTCTCTCTCTCTCTCTCTCTCTCACCCCTTCACCACCTGCCCTTAGTTACCCCATCCCAATTCATGTCCCCCTATTGTCCTATCCACGTGCGTGTGTGTGTGTATATATAATGACCATTGCCCTTTTGATTTTCAGACATTTTATATCACACATTAAGTGTGTGGTTATGTGATGACATCGTATACAGTAGCTACATATATATCCATTGCCCTTTGGCTCCGAGACACATTTTCACACGTGCATACAGTTCTTTATTATTCACTCATCGTACTGTCAGCGGTATTCACCCACCTTTTTTGTTCTGATCTCCGTACCCTTCGATGCTTCTACTCAATGTGTTGCCTCCGTATCCCTTCCTACCTTCCCCCTCCCATCCATTCTTCTTACTCACTCACACTTAATCACTCACTCACTCACTCATTCACTCTCTCTCTTAATCAATTCCACCTTGTCATTCCTTCCCTATTGCCTCACCAAGTCGGAACTGATACCCTGAGACTCCATCCATAACCCCACCCCTTCCCAAACAACACACATGCACACATCCACATCCACACACACACGCACGCACACTCACGCACACACTTACAAGTACGCACACACACACACACACACACACACACACAAGCAAACACGCATGCATAACCGCACACACTCACACACACACAAACAGAGAGTGGGATGTCTCCACATGACATATCGGAGGTGGTGTCAGAGGCATCTGATGACTAATTAAACTTTGGATCAATAGGGGCCTCACTGACCTGCTTTCTCTCACAAACACACACACAAACAGACGCACACACATACAAGCACACGCACACACACACACACAATCACACACACACACACACACAAGCTCGCACACACACACACTCAACCGCACAGACAGACACACACCCATACACCCGCACACGCTCACACACAGTCTCTCTCTCTGCTTCCATCTGTCTACCCATCATCTGCCCCCCCCCCCCCCCCCCCCCCCCCCCGTACATCCCCCATATCCTGTGCATGCTATGTAGTCTGTTAGGATCACTTTGCCATGTCTCCCCCTTTACATTTTATTTCAGGAATTTGCGAGTGTATGCTTCTCAGAACGCAGCTCCGCGGTTTCAAACGACCGAGCGCGGGGGCGCAGACGCTCCCGTCTGATTTTGTTTTCCTTCCTTCTTGCCGGAGGGGGAGGGGCAAAAAAAAGAAGTTCAATGGGGTTTCACAGAAGCAGCGTCTCTCCCACCTGAGTGTGAGAGTGGAAAGCAAACGAGTGAAGCAGGAGGAAGAGGAGGGGAGAAAAGTTGGGAGGGAAAAGTTTGCCTGTCTTTCTGAGAGAGAGAGAGAGAGAGAGAGAGAGAGAGAGAGAGAGAGAGAGAGAGAGAGAGAGAGAGAGAGAGAGAGAGAGAGAGAGAGAGAGAGAGAGAGAGAGAGAGAGAGAGAGAGAGAGAGAGAGAGAGAGAGAGAGAGAGAGAGAGAGAGAGAGAGAGAGAGAGACCTGTGTGATTGTTTGTGTGTGTGTGTTAGTCTGTTTGTTGCCGGTCTGTCTGCATATGTTTTCGTGTGTTGTTGTGTGCCTGAGCATTGCGCCCTTAGATTTCTTGACTTGGACGCGTCTTGCAGGGTGAAAGTGTCAGTCACTGTTATTTATAAAAAAAATCTTCGCCGCGCTCTAGTTAGCATTAGAGCTGAACCTCATTAGTGCGTGTGCATGTTCGTTTGACATGCCGATGCTAAAAATATTCAAGATTAAGTCTTCACTTACAGCGCACCCCTCAACCTAAACCGACCTATTTTCCCTCTGCTCAGGGAAAACAGATCATGCACTTCAAAAAGCCGTGCCTCGCATTTGCGTGGATTTTGAGCGACGGCGCGTTATTAATATTCATCTTTGAACATGCATCACCTATTTAAAACGTGTTATGTGCTGCTCAGACTTGCTCTCTACAGTTAAGATATGGCCGTCTGTGTGGGTGTGTTGGGTGGATACATGGATACTGAGATGTGCCTAGCAAGGTCAGGATGGTGACCTACTCAGCTTCATAAGGCGTATGCAGAAGACCTAAATGACCAAATCATGACTTGACATATATTACATCATGGTAGGGATATGGCCTGACACACAGTGACCCACACAATGCAGAAATGCATCACGTGCTTGCATATCTGTACCGCACACATTTCTACTAAACCTACCTCACTGATTAGACCCCGATGTCAATATAGATTTGTGGACACATATCAAACTGCCATACCAAGCCTCTATTTACAGGGTCAATAGATATATTTTTTTGTTAGTGTCAGTGTCGGGGCAGCGATTACTGTCCAAACTGTCATCTGACCTCCTGAGGCATGCGAGAGGAATACAGTCTGGCAGACTAACCCGATCAGGTTATATCTGGCGCTTTCCCCCCACCCTGCATCTATTACCGGGTGGGGCCCTGCGTCATCCCTAATGGTCCGGGGGACACTGAGGTAAATGGAATTGAATGGTTATGCTACAGGAGAATTAAGACCCGACCCTGATTGTGACTTATTGCATGTGGCAGCAAGTCAATAGTGGCTGAAATTGTAAACTCAGTGTGTCTGCCAAGCCATTATTGTTATTGCCAGCCTCTCTGTGACTTAAAGAATACAACTAAAAGAATCATGAAAAAAAGGCAAATTAATTCCCCTGCTACCCCTACCCGTGTTATTGATTTGCACTCGATTTGCGTTCTCGCTGCTAGCGTGTGTGACTCACCAGGTAGCAGACCGCCCCACCCCCCTGAACTAGCTAGGGCCGCTGGATAGGTATGATGGGTCTTAATCGCCATGGCAACACCGCGTCTCAAAAAAGCAGCAGCGTCGACAGAGGGCCTGGCCATTATAACCTTCTGCGGTAGTGCCATGCCATTGATTGCGTAACTCATCCCACACCTCTTAACCCCCCATCTCCCATCCACCCACGATCCGACCATTGATCTACTTCTATACTGCAGAGAATCTGTCATTTGGAATTATCCATATGTGAGCGTCTGTGTGTGTGTGAATGTCATCGCATGTGTTTGAGTGTGTGTGTGTGTACGTGTGCATGCTAGTCCGCGGGGCCCCTGCTCGTCGATCGTCGGGGGGTAATTCCGTGGGCTGTCTGCTTCAGTAAGCCATGTGATGCTGTCACGGTGTCAGCCATACCACCGTCCCTCCCTCTCCCTTCCTCACCCCAGACAGACACCCGGGCCTGGGGAGCGAAACCGCTATCAACAGCCAGGTGCTGGAGATACGCCGCGCCGCATGTCTGTCTACCACACGCTCCCCCCACTGACGAGAGCTCCTTCCTTCAGCATCTGATTTTCTATTTTCTTCTTCTGTCTGGTTTTTTCTTTTTCTTTTCATAGCCACCTCCTCGTCCCTGTGTCCTTCCTCGCGCCCTTGAGGTGGAAATAAAAGAGGAGAGAGAGGGAGGGAGGAAAAACAAGGAGGGTGAGGGGACAGTGGGAAGGGAGGAAGGAAGGAAGAAGGTAGAATGAAAGGAACCACATTGGCGCGCGTGACCAGCCGTGGTCCGTTGTGATGGTTGTCAGCCTGGCGGTGGGCTAGGCCTTCCCCTCTGCTCGGCCTAATTGAAAAGCACTTATGCGGGGGGGGAGGATCAGGATCTGCACGCTGGGGCGAAAATTGAAGTCCAAAGACTGGTGCTGCTTCTCCGGGATGTGGTCGTTTCTGGACTGGCGCCTTGCAACAAAAGTAACTTTTAGTATTTATTATTTCAAACTCTATTATGGGGGATGGATACTGTTTGATCTGTGATTCATGAGGCGTGTCGAGTGTCCGCAGAAACACACATGCATGTTATTTTGAGGTGAACTTATTTGTGAGGTTGTGGAATTGCCATTAAGCAGACCGCAGCCTTCTTTATTGAGTGAAACCTACCCGTGTGTACATTCATTGCTGTAATTGAAAGTGGCTGATCTTTATTTCTATTCACAATTTTTAAGTTGGATTGTTTTAGATTGGTCCTTATGCAAAAGAAACCAATTTAACTATCGCAAAAGTTCACATCTGTGAACAAAAGTAGTTCAAACCGTCTCGGGAGGAAAATTAATGCGAGATGAGGGATTCAATCTAAAGTTTGATAACAAAAGTTCACCTTCCAACTGTGCCCCAGTTAAAGCCGCCTTGACGCAGACTTCTAGATTTTCCGTTTTTTTCATTCGCTACACCAGCCGCTAGCTTTGTTTTGATATTTTGCTTCCGGCCTCGGGCTATCCGCGAATCAAACGAGCGCACGCGCCGTCTCTGGATAGATTCTCGGTGCGGGCGTGCAGAGCTCGTCTTGTCAGCCGTCCTGCTGAGTGTTGTGCTAACTTTGAGCTGGTGTCTGAGGGAAAAGGTTGAGGTCTTTTTTTGAAATGGCACGCCCAGAGAATGGCATTTAAGGCTGAATAACAGTGCAGAGCACGTGGATGAGGTTTTCTCTGTCTCTCTGTCGGTCTCTCTCTCTGTCTGTCTGTCTCTCTGTCTCTGTCTCTGTCTCTCTCTCTCTCTCTCTCTCTCTCTCTCTCTCTCTCTCTCTCTCTCTCTCTCTCTCTCTCTCTCTCTCTCTCTCTGCAAGCATCAACTGTCTCATATCAGTTATATACTTTCCAGAATTTGACCGTTTAAGCCACAGCTATATATAACATTGTCTATATAGTGTCATGCAGTATCCTTTGATCCCATTTTAATTATTGGTTCTTGCAATGAATGAATGGATGTTTTCATGTATCTAGGCTTTTTGATATTCTCTTTCATACAGGGGTTTCGGGAAAGTGGTGGCATTTTTCATCACTTTTTTCTTTATCACACTCTACCACTATCTTTTCTCTTAGATGTGAGATCACAACAAAATAATATAAGGGTGATGTAATGCATCCACTACGCTGGTGATGCAAGGGAGGAGATTATTGTCTGCATGCTGTTAAAAACTCATTTTGAAATGATCGGGAATCTTGCCTGGTGGCAAGCATATGCAATATTGTGAATAATGATGTGAAATTGTTACTTTATCGCCTGATTTGCCCTGTTGATTATGTAGATGCATGAAAATGAAATTGCCTCTATTAGCGAGATTAGGGTTAACTCCATATTATACAATGGTTAGCGTTCAACTGTTGTGCCCTGTAGCTATTCTGGACAACGCCTATAATTTTGGAAACAAAGTGGAAAAGTGTTTAATCGCTTGTGCCATGAAAATGTAAGCGCATTTTCAAGGTGCTGTAATGCTTTCTCCCCTCAAAGGTCACTGTACAGAGTTTGGAACTAAAATATTCTATCATTTGAAACCCTTGCAATAAACAGTACATATTTAAAGTTTGTTAGCTAAAGTTAACAATTTTCATTGGTATTTCAGAAGAAGGTGAGAAACTTTCCACGGTGTACATTTATTTACCAATGTTTATCTCATTATCGTTGTGTTTATTTAGTGTTCAACCATTTATTGCTGAAGCATAGCAAAAATACTGAACAGCTCTATGGTTATTTTCTGGTCATTGAACAGAAGTAGAACATTGTACCCTTAAATATTTTACTTTATTTATAATTTGACCATTTATTTGTCGGCTAAAGCAACAAATTCGAATCGGCACTTCAGACATATTTAAAGTCGTCTAAACATTAGTCAAACGTTATACACGTTGCTCGTTTAACACCACCATCGCACATGCAATCTATACTGTTTCAAAAGACACAAATGGAAGAGGGAAATTACCCACTGTCGTAGCCAATCAAGTAAATGTTCCAATCAATTCCATTGATTGTGGATGGGGGTGGTATAGGCTTTATGTAACATGCTGTGGTACATCAGGGAAAAACAGGTCCCACGTCCCCCCCAGAGAGTCGGACGTGCCTATGGTTTTCACCCGCCTGTACTTAGGGTGATTACCTGCTGCCATACATGTATGGGGCGGGGGGCCTTATAGCCGTATGGCGGGGCATGGATCATCGGAATCAATTCCCCGTTCAGATCAATAGGCCAAAGTGTCAAACAGGAAGAAAAGAAACAGGAGATTGTGTGTGAGAGACGTAAAGAGAGGGACGCGGTAAGAAAAGGAGACGAAACAGGAGTTTGTCAGTGAGAGACGTAGAGAGAGGGAGGGACGCGGTAAGAAAAGGAGAAGATGAGAGAAGCTTCCAGTGCAGGGAACAGACACAGCGAATTGACAGTGGGATGGGCAGAGATGATGGAGGGGCCGCACGATATCGAAAAAGAACGAGAGAGAGAGGAGATGGAATAGGGCTATTAGCGCAACCTCTCACCCTTCAGTTCAGGCCCAGTGAGAAGGGAAAGAAGGGAGAGGAGGAGGATGGGATCAGAATACAGAAGAAAAGAGCAGCGGAGCGCCTGCACTCTTCAGACAGATGCAGCCAGGTGGCCCCTGAAGCCTGGGACCTCATCCGTCTCTGTCTCCCGCTCGCAGCCCCGGGGTCCGATTGAGGGAGGCTAATCGGGGCCAACTTTCGCTGCTTCAAGATCCCCCCCCCCTTCCCTTCCATAAGTGTATTCCACTGTATCTCTGTTTCTGTTACACGCGGATTCACACACACACATGCACGCGCACACACACACACACAGGCATGCAAAAAAAGATATATGCAAGCACACACGAACAGGCGCACACACAGACACGAATACACACACACAGCAAAATACACAGAAATACAGGGTTCATCTATTTGCGATGGTAGGCTTCCAGGCATCAGTGCACGCACATGCTTGCTACGTAGCATTTAGAAATCCTAGCATCTCTCTAACTGACACATGGACATCGACACCTGACAGGTGAAAGGATTTTCAATCATTCTATGAAGGGGCACAGCGACGTATTATTGCCATCGCCAATTAAAGCCATTCAACTGTAACCCTAAGTAGCCAAGAGTGAATAAATCATGTGTTTTTGTCAGAATCTCCCAAAGTATGAGCTGTATTCAGCCCAGTCTTGACCCGAATGTTATCTCTCCCAGAGAAGTGTTTGATCGCTGATTCATTCACTACAGCACAACCCATATTCTTGTTATTTTTTATTTGTCACAGTTTGAATGAAATCCTGCTGTGTTTATTTTATTCATTTATGTCATTCGTTATTGAAACATTTATAATTATTTATTTGGATTCTAGTGCAGTTGTTCCCAACCTTTTACTTTAGGTGTACAATTTCCTTGTCATTAAGACCTTTATAGATATTTTCCATTACTATAGTTTATTTCTAAATTTGTCCCACGCACCACCTGCAGTAACCTCGTGTACCACCAGTGGTATGTGTGCTGCAGGTTGAACAACACTGTTCTAGTGAAATAGCCTGAATAGCATTGATTAGTGCCAGGTTTCTGAATCAGCAACTGAAAGAGTGACTTGCAATCATTGCTGTAGTTAGTCATTTTATTTGTTTTGTTTTTGTTTTCTCTATACTTGGAATGTATTTGCTATCCTACAAGAGTTCATAAGGAACTATAGACATGCATTTTTCACATGACATGAATTATTAACTTGAGTAAGTATTATTGGAAACTCTTTCCAATAAGGGTACATTAATTAACCATTAGGTAACTTGAATGCAGTAATTAGCATGAACTCACAATTTACTTAATTAATAAAGTTATCTAATGGTCTAGTAATCATATTTGTGTTCATGTTTGCTCATGTTGTTCATGTTAACATGACCCCTATGCTAATGCTATTTAATAATGCTTATTACTGCATTAACTAATGTTAATTACTGATGAATAGACCATTAGTTAACTGTTTAAAGTTTAATTTATTGTTAGTTATTTCTTAATACTGCATTAACTAATTAATGGTAAAATAATAACTTATAATAATATATATACATATATATTATATATATACCCTTATTGTAAAGTGTTACCGTATTATTCTCTGTTCAACTGATTACGCAGGTTAGTTCAACATAACTTTAAAATAAGAATAGTCAAATTATTCCAAGCTAATGATATCAAGGTGTTCGTGGAGGTGTTTTTACTTCAGCCCTCTTATAGCCTTTTTGTATGGATAATATTCAGAGCTAAGCCAATTCAAAGCACAAATAGAGACTGTTAATGAGGATCCAGGAGGACAAAAAAAGACTGGCTCATTATTTTATCAGGGCCTCATTTAAGTCACTGTGTTGCCACCCCATAATGAGCAGCCATGACTTCCAACTTCCATCACCCCCCCCAGGCCTCACACTGTGTGACGACTTGAGCCTGGCCACCCATGCATGCACACGTACACACACGCACATGGACACACAAACACACATGAACACACACACCTTTTCACTCACACTGGCACACGCACACACATATTTTTTTCACTCACACAGGCGCAGGCACACACACACTTCTTACACTCACACACACCTTTCGACTCCCAGATTCCATCTGCCTGGTGACACACCTAGGGCTCGCACTGCATTCTCAACGCGACACGGGAAACCGGGCCTTCTTACCTCCGCCATTGTCTCACATCACTCTCACCTCCAGGGGGGTAACAGTAACTGCTTCCAACACACCCCTTTTCTTTTGCAATTTGAATGCAAAACTGATAAACTGGGGTAAAGAAAGTTCTGTTGACACTTTTATCCAAAGTGACTTAAAGTGATTAAAGATACAGGTCATGGATACATACTGGTAGGTGTGGACATTGAGGATCGACCCCACAACCTTTAGGCTGGGGACTCAAACACGCTGACCACTAGACTATCCTGTCCCTCCTATATACAATAGTATATAGTAACATACTGTGTATGTGTGTGCATGTGTGTGTGCATGTGTGTGTGTGTGTGTGTGCGTGCCTCGTGAGTATACATCCTCTTACTATTGTGCAGACCAGGAAGCAGCAGAATGTCGTTAGCTGCTCTTCAGCAGGTGATTGGAGCCACTAGTGTCAGGAGGTCCATAGTGAGGACAGTTTGTGCAGCCTGGACCTTTCATTAACCGCCACCGTGTCTCTCGACTAAATAAACCGCACCGAAGTAATTCATGCAATGCCATTAAAAAAAGGTCATGACTTTATATAACCTGTAGGCAACTATGTGCCGTGTATGTGTGTTTATGCAGGAGTGTATGTGAGCGCGTTTACTTTTTCATTGTGTGTTTGTGTATTTTAATGTGTGGTTACGTGTGTGATGTTGTGTGCATGCTCTTTTGCCTGTGTTTGTATTTGGTTGTGTGTTTGTGTGTATATGCACACCTATGTATGTTTTTGTGTGTGTGTGTGTGTGTGTGTGTGTGTGTGTGTGTGCTTGCACACCGGCCTGTGTGTGTGTGTGTTTGTGTGTGTGTGTGTGTGTGTCTTTTGCAGGCCACAAGTTTTTCCCATTCTGTGGGCGTTCACCACTGTGCTAGTGAAACACCCTGTGTTTTTCTGATGTAACTGTGAGGTAACCGATCCACCTTTCAACCGAGGCAGAGTGGGGACAGAACTCTGCAGGCGCCACCGCAGGCGCTGTCCCGCCGTTGACATGGCAACACTCTTGCATAGCACACAGTAAAGCACCAGGGCGTTGAAAAGACTCATCTTCTACCTGCAAACTTTAGAAAATGGGAGGTTGGATAGTGGTTTCCAGAATAAACAGTAATGTGTTGATTGTGGATCGATAAGATAACACTAAGCTTTAGTTTTTCTTTATTTTTTACTGCATTCAAAAATGACAAATAAATAACTAACATAAAGCAAAACAATTCTCCCAAAACTATTTCTTGACTTGATATGCATAATGTTGACAAGCCTATTGAAGCTTCTTCCCATCCTCTTTTGTATGCTGATGGGACTCACTGCTTAAGCAATGGCGGAACCATCTGTCTTTGTGTTAACTACCGCAGAACTCATTCCCTGTAGCGCCACGGCTACGAAGGGGTAACTTACCGCAGTTAGTCGGACCATTCCATCATTACATTCCACTCCGCTGGATTACAGGGGGGAAAGGGGTGGGATTCAATTACCTGGGCTTCTCTTGTCTAGCTGCCCCGGTGAGGAATGGCCCTCATTTCAACTGTATAGAGGTGGCGGCCATTTTAACCACTGTAGATGAGGAAGTGCTGGATAGAGGGATGAGCATGCCAGAAAATATCAAAGTGAGAACAAATACAGAAGCGCTCGTCATATAGAGGTAGACGCCTCTGGGGAGGGGAAATTTGTCCAAGTGTTTATAAAGGTGTTTCGAGGTTACTTTGTGTGGGATATATTCTAAGAGTGGATACTTTTTAGTTTTACCAAATGATGCCAGAGTCTGTCATTTGTGGAGAATATAAATTCAATGTTTTTATAAGATTTGATGAAAAAGTACAGTCCATTTAAGTCTGGTAAGGTATAAATGGATGAAAGGCAATCCTTTGACTTGGCTTGGTGTAACATAGCGTCAGAATACAAAAAAAATAAGTACACATAATGAAACCTCCCTTCCTCTGACCTTCTGGATGTCTTGTATCCTAACCTCTGCGACTCGACGTAACATACCAGGACTACAGTGACGCTTAACATAAACCGTCTCCCATGTTGCCAACACCCCCTCCTTCCCGTCTCCAGGGAAACCAAAACCCCATGGTGTAATCCGGAGCGCAGCCTGCTTATCCTCTGGAAAGGACATGAACCGTCCCAACAATGCTCCGTCGCAACCTGTGTCGGTTGCGCAGGTGCAACTCGTGAATACCCCTGTCACGTCCACCGCGGCTGCTCGACTTCCCTTCCCTTATCTGACGAACGGCCCAGATAACGCAATTCATCACCGCGTTGATTAGCGGGCCCCCATTCACTGCAACAATATGCATCTATCACTTGCCAGGCCCCAGTGAAATGAAATGCCTCTTAGGTGGAGAGTTGAGCGCGTGCCAGGGTAAATATTGTTGTCTGCTGCAAGTGATTACATGCAATTGTTCCCTGAGTAGCAACATTTGCACACAAAAAATGGCCGTGCTATGGGAATAATGGGAACGAATGTACGCCATGGCAGCAAGAGTGGAGGTGGGAGGTGGTTTCATGCATTATTTCTCGGAAGTCTAATCGCAAGCATGTGTGCAGAATGAACTCTGGACTTTCAGGGTTTTTGCTGGGTTCTGTGCTGTATGTGTTTGTGTGTATATACGTGTGTGTGTGTGTGTGTGTGTGTGTGTGTGTGTGTGTGTGTGTGCGCAAATGGGTGTTAGTTTGAGTTTGTGCTGTGTGTTTCTTTGCACATGTACGTTTGTGGGTTTAAGGACCCTCACTCTCCATCCCCTTCCCATATCTGACCCAATTTTAAGGCCATAGAGTCCCTATGTCGTGGACTTGCACTAGAGGTCTGTTTTAAACATGGAGACCTCTGTGGATAGGGTGGCCCAGGGCGGAATACTAATCACTCTCTGTATCACTCAATCCCTCTCCTTGGCACCTTCTCACTATCTCTCACTCTCTCTCTCACATTTTCTGTCTTTGTCCCTTGAGGCAAGAAGGTGATATTTATCAACGTAATTAATACAACTAAAAAGAAAATTAACAATCAAATCAAAGCTCTTTGACTTGGACATTTTGTGATTGGCCATCTGCTTAACTTACTCTCTTTCTCTCATGCATTTTTTATATATATATATATATATATATATATATATATATATATATATATATATATATATATATATATATATTCAGCTGAATGAATGACAAATCCCTTTTTTCCCATTTCCTTGTTCCACAGCTAACTTCCAGCTCTCCCCCACTGTCAACATGCCCCAAGATGACATCGTCATGATCGAAGACGATAGGCCGCCCATACTTCCTGTCCACTTGTCTGACCAATCGTCTTCGAGTTCCCACGAGGACATGGGCTTCGTGGTGGGGAACCAGGTACCCTGGATCCACGAGCTGCCCAGTCACAACGAATGGTGAGTGGGTTTCTTTTTGCTGGTAGGATCCGATGAATCATTTATATAGTGATGGACTTCCGGCATGTCCTCACAGAGAAGAGAAATAGGGTGGGTTTGTGAAAGGTCAGATGTGCAATGCATTATGTGTGTGTGTGTTTGTGTGCATGTTGCTGTATTATTATTCAACACAAATTCTTATATTATTTTAAAAATACATATATTTGTAGTCGTATACCTACAACTGTAAATTATTACGTTTTCCGCACATGCCTGATAGTGAAAGTGTATTGTAAGGGAGTGCTTGTGTGTGTGAGTGTACACACACACGCACATGCACACACACGCACATTTAATAATAGAGGATCCAGCGGGTGTGTCAGTTTGGTAGTAAAAAGCTCTCCTGGGTTCCACCTGAACAGGCCTCCTACCATCACCCCTCCTCACCTCCCAACCCCCTTACACTCTCTCTCTCTTTCTCTCTCTCACTCACTCTCACACTCACTCATTCTCTCACTCACACACACACACACACACACACACACACACACACACACCCCCCCCCATGGGACTCTTCCTGTGCCCCCCCCCCCCCTCCAGCTTCACCCTAGGCAGTAAGGTTGATAAAATATGAAGACAGGGCTCATCATCCTTTAAAGAGGGCAATGCCTCTCCAGGGACCAGCCGTATATAGAAGCCTATACTGTATATAGAACCGTATATAAATAAATGTAGATGTTTCATATTGTATGTAAATCATACTAAATTTTGTTTTTGCTGGCGCAGAAACCCAACAACATTAAATGGACATAATAATAATACATAGCATATCGTAAATATAGCATATTTCATGGAAAGTATTGTTTCTCTGTGACCGACACCCCATCCACCACATCCATTCATTGTTGCATCGTCTTCCCTCCTCAATTCATTATGGATGAAAGGAGTGGCCTGGCCTGCGTGTTGTTTGCGTGATGTCAGAGGTTTGTCATTGTGGATTAGCTCCAGAGCATATGCCAGCGCAGCACTCCAGCACTCTCACATGCTGCTCGGCCTGCCAGATGCAGGTTCGCCCACTGAACGCACGCGGACACGTGTGTGATGTGTGCGCTCATGCGCTGTATATCACTGCCTTGGGTAACTTTGAATTATTCATGTCTCAAATCTCCCACGATTCATCCCAATACATACTACGATACACACATACCAGCATGCACACTCACACACACACACACACACACACACACACAATCACACAGAAGCATGAACATAACAATACCATACACACACACACTCAAACTAACATGAACACACACAAACACACACAAGCATTAACACACACACACACACACACACTAGGGCCAGGGCAGCTTCGTGCCTTTATGTCCCATTTACTCGAATGCTCGTGACTGCTCACACACTAAGTCAAATACAAAGACTAATGCTCACTGACTTGTACACTTTTAGATACGCCCTCTCTCTCACACACACATACACACACACGCACGGAGCTCAAACACAGATTGTGTTCCCGTGTCAGCAGAGACATTCAGAGATGGGGGGTGAGTAATGTGTACTGCATTGTTTCTTACAACTTTGGAGTTGTATAATTCCATACAAAAAGAGTATGGAATATGGAGAACAAAAGTTATCTTATTTTGATCCTTTAAACCACACAAAGTTTACACACAATGCCAAACATCCATCACCAATCTTCCTGGGATCTGTAATGGATTATTTCTGACCTCCATTACTATTAGTTCTTAATGGGTTACTAAGTAGGCTTTTTAAATATCTTGAAATGAATGAATGGATGAACAGGTTCAGTCCCTCCGCATCTTATCAGCCTTATCTCCTGCGGTGGGGAGGGTAAGCAGTGTGCGGTCATCAGAATCCCAGCCTCCTCCTTGCGGGCCATCTCTCCCTGCGCGAGAGTCGGCTGTAAATGATTGTCTCTCGTCCACGTCTCTCTCCTCCCTTTCCCCAGATGTTTCCATTAAGTTCCTCCGGCCCCCTCCCTCGCCGTCTCGCTGTGCTTGTCTCCGCAGTCGTTAGCCCCTTCCCCAGCCCAAACAGGAAGGCCCTGCGTCCCATTGATTTATAAATGAACCAAGATAAGGCCGCTGCGGCTGATATGTGCTATATGATATACTAGCACATTAATCCACATGACCTGCGCCAGAGCGTGTCTTTTTTTTCTTTTTTTTTTTAAATGTGTTATTTGTTCAGGCTTGGAACGCGGTTCAAACATACAGTCAGAGCCACAGGATACGGCATCCAATCAGGAAGGCCCGTAATGTCAGCGCTATAGTCAACCCTGTTATCGCGCTGTGATACGGGGGAATGCGGTGGTGTTGGGTTCCCCGGCTGGAGCGTTCTCCTCCTGGAGAATGATGAAGTGCACGCTCTCCTTCCTCTCCTTGGTTAACAAACAGCCTGTAAGCCCGCCTGACTGTGAGGCTCTGCTGGTCCATTCCTAATCAGTGAAGCTTGCCCACCCCACCATAGGCCACATGTCGAACACAACGCACGTTGGAGAGCAAGAGTGGACGTTTGTTCTTTAGCTTGTTTTCACAGTCGTACTATGCACCTATTCAACAAAGTTTGCCAAATAATTTGAACAATTGTTTTGTTTACTTTACGTCAAACTATACAAATGTTTTGTTTCGATTGTGGCGACAACTTGACAACCAGTTTAACTTTTAAATGATAATACAATCTTAGTTTTAGCTTCACTGGCAAGGGTTTCAATTTGGCACAAACCTTTCAAATCCTAAAGGATCAGATTACATTCCTTTTTATTCTGTGTTGATTAGCTGTTTTATTTGAAAATGTAGTGTGTATTGTGTGTCGTATTATGGAGGTTAACTACCCTCTAATAGCCATTTCACATATGTTTTAGAAAACAGGTCGAACATCGGATGCACATAACGACAATGACTGTTATGAGTATTCCGCCTGAACCATGTTTATAGACTTTCCAAACTTTATAGCTACCTGAATCTGACAGCGAAGTACCGCAGCTCCAGGTCAGGAGTTCACTGGGAGGTTTTTCATGCTCCAAGCTTGCATACATATTTACCTCCCCTCGACATGGGCGTCTTCCCAATCCCTGCTGAGAACTTATAAAGCAAGTTCTTGACTTAGAACTTATAAAATACAAAGAGGAGACGAGAGAAACACAATGCAGACCCTAAAAAAATACTAAATCTAGACGAAAGGGGGATTTTTTTGTAGTAGTGATAGCCTCGCAGTGCGGCGTATAAACACGAAATCAAACACAACATCCTGGGTGCTCCGGGCGTATAGCATCAGTGCCTCGGAAAAGTGTCAATCTCTCACCTAGGGAACCATATAGGGTTGAGAGAAAGTGTTGTTGGTTCGCAGACGTCTCTCAGGAGAATGAAAGTGTGTTCCTTCCTCCCGATGATAGCAGTTGTCTTTTCTTTTTTGTTCTATTTATTGCCCTCCATCCACACGCTGAACTTTGTTGCTGTGCACATTTCACTTCCAAGAGATACTGTTGTGCACCATATCGTTGACATAAATAAATTACTTTGGTGTAGTAAATGGAGGGGGGTCTCTGTATGTCTGTCCTTCGATTTTCTCAACAACCATTCATCCGATCGACCTCATACTTGTTGGGTGTATTGCTGAGGACCCAAGGAAGTGCAGTGTCGAATGTGAATTTCTTTGGATGAGTGGTTCTCCTGAGAGATGCAAGCAGCAATTCTGGAGGCCAAGCCATCGGCCCGTTCCGAACAGGCAGGTTTTGAACGGCACTGCACCAGTACGTTCATTTATATAACCCACACCGAAAACCAATTACAACCAGTGATAACCCATCAGACCTACACACACACACACACACACACAAGATCTCATAATGTGTTTTTTATACTCTCATTCAACTGGTAAAATGCTAAATCAATTAGAATCAGCACATTACACATAATGCGGCATAATTTGAGCGTGGATAATTCAGCAACATTATAGAAGAAGTTATTTGCAAGGAATGGTGTGTAAAGCAGAAACGTCAAACATGCTGAATGACGAATGTGTTATAAAACCTCCAACCCTATTCCTACTTCCTATGTTCTCCAGTAGGGGTGCTGCAACCAGTTCTACATCTGCCTCACAGTATTGTGGTCCTCGTGGATACGAATCTAATCCCATAACTGTGACGCCTGCAGTCTGAACGGGGGACCATAGTTCATTCTGATAAAGATTGTGAAGGATGAAATTGTAAAAAGCAGATGAAAGAGAGATAGGGCGAGAAAGTAAAATGTTGAGAGAGAATTGGACCACGTCCAGTTGTCTCGTTGGGAGACAGCCATGACAGGCCATCAAAAAGACTTCAGCATACACAAATATCCTTGTAGTACACACACACACACACACACACACACCACATTCTACACCTTCGCACAAGTGTTTAGACTCATAACAGTTGGTAAACAATACCTTGAATTAACATATAAAGTGGGTACGGTCCGCGTGGACGCGAACAAGCAAACTTCCAGGAACAACAGTACCGGCGGCACGGAGCGCTTTATTTGACTTCCTGATTGCGGGTCCCTCATCAGCTACGCACGGCAAGTGCACGTGTTCTGGCCATCAAACCGTTATCATAATTAGATAGGATTTATGTAAGCATACCCGTAGCCCTTGTCTCAGACACACACACACACACACACACACACACACACACACACACACACACACACACACAAAATCCAGTACCTTCTCTGGGTTTATGAAACTGGACCATTTCTCTGTAGTAATCCCTCACCTGCTAGCATCTTAACCATGCATCCATGTATATGCTCACTGTCTGGTAGTGCTTATTTTAGTCCTGTGTGTGTTCGGGTGATGGTGTGTGTGTGCGTGCGTACCATGACATGACACAACATTGACTCATCCCCAGGTGAACACACATGAGCACTAATGCCTGCGCAATGCATGCAATTACACATCTTCAATAGGTGCACTAATGCATGTGAATAAAAACAACAGCTAAAAGCGAACACAGACTTTATTCTCACCGTCAGCTGAACTCAATTAAAGTAGCAACACAGCCCAGGATGTCGGGGAAGTCAGTGGAGCGAAGCCTGCTGGCCTCAGTAACTTCCTCCTTTCTTCTACTTCTCTTCCACTCTACTTAATCACAATTAGCAGAAGATTATAGCGGATCATAAGTGCGTTCAAATCCGCTGTGCCCATTTAGTGGCAATGTAAACACAGGTGCAATAATCGCTCTCCATGCACAATTCACAAGCAATCATTTTATGGGAAAAGTTTTCACTTGCCCCATGCTTTGAATTAAATGAAAAATTAATCTGTCAGTTTTGAGTTAGACTCTATACAAGTCTGTTCAAGTGTTGAACATTCATTTAATAATCTAATGTATGTTTATTTTTTGTAGTACTATTGGTGGAGTGAATCATGAGGACATCACCCATCTCTCGGTCACACTAATAGTCAGATGAAAGGTTGAATGCACAGAAAAGTGGAGGTTTTTGAAGAAAAGAGGGGAGAGCAAGTAAACGGCAACCTAAGCCACGGGGGTAAATAGTGTGCATGGAGGGCTTTTACTGCACACCACTTAGCAACACTGCCGACCTGTTGTTTGACACATTTTACTCCCTGCGAGGGAGGCAGCGAGTGGATGTAAAACGCGAGGTTAGGGATGTGGATTTGCCCGTGAGCATTCCTTCGCGCTCGTTAATTTTAGACGACGAGCAAGGAGGGCTTTGACCGTCGTGAGAACATCTGCTCTGAAGAGTGAAAATTGCTTTTAAACGCTGCTTAAAGAACGAGAGACAAGTCAATGTATTATTCAGATGGAAAAGGCCTTTATGCAGGACACAGCCAAGGACAGGCTCAATCATCCGGGAGAAGACGGGAGGGGAGGACTTTGACAACACTTATCCAACTGTCTTAGATGAGCTTGTTCCACTGGCAGCTTGTCGCATGATCAAGCAATTTTTGAATTATTGTTTTTATTCCTCGGTCAAATATATCTTCCATTTGTCTTTGACAAGACATAGGAGTTCAATAAAGCCTTTAGTGAGCAGTCCATTAGGCAGGAGTCCATTTGAGTCTCCTCAAGTCTAAACACGTCCTCACCAATCACACTGGATGGTCCAGTCCATCCTCCTTTTTATCCCCAGTTGCTTTCTTTCTTGTCAGCTACTCTCTCTGTCCTTCAGAGTAGAAGTGTTGGAAACAGAGCTGAAACCACCTGAAATTAGAGGCACTTGACAATAAGTGTTTCTTTAGGAGAAAGGATAGCAGGCGGAAACACTGTCTGCGTGTGTGTGTGTGTCAGCGGTGTGATTAAGCGCCTGGAACTCTTTTTAATAGACGCGAATGAGCGTTCACAGTGCTTTTTGTTCCTGGGTGAATGAGGCATGAAGATCACCCGCCTGTCAAACCAATAACATCCACCCAGGGTGTTAAGGATGACACATCAACAAAATATCTGCACCGTTCAAATATCTGTTCTCCGCTGTCTCACGCTGCTGAGCGGGACAAAACAGAACCAGCGTGCATGGGGCTTCATCGCAACCCGGTGTGGATTTGGTTTGGGGTTGAACTGTTGCTGCTCTTGTGCAGAAGACAAACTTGAACAAACAAGGAACAATGATTAAAGTGGACAAAATTCACACTTAAACACAATGTCCCCCACCGGGCATAACTACCCTGTCCACTGACCCAGGGTCTCCCCCAGCAGGGCTCTACCACACCATCGCACAGGCCTCTGTGGGATTCCGGGGCCCCCTGATCCACCACAGGGTGTAGACAGGGGCGTAGCATTGTAGAACTGAAACAACAACAGGAAGGTTGGACTTCCGACTGGATCAGGTGGCGCCACCTTGCAAATGCCTGCATGCTTGATGTGCGATTGCTAACAAACACTTTCCCATCCAATCTTTTCTAAGATTGCATACCCAGCTTTCCATGGCTAGATTTGCTCTCTCACTCTTTCTCTTTCTTTCTCTTTCTCTCTGTTTCTGTCTCTCTCTCTGTCTCTCTCTCGCTCGCTCTCTCGCTCTCTCTCTCTCTCTCTCGCTCTTCCCGTCTGCCCGGCGTCTATATAGGGATGAAAGGAGAACGCCTGCTCCATCCTGTGCTCCATCCCGAGCTCTGTCATGTTCAATTGCCTCCTCACACACACAATAGCGACTTGAGTGACCGAAATCTAAATTCACGCAGAAAGCATCCCCACCTTCACATCCCCATCCCTCCCCTCCCCTCCCCCCTCCCTCCCCAGTCTTCTGTCTCACATGTTGCAGCGGTTGACATCGGGGCGTTGGGTAGGGAGGGGGTAGTATTCTGAGAGGTTCCAAAGATGAGTGGGAGACAAAAAAGAAATGGAATGATAAAAACGGAACAAATGAATAATATATTGTTCCCTGTCATCTCTCTCTCTCTCTCTCTCTCTCTCTCTCTCTCTCTCTCTCTCTCTCTCTCTCTCTCTCGCTGACTTCCTGCGCAGGCAGAGCTCGCCCTGCTAGACTCTTTTGATTCTAGTTGGGATTGTCAGCCGCGGTCGACGTCGCAGCGGCAACACGCTGAGAAGTCTTTTATTTATGATACTATTATTATTCTCTTCTGTATAACCCATATCGGCAGTGGATGTCTAAAACACACTGTATCGCAGCTGTCGGTGAGGAGTTGTTCCAGGAAGGTTTTGTGGTGGAGGATAGAGATCACACGATGGGGGAGACTGTTCACTATCTGCATTAGGGGATCGGTGATAGGGAGGGATTGGGAAGGGGTGGAGGGTTGAGGGAAGGGGGGTGAAGGGTGCATGAGGTCTTGTCACCTCACCCGCAGGAAGGTTAGTGCAGGAAGAAAACGGGAAGCCGCTCCTGGTGTTGGTCCCTTCATCTTTGGGTGTCTCTCTCTCTTCCCTGTTTCATATTCAAATTGTAAAGGTCGGTTTTCTTGTGTGAAGCAGATTTCTCGAGCCAAAGGTTGTTTCAAAGGTCAATGCGCGTGCCCAAAGCTAAACTGCAAATTCCTTTTAGTGACGGGACTAGGCGCACGGCAAAATCATACTCTTTATGCGGCACTTCACTTGCGGATTTGTTCAACCATCATCCCTGCAGCAGTTGGGAAATGTAGTATTTAGCCTGCCATGCTTGTCGCCGGTATAAAATAGAAAAGGAAGAGGAGGGGGGGGGGGGGGGTGTCTCAGCTCCTGTTGCATCTTTGACACTGATATTTTTTTTCATCATCTGTGACCCCCCCATGGTGTATTGTCCTCTGCGCCAAAGACAGCAGTAATTGTACGATTCAGGAGCGTCAAAGATCTCCCCCGCCATCCATAGAGGGAAGAAGGGAAAAGAAAAAGTATGCGATTACTTTATTCGTATGAAGAGATATCCACTTTTTATTTGCGTGCAAACGCTGTGATGCCAAGATCTCTTTGAGGATCTGCGGTGCTGAATATACATCAGAGAGAATATATCCCAGTGCTTTTTTTCCCCCCTGTTCAACGACAATATTAGATACACATGAGCGTACACAGACACGCACACCCATTTCTGAACACAAGCAGCCCTGCACGCACTACAGGCAGGCCACACTTAATGAGGGCCCTGACATGAACGACCATACCCCAGTAAACACGCAGAACGCGCAGACAAACAAATGCACAGGAAAAACATGATACAACACTACGAAGAGAGACAGAAGTGTTGAAAGAGTATGTAGGGGTGTGTCCCACCAAGACATAGCTCCTCAAAGGGCATGATGCTTAATTGAAATGGTTCTCCTTTGCATAAAAATATCAATGGACCACCTTTTCCTTACACCCCGGCACCTCCACCCCTCTCTCTGCTGTTCCACGGCGATGTGGTTTTCAATTAAGATCCTAGACAGAGATGGAGAGAGAGAGAGAGAGAGAGCTCAAAGGGACGCTGCAGGCACCGATGGGTCAGGCTCCCCAGACAGTGTGTCGGTGGGGGCTGGGATTGAATGCATGGGGTAGGGGGGTGGTGGTGGTGGTGGTGGTCAGGGTTTGCAGAGCGGGGGTGGGCTTTGACCTTAGATGGGAGGCATCGCCTCACTAGCACCCCCCCCCCCCCCCCCCCCCCTCCCCCCATCCCCATTCCATCCACAATTCCCGGCCTCGGGTGAACCCAGCAGAGGTGTAGACGTCCTTGAGTAGCAATGAATGATTGGAAGTGACTCAGGGTGACGGTGGTGGTGGAGGGATGGGTGGGAGTGGGGGGGTTGACGTGTGTGTGTGCGTGTGTGATCATGTAGGGAACGTAGATTGCATGCCAATTTCAATGTTAATATACTAGACTTAAGTGAACGGACTTGCCTTTGTCCAGCACATTCCTTTCAATCTACCAGAAATATTGAAAACAGATTAATATGTGTGTGACCATGCTTTATATTTATGAATCTTTAAAACTGATGTGACGTTGAATAGTGGCTGCCAATTTATTTAATCCAATCCATGTTTTTAATAAAAGGTTTAATTGCATGTCTGGAAAGTCACATACCCTTGTACAGAGCAAAAAGTGAATCTTCTGTAAAACATAGACAACATTTTTTGAAATGACTAAATAAGATCCCTCCTCTCTCCCAGCTCGCTGAGCCCTGACACAGACGCCGACGGCTCCTTCCAGCGGGAAGGCTTCGGTCGCCAGAGCATGTCGGAGAAACGCACCAAACAGTTTGAGAACCCCGCCCACCTGGAGATCGTCAAGACGCGCAAATCCAAGAGCATGGACCTCGGTAAGCACAATGTTTCCTGGTAACACTTTACCATAAGGATACTTTAATGAATCATTAATTAACATTCGTTATTGCAGTGATAAGCATTATTATATAGCATAAGCATAGAGGGTGGGTACGGGTAAGGGTGAGGGTAAGGTTTAGTGGGTAAGGGGTTTAGGGTTAGTCTAATAATGTCTAAATTAATACTATTAGTAAACATGAACACCATTAGTCAATAATTACTAGACATTAGTTAACTGTCAATAAGCTGTTAGTTAATGCTTAGTTTTAATTAATGGTTTATTAATGTACCCTTGTTGTAAAGTGTTACAACGCATGGTCATGTTTTCTATACAGAACACACAAACGCATACACACACTTACACTTTCAGCACACTAGGGTTTTACCCTGCAGGCCAATGTTGCTATACATATTGCGATTCATAGGACTACAGCAAGGGAAATTGCTATGACCAGGGTTCAGAGAATGACAGTCAAAGTTCTTTGCTTAAAACAAAAGCAGTTTTATTTATCAGTAATCAGTAATGAACCACCAGGCCTTTATCAGCTCCACGGGTATCTTTTCCACCACACGGAAGGCCTTTTTGAAGTGATGGTAACTTGTGACCAGGAGCCAGCCTCACTGCAAGAGAGAGCTAATCAGGCCAAGCATACTGTATGCCACACTTATATCTCTTGACAGACAAACCACCTTATTGTCAGAGGCTGTATTTTATATATTGTCAACAATATGGCCTATTTGGTTTTAATCATAATAATTCTAATGATTATGCATTCAATATCCATATCACTTTTTAGCTTTCCAAAAACAACATACAAGGTTCTTACCCCCCCCCTAGTCCTAGTGATAGGCTGTAATACAGTGTACGCTAGCTAACCTAAGTCCTGGTCATGGGCTGTAATACAGAGTACGCTAGATCCTGGCTGCTACTCATTTCATGCGGCTAACATTATGCAGAGCGGAAGTCGATATGCAAGGGCTGTTAGTCAGCACTCTGAGGGCAAAGGTTGCACTGACCAATTAGCTCACGATCTTATCTTATCCATTATGTTCTTAGTGTCCAACACAGGTTGGAATCGCATGAAAGGAAATGCACAGAATGGATGAGAAACATTGATAGCGCCGTGATCATGCTATCATCGTAGCAAATGTACCTCTTATCAACGGCTCCAGTAGGCCTACATGTCCTAATCGCACCAAAGTGGTGTCAGCGTTTCTTCACAAACGCGATTAGTCTGGGGGAGAAAACGATCATTGCTGAAAACTAGAGAGTAGTTCATCCGTTGATAAGATGATGTTCCATCATCAACTTCTCTGCACTAAGTCTTGGACTACAGTTACAGCACACGCGTTTCAAGGAACGCGCAGCTGCCATCGACAAAGGTCTATTACCGCCTCAATTCATCTTCACCAGCCTTTATACATCAGCGTTCCAGTTGGCTCTCAATGTCATTTAACTCAGTCTTCCATGTTGCTGCACGAAGCATGCCAACGAGTTTGAGAAATACGGTGGTGACAGTATATCAATATAGTGTGACTGTCCATCACTGGCAAAACAGAATTATTAAAACTGTCCAGGCGAATAAATACCTTGTTCCTTTCATACTGCGTTTTGACAACTTGCAGCAGGGCTGCGAAGTAGGTGGCATTTAAATCAATGCTGGGATCATGAACACAGGAAGGTGAATCATAAGTTAATTGTGATTTTCTAACAAGAAAATTGCTAGATTAAAGGGGGCCATTTGCAATTGCTACTTAAATGATTAACCTTTTTTGAGTATAAGAGAGTTAAAAGAGATGATTTAATGATGGAATAATGCAATGAGTCAAGAGTGTGTAACCATGTGAATTAATTTCATCATGCTTTTCGTTGCTTCAAAACCATGCCATGAAAAGCATATTTATTATATGACGAAGACCCAACGATGGTGGAAAACCAATACAAGGTTGAATCTTTGATGTGAAACATGTATTTTTTTTTAAGGGAATACATTTTGTAACTGTATCTTTCAGGAAAACACTTTTTACCCAGTGTTTAAGTTTGAGGTTGGTTTAAGGTCTTGGGACTTGCAAGTACAGGCCCCCAGTAGCTCAAATCCAAATCCCAGTTCCGAGAGAGTTAAAACCCTGTTAAACCATTGAAAAATGCTAAACTGGCCTGACAGCCAGCGGTTCCAATCCCATTTAGATCAGAGGGAAAGATTAAACGGAAGGGGGGGGGGGGGGGGGGGGGGGGGGGGACTTGGTCGTCACTAATACATTAACACATTCATCCTGCTTTATCTGAAGATGACCGAGATTGACAGGCACTACCGTCAACGAACGTCGCGTCTGCTTATATCATGATTCTAAAGCTATCCAACCTCGTGCTCACTATCTCACCGACTCTTAGCTGGATCGCTTTTTATCCACCATTCTTCATATTTCACCATCTGTCTCATCCACGCTCTCTCTATTTCTCTCTCTCTCTCTGTCTCTCTTTATCTCTCTCTCCCTCCCCCCCTCTCTCTTTCTCTCTTTGATTTGCATGTGCCTTTTATTCTTTCATGGCATGCAGTGCAACTAACCAACACTAACACTTGTGTGGCCTTGTATGTATGCCCTTCAACAGTAGCCGACCTGCCTAACTACTACCCCTGCTCAGCAAGCACCAGAGGTAAGCACCCGGGCAAGACTATACACTTACACCCCTTTTCACCACCTCTGCATGCCATTGTTCTCTGCGACTCAATTTGTCCCTTTTTTTCGCCGCAATTAGAAATGATCTCTTGTCCAGAGGTAATCTCAATCAAATCAAATGTGTTGAAACCATCTTTTTTCATTACCGATCTCTGCATGACTCAATGGAAGCAGGGGGGATGTACTTTTTTTTGTGCTTCATGAGAGAGAGAGAGAGATAGAGAGAGAGAGAGAGAGAGAGAGGAGAGAGAGAGAGAGAGAGAGAGAGAGAGAGAGAGAGAGAGAGAGAGAGAGAGAGAGAGAGAGAGAGAGAGAGAGAGAGAGAGAGAGAGAGAGAGAGAGAGAGATTGTGGCGAAGTGGGACCTGGCAACACGTCTGCAGACCTGTGCCATTGTACATGTGCTGTAGTGAATATGATGAGAGAAAACAGCCATCACTGTGGGAGGTGAGGCCAGGCAGAAGGGAGCCAAGACATGGAGTGGCATTTGACAAGCGCTCACTGCCAGTTGGCCTGTCGGCCGGCTGCAATTAATTCATTTTAGGCAGGATGTTGTAATCGCTGGCTGCAGTGTGTTAGCGCAGGATACGCTCACTTAACATGCTCGCCTGGTTATGGCCGCGGGAGAAGACAAAAAGAATATACATGATGGTTGTTTGAGGAAACCATTGTAAAACAGCCATTTTGTTCAATATGAATACGTCTTTAATTGACAAACCATGCTAATGAATGAGTGAGTGAGTCTGTACCAGCCCCATGTAATATGGAGGAAACAATGTTCATATGTATGTAGATGAACAGTACACTCAATATATAGACTATATAACAATATAATATATGTAGATTAAAAACCATTGAATAGATTCCATAAAGCGCATAGAAGATGTGAGGGTGACATTACCTATCGTACCTTAAAAAAAGTACATATATGCTTACGTTTTCTCACAGTTTATGCTTTTCATTTGAACAAAACCCTAGCAATACTCCCAACACCTTATGACCAATCCAATGTAATTACCGTAGCCGTAGCATGCAGGACTCACTGTGAATGACAAAGCGAATTTGTCGTGGCATTGTGCTCAACAATGTCAGCGCCATGGCAACGTGACCCAAGTGCAGTGTAACTGATTGAGACGTTCCCGTAATTCCACTGCATCACATGAAGGACGTACCCTTTTGGGTTAACGATGCACAGCTGGCAGAGACGTAGATGAGGCCCGCGCTCAACCCCGGGACGTCTTTCCCTTTCACCGGGGATGCTTGGACACGGCTTTCCCATGGCCACCTTGGAGGCTATTTTTAGCCTAATTACCCTTTGAACACTATGCTTTAATGGCTGCCCTCCCCTCTGAATAAATGATGTGTAATGGAATCCCTGTCCATACACAGATCTGTACATGCATGGTGAATAATGGTGGACAAAGCACAGATTTAGCAGCTCTAATTACATGATGAGCTCTGGCTCCTTGTAATACCGGCTGTTGATTTATTCATGGAGTTTGCCGTCGCCCGATTTCCCACCTGCCCCTACCATTAGTTGTTCCTTACTTTGTCTTGTTATGGAACAGGATTTTTTTTTTTCGTCTTCTCTATCCCTTGAACCAGATTAATTTTCTACAGGTGCACTTTCACAACCCCTGGTTTAATTGTTCTTCTTCTTCTTCTTCGTCTTCGTCTTCGTCTTTGTCTTCGTCTTCTTCGTCTTCATTTTCTTCTTATTCTTCATCTTCATCTACGTGTCCTTCTTCATCATCTTCTTCTTCGTCTTCATTTTCTTCTTATTCATATTCATTATCTCCTCCCTGTTTTTCTTCGTCTTTTTTTCATCTTCATCATCTTCCTCTTCTTATTTGTGTCCTTCATCTTCATCTTCATCATCTTCTTCCTCTTCTTCTTCGTCTTTTTTTCATCTTCATCATCTTCCTCTTCTTATTTGTGTCCTTCATCTTCATCATCTTCTTCCTCTTCTTCTTCATCTTCTTCTTCTTTACCTCCTCCTTGCGCCGCCGCCTACTGCTGTTGTTGTGTATACGAATCGAATGATTTTCATTTCTCCTCCGGACGTGCGAGGAGTGACAAGCCGGAGTCTGTTTTGCGACGGGGGAATATGTATTTTCCGTGCCCCCCTCTCTCTCAATAGTATGAGTGAGGTTGAGATGGGAGAGCAGCGGGATGGGGTAAGGTTGCTGGTGGTGATGCTTCTGTTGTGTGATAGGAATCACATAATAGACTGGCACACAGATTGCTGTCCGTCAAACTCTCCCAGAGGAGGCGGTTGTGTGGGGGGAGGTGCTTCAGAGGAAAACAAAGACAGGGTCCTATGAGGATCCACGGTGTGTGTGTGTGTGTGTGTGTGTGTGTGTTTCTCTCTCTCTCCTCTCGCTGTCACTCTCACTCTCTCTCTCTCTATTATCTGTCTACCCATCTCGCCCACTCTCTCGGTTCCAGAAACAATGATAGGTCGGGTGGGGTTGGGAGGGGGGGGGGGGGGGGGGGGGGGGGGGGGGGGGGGGGGGGGGGGGGGGGGGGGGGGGGGGGTGGGGTGGGTGGCTGTGGATTAGTAGTACTGCAGTACCAACGTATTCCGAACTCCGGTCCTGGCGGGATCATTTCCCTGCTTCCAAGAACGGTAGATGTCATTTGTGTTCCCCTCTCCCCAGAACCCGCTCTCACTCTCGCCCTCGCTCTTGCTCTCTCTCTGGCCTGGAGGGGGTCCAGCCTCCATTGTGCCACAACACACACCCTGACTACAGCTCTGTGCTGCCTGTTGGCAGGCTCTGTGCTTAAGCTTTGAAATCCCCACATTTACATGTCATTTGGACCCGCTTTTGATGAGGGCTTCATTCAACAGAGATGTGAAAAGGCAATTGCATACACACGCACACGTACATACGCACACACACACCAACACATGATTGCACACATACATACTACGTAAACACACGCATGCATGTACACACATACTCAGAAACACATATGTACGCGCGCAAACACACGTTTACGCACGCATGCATGTACACATGCACACACACACACACACACACATTCACACATTCATACAAACCTTTAAATCCATGTTGACAATTCATTGTCCTTTTTGCACACACACACACACATACATACACGCCATTGAATTTTCGTTTTTGATTCATTCAATTCCACCTTTTCTTTTTTATGGGTGGGAGGGTGTCCTGTGTCCTTCCGTGTCCTTCCTGGGATGAGACTACTCCTTTTGATGAAGTCAATTTACATGATTTCCACTCAGCTCTGAGTTTGTCTTTCACCCTGTTTTCCTACGAGGAGTCTGAACATGGCTGCTCTAATCAGGGACGTCCTCTCTGCCCCCTGCCCTGAAGTGGCTATCACATTTCCCCCTCTCCGTGGATATTTCTAGAGACACACAGAAAGCGTGTTCTGTCTTACTGCAAAGGCCATGGAATATGATGCAAGATCTCGGTTTATTCGCCTTCATTGTTGTAAGTCTTTGTTTACAATGAGCGGCACTCGAGCGACTGCAGTCCAATGGCTCATGGCTACGGACTTCTGCGAAAACTGGACAGGACCGACCTCTCTTAGGCTCTCTTGACCTCCTCGACCCTACGTCTGTTATGGGTGACAGGGGTGTTACTCACTCCATCAGCGAGGCTCAGTAGAAGCCAAACCAAGTGGAGCGGAGGAAAACAGAGAGGGAAGGTGTTGTGAAATACAACTTGAAATCTGTCCCTTTTCCAGCAGCCCCGATTGTTCCAGATACCGATAGTGTCATTTTTGTGAGCATTTATTCTGGGGAGGGATCTCAATGTCTGGTTTCTTTATCCGTGTGTATGTTGCAAGAAGCTCTGTGTGTGTGTGTGTGTGTGTGTGTGTGTGTGTGTGTGTATATGCCTGCATGCATGCATGCGTGTTAGTCAGTATGTATGTGCGTGTGTGTGTATATGTCATGGCAGGCTAATCAGTTGTGGAGCTGGTGCAGGTTTGCTTGGTTAAGGGATCAAGGAGAGATTAGCAGAGAGGGTTTAGACTACAGAATGGGAGAGGGAGAGAGCCATGGGGAAAGAGAGAGCGAGAGGGGTGTGATAGACAGAGAGAGGTAGAGAGAGAGGGAGAGAGCGAGGGAAGGCGCTGCCTCCAGTGAACTAATGATAACAGTAGCGGCACATTTGGGATTATCATGCTGTTCTGGCACACTGCCTTCTTTTGTCTTGAGCCCTTCAAACATAGAGGAGGAGGAGGAAAAAAAAGCTCTTCTCCAATTTATTGTGAATTAATTCCTGCTTAATGTTCATCTCCTTTCTGTTCCTCTCCAGTCGAGTTGCTGTTATAAAGCCCTTTGTCAAAAGTACACTCTCACAGGGCTTCCCAGGCTGCGCTCAAATGAGATTTGACATCAACCTCCTAACCCACTTGAACTGTCATAAAGAACCACTTCCAAAAACACACAGATGGAAACAGAAAACTTGAGACACGGTGCTTTCTCATTGCACAATGTCATTCAGGTGATTTCTGACAAACCCTGCACATATATAAAAAGCACGTTGTCTGTTTTCCCTGTAGTTATTTAATTTCTTCGTTCTTTATTTCATTCTGAGTTTATTGAACCGATTGGTCATTGTTTTCTTTGTGTTTCTTAGTGTTGGCAGGAGTCTCACTCTGAGTTTAGCTATTTGTCCACAAAGAGAGAGAGACGATCTCCTCTGTGATCGCCCATAGCAGCTGGAGCACGCTCCATTTAGACCTCTTTAAACACATCAGGGGCCTTATTGATGAGGGCTCACACCAACCTCACCCTGTGTGTATGTATTTATGGAAGCGGGTGTGTGTGTGTTTGTGGATGCCTGGATGTGTTTGTCCAATCCTG
>JACYXH010000601.1:7500-60000 GCA_026745465.1 Lota lota
CACACCACCCCCCCCCCCCCCCCCCCCCCCCCCCCCCCCCCCCCCCCCCCCCCCCCCCCCCCACCCCCCCACACACACCCCCCCCCCCCCCCCCACACACACCCCCCCCCCCCCCCCCCCCCACACACACACACACCCACGCCCCCCCCCCACACACACACACACACTCACGCCCCCCCCCCGCCCCCCCACACACACACACACACCCACACGACATCGCCCTCTAGAGACCACTGGGTCCACTGGCCAGGCGGTCGATGACCTCACATCGCCACGGCGACCATGAGCCAGTCCGCCCCCTTACTCTTCATCTTCATTATTAATAATTAGAATAATAGGATATATTAAACATAGAAGATTAGTTGTGAATCTAGCTCAAATGAAACCAATAAGCTGCACTCCTCAAAAGTAAAATGGGAGCTCCCCCAAAAAGGCAAAATATAACATTGTTGAGTTTTTTCTGCATGGGGGGGGGGGGGGGGGAGGGGAGAGTTTCCTCATGAGTGAAAAGCAGGAATTTAGACTACATCTCCCAGAGGTCATTGGGTGTTTGGCTCCAGGCACAGGGTTCACAGGGAGTGGGTTAAACACAATGGGGTCGGGTGCGAGGAGGCCATTGTGTAGTCCTACTGTGTTGTGTAGCGGAGCTAAAGAGTGACAAAAAAACAACTCTGCACTGGGTGAAGGGATTAGCTTACTTTACTTTAATCTGATATATTACAGTGTTTGCTGTATTTTATGTGATTTTAGAAGGTCTTATACACAACATTAGATGTACTTTAATTGACTGGGGGGTGTGGGGGGGGGGGGGGGGTAAGGAAGCACACTGATTCAAAGAACGAGTGAAAGATTTGCGCGATTGCTTTGCTATGCCCCACTATGATTGTGATTATGATTGACTTTGTCGAGTCATGGATTTGTGGATATAAATGATCATAAATCATAACTGACTGTGATTTGAGATTCTAGGTTCAGTCACGGTGACTCGTGATGATGATCATAAGCTTTTATTTATAAACATAAATGCTGTAAACAACAGAAATAGATGGCAAACTGCCATCGCAGTCTGTCGCAACTGCTATTAATGAAAATCATTTGTGGTATTCAGGATACTTGAATGTATTTTTTTAGTGATGTGTTCAAATAATGTTTCCGTAATTAAGAGTTTAGGGATTTGTCAAAAAGAAATAGTGAAATTTTATTATTTTGTGAATAATTTATGGCAATATTTTTACTAGATATATTATAGAACAGTTTTTATTGCAATGTTCTTTATTACCCTGGTATATAGGGCCTATTACTATCCACATTATATAAAATAAGAAAAAATAAGATCTGTGTATTTTACCCTGTGGATTTATTTTTGTGGGGACAATTAAAATGATTCTCTTTTATCAAATCAAAAAATTAAAGTGTTTGGTTTGTTTTTTAGTCTTTTTTTCCTTTCTTCATTTTGTAGGAGCAGCAGAAGTAGACTTTTTTCTCCAACTACTCCCAAGTAAATAATACATATTTCGTGTGCAACACTCATTCCGGACAGGAGGTGGCGTCAAATCGCCCTCGAGGCAACGGTGAAAACACTCCAAACATTTGACCATATACTTAATTTCCGTGAATACCTTTGGATGCTTGTATTAATGAACCATGATACGCCATTCATCTGCGAACCGCACTGCTTTCCTCGAGTTCAATTCTTCTCGTTTTCTCCTTACAAAATTCGACGGCCACCCATAAACGTAACCATGAGTCTAAGTTCACCAAGAGGTTCTCGGATACAAATTCTAAACCCGTGGGCATGTTTTGATAGTCCTTTTTTGAGTTGTGATTAAAAAGTAAGCCACAATGGAGGTGGGTTCTGTGGGGCCGCAGACTTTGGTCCGATGTGGGTCCAAAAGTCCCATAACCGGTGGTCAATAGACCACCTATCATTTTGTTATGGTTTGGGTAAGGAGTAGCAGTTATGAAACTTGGGAAATGGGTGTGAGCAGTGATATCTTCAGCGTGTGGTGGCGACCCAGAACGGGCCCCAGACAAATGTGCCGCTCAAATCTCACGCCAAGGTTTTCTGAACACTTGGCCGCCCTGCATTCCATGATTGGTAAGAGTTCACAGTTAAAAAAAACACACGGTCCTATAGAAAACAGAGCCTCAACAATATGGTTCAACAATAACCATAATCAAGAACAGGCAAATATGTAGCTTTTCAAACACACACACACACACACACACACACACACACTTGCCTGCACATAGGCATACATGCATGCACACACAAAGCAACATCTTTACCCGTCTCACTGAACCACCTTGACTTTAATGTATCCCCATTCTTACCCGTCTCACTACCACCGATAAACCACTGATAAAAAACATTTAAATTGCTTGTTTAGCACTTATATATTGTTTGATCTGATCCAGCCTTACTTTGGACTCAAGCATCTACTAAATGACACCATACCAGTCTCACTACCTCATCCTTACCTGTCTCACTCCTCAACCCTTTACAGTATCACTCCCTGATCATTACCTGTCTCACTACCTCATCCTTACCTGTCTCACTCCTCAACCCTTTACAGTATCACTCCCTGATCATTACCTGTCTCACTCCCCCCTCCTTACCTGTCTCACCTCGCCGTTCCTGTCTCACTCCCCCCTCCTTACCTGTCTCCCCTCACCATTCCTGTCTCACTCCCCCCTCCTTACCTGTCTCACCTCACTATTCCTGTCTCACTACCCATCCTTACCTGTCTCCCCTCACCATTCCTGTCTCACTCCCCCCTCCTTACCTCTCTCACCTCACTATTCCTGTCTCACTCCTTACCAGTCTCACTACCCATCCTTACCTGTCTCACTCCCCCCTCCTTACCTGTCTCACCTCACTATTCCTGTCTCACTACCCATCCTTACCTGTCTCCCCTCACCATTCCTGTCTCACTCCCCCCTCCTTACCTGTCTCACCTCACTATTCCTGTCTCACTCCTTACCAGTCTCACTACCCATCCTTACCTGTCTCAGCCGTCACACCTGGTCAGGTCTGGTTTCAGCGTCAGGTCTCAGCGTGCAGCAGACAGCAGGATGACGTCCTCCTGGGATCACAGGATGACACAGACAACAGGATTTGTCAGAACACGTGTGTGTAACTGGGTCAGAGTGCACGTGAGCACAAACGTGCACATACATGCAGATAGGTGGGAATATGCAGTGTGCGTGCATGTGTGTAGTTATTAAAAATAAATGCATGATGAATTCAGAAATATGTAACTGTGTGTGTGTGTGTGTGTGTGTGTGTGTGTGTGTGTGTGTGTGTGTGTGTGTGTGTGTGTGTGTGTGTGTGTGTGTGTGTGTGTGTGTGTGCCTAAGCTATCTGTGTGGGTGTGTGTGTGCTCCTATACCCAGTATGTTTTCCTGACCTGTGTGTGTGTGAGAGAGCCTATGAATCATGTACATTTGTGTGTGCGTGTGAGAGAGGGAGCCTGGGAAACGTGTGTGACAAAGAAAATGTGGTATTATTGTACGTATGTGTGCGCATGTGAGTGCTACGATGTGCTTGTGTGTGTGTGCCTATGTATCTGTATCTGTATGTGTGTGTGTATGTGAACATGTGTCTGCGTATGTGTGAGTGTGTGTGTGTATAAAAGTGTGCGTGCATGTGTGAGTGTGTGCCTAATGTATCTGTGTGTGTGTGTGTGTGAACGTGGGCCTGCATATGTTTGAGTGTTAGTGTATGTGCTTACAAATGTGTGTGTGCATGTGTGTGTGTGTGTGTGTGTGTGTGTGTGTGTGTGTGTGTGTGTGTGTGTGTGTGTGTGTGTGTGTGTGTGTGTGTGTGTGTGTGTGTGTGTGTGTGTGTGTGTGTGTGTGTGTGCCTAAGCTATCTGTGTGGGTGTGTGTGCTCCTATACCAGAGTATGTTTTCCTGACCTGGTGTAAAACACACACTATCGCTGTGTGGACTCTCTCCCCCATGAGGAGCAGATTAGGTGATGAAGGACGAGTGGGAGGGCGTCGCCATAACACAACGCAGACCCGGTCCACTCAGATGTGATAAACTCATAATAACACACTGCGTTATTTTCACTCATAGCTGTGTTCACAATAGTTGAATTGAAACTAGCAAAATTGTGCTAGTTTGCTGCTGGAAAACAGAAGAAACAACTTCTCTCTTGCGTACATGCGTATTTCAGTCTTATTGTCAAGCAACTGTTAATCAAAATGTTTAATGTGGCAAAAGACAGAAAAAGAAAGTACAGTCCTTTTTTTTTTTTAATTGAATCCCTTCCCTACTCTTCTTCTGTCTTTTCCATCTTCTCTTTAGCTCTTTTTTTTTTCCATGCTCCTCCGTTTGACCTTCGTGAAAATATGCCTCCTGTCTGTTCAGCGGTTGGGTTACCAACGGATTTCTACAATGGAGTCTTTGGGGTTTTACGGACACTTCAATACAACCTCGTGTTGGATGTTGTCTGTTGGCACTGGGAGAGTCAGGAAACTGCATACAGGAGTGTGTCCTTCGTTCACTAGACTTTGGTGTGGACCAAAGAGAATACAACAGTGCATATGAGTTCATTTTTGGGCGTCACAGAAATACTTATGAGGTGCTTCCAGTTTAAAACCAAACACATTTTCCACCTGACATCGTTCAATTGTGTTATTTTTTTATCAATTATATCAGGTCATATTAAATCAAGTTGAAGGAAGTCCTGGCATGGCTGTAGCCCAGATACAAACAATGATATATAAAAAAACGCCCATGAAAAAGTAGAGAATATGAACATGAGTCATTGTGTTTGTTTCAGCTGTAACACAGCAAAGCTCAGACCTGTCAGAATGGTGTGCGTGTGTGTGTGTATGTGTGTGTTTGTGTATGTGTATGAGCGTGTGTTTGTGTCTCTGTATGAGTGTGCATGTATGAGCGTGTGTGTATGAGCGTGTGTGTGTGGGTGTGTGTGTGCATGAGCGTGTGTGCATGAGCGTGTGTGCATGAGCGTGTGTGCGTGAGCGTGTGTGTGTGAGCGTGTGTGTATGAGCGTGCGTGTGTGTGTGTGTGTGACCGTGTGTGTATGAACGTGTGTCTGAATGAGTGTGTGTGTGTGAGCATGTGTGTGTGAGCGTGTGTGTGTCTGAGCGTGTCTGTCTGTGTATGAGCATGTGTGTGTGTATGAGCATGTGTGTATGAGCATGTGTGTATGAGCATGTGTGTGTGAGCGTGTGTGTGTGTGTGGCTGTGCCACCCTGTGGAACTAGGTGTATCTCCCTGGGCAGTAACTGGGGTCCGTGATTGCGTCTAAAGAAAACACAGCTCAGAGAATTAGAATTAAGGAGGGCCCAAGCAGGAGAGAGAGAGAGTGTGAGAGGAAGGCTCGCACGTCCCGGGGCCTGGGAACCAGAGGGAGAATGTTATCGCTGCAGTAACTTAAGTCTAAAGGTCATATTGTTCACTTCTTCCTGACAGCCAGGGAGGGCGAGGGGGAGAGAGAGATAGAGACAAAGAAGGAGAGAGAGAGCGAGGGAGAGAGAGAGAGAGAATTAGAGTGAGTTAGAAAGAGAGCCATCGCGGGGAAAATTAGCACGAGATAAGAGAAACAAATAGAGTGAGAGAGAGAGAATTAGAGTGAGTGAGAGAGCGCCAGAGAGGGAAATACAGCAACAGACAAAGAGAAACAAAAAACGAGGGAGGAAGAGACAGAGACAAAGAGGGAGAGAAGATAGAGATAATTAGAGAGTGAGACATAGAGAGAGAGGGAGGGAAGGGGAGAGAGTGTGGATAGAAAGGGGGAGACGGGTAGAGGAAATGAGAGAATTAGAGTGAGACATAAAGGAAGAAACAGACAGAAATTGGGAATGCTTGTAAAGAAAGAGAGGAAAGACGAGAGAGAGAACGCAAGACTATAAAGGGGAGATAGAGAGTGAGAGAGAGGGAGAGAAATGGGAGGGAGGCAAAAAGTGAAGTAGGGAGGCCAAGAGACATGGAGGGAGAGAGAGGGAGAAGGGAGGACAAGGAAAGATTGGTAGCTGGAGAAGAGTTGTTTTTGACTGCGGGGGAGTGAACGGGCCTTATACAGGGCAGATACACATTCCCCAACACACACACACACACACATACTGACACACACAAACACACATACATACTGACACACACAAACATACTGACACACACAAACACACACACATACTGACACACACAAACACACACACACACACACATACTGACACACACACACACACACACACATACTGACACACACAAACACACACACACACACACACACACATACATACATACGGACACACACACACATACTGACACACACACACACACATACTGACACACACACACGCACTGACACACACACACGCACATACTGACACACACATACATACATACATACATACATACATACATACATACATACTGATACACACACACACACACACACACACACATACGTACATTCACCTACACACACACAAAAACACACAGACTGACACACACATACACACCTACTGACACACACATACACACACACTGACACACACACCCTAACATTTCTATAACATACACTGACAGATACACACTACCTTACACACGTATTTACCCACACATAATTGACTTATAAGCACACACACATGTAAACCAAAGCGCACACGCACACACACACACACACACACACAAACACACACACACAGCGTGAACAGCACTAGTGCCCTAACTTGCGGCTTGGTAACTGTATCTGCAGGGGGTCTCCTGGGACAGGAGGCCTCCTAGGGCCTCCTAGGGCCGTGCTTTCTGTCTCCACCGATTCCTGCTGTGAAATGATGCATTCAGACTGAGAGCCCACCTCCCAAACACATGTTCTCACACATCCAAGCACGCACAGACACACACACTGCACGCACAGACACACACACTGCACGCACAGACACACACACTGCACGCACAGACACACACACTGGACGCACAGACACACACACTGCACGCACAGACACACACACTGGACGCACAGACACACACACTGCACGCACAGACACACACACTGCACGCATAGACACACACAGTCATACACACACCCACATACTGCACGCACACCCACATACTGCACGCACACCCACATACTGCACGCACAGTCATACACACACACACACACACACTGCACGCACACCCACATACTGCACGCACACCCACATACTGCACGCACAGTCATACACACACACACACACACACACACACACTGCACGCACACCCACATACTGCACTCACAGTCATACACACACACACACACACACTGCACGCACACCCACATACTGTACGCACAGACATACACACACACTGCACGCACAGACACACACACTGCACGCACAGACACACACACACACACACACACTGCACGCACAGACATACACCCACACACACACTGCAAGCAGACATACACACATACTGCACGCACAGACATACACACACACATACAGAGACATACATACAAAGCCCTGGTTTCTTCACTTTTCTCTCGATTTCCTCAATCTACTTCCCTTCATCACTCCTCTCTCTCAAGCACGCACACACACATGCACGCACGCACACACACAAACCATAGTTGCAATTCAATAGGTTCTATATACAGAGTCCAGTCATATTTTAAGTGTGAGATAAGTAGCAGCAGATCAAAAGGAAACAGAGTGTATCTGCTGTATCTTTCATGCGGTTTAACAAAAAAAGCTAATAAAGCTTCAACCTCAGCCCTGGAAAATCCCCCAAGTTTCCTGTTGGGCCATTGGTTGTTTCCTGTGTTTCCGGATTGGCCATTGGTTCACTCTTTTGTCCCGCCCCTCACTTCCCGGATGAACAAGATATTGGTTATATCCCCTTTGTTGGCATGGGGCTACGTGTTTCTCAGCAAGCAAACGTGCGTGGGTGACTGACTGTTATTGTGTCTGTCCGCATGAGCGTGTTGAAATAGAATGTGAGATTGGGGGCCTGAGAAATGACACACACGTGTGTGTGTGTGTGTGTGTGTGTGTGTGTGTGTGTGTGTGTGTGTGTGTGTGTGTGTGTGTGTGTGTGTGTGTGTGTGTGTGTGTGTGTGTGTGTGTGTGTGTGTGTGTGTGTGTACACTTCCATGAGCGATCTCTGTGTGTTGTGTGTGTATGCGCGCTCGTGTGCATGTGTTTCTGATAATGGCGACGATGACTACTATAATGAGGATGCGCGTGCACGGAATAACCTTGGCCTCAACATACGGTTCCCTTCCTTCTTTGTTTTCCACGCGTAGACAAAAGCACACCAACACATACCTAACCTGCGCTCGCGGGGCCCCCGAATCGATGGGCCAAACCAATCACTTAAACCCCCCCCCCCTCCCCGCTCCCAAATAAAAAAACATAAGTGTACCTATTTCTCTCTGTCGCCCAAACCCACGCAGAAACACACTCGCGCAGGAATATATATATATATATATATATATATATATATATATATATATATATATATATATATATATATATATATATATATATATACTGGGAGTGAGTGAAACCAAATAAGCGCGGCTCCCCAGGGGGACACGCGCGCACAGAGCCCAGATTGAGGCCAGATGTTTCAGATACCGACCAGAGCCAACAAGGGTCCGACTGAGCTAGGGTCCATTTATAGGCTTTCACTTAGCGCCCCGCCCCCCCCCCCCCCCCAAAGAAAATGTAACAATGGCGCGGTAAACGCAAGCCTTTAAAACTCATGCATGAGTCCATGCGGTTATGCGTCTATACGGTAGTTTATCTCGTGCACGACTTTTAGATCAACAACAACGATATGGGCGCGCCTGCCACATAGTCCTACAGTTTTATCAGTGTTGTTTCAACTTTGCAAAAACGAAACACTCCTCCTCCTCCTCCTCCCTCCCCCCCCCCCCCCCCCCCCCCCCCCCCTTCCCCCAAGTGAGGAATTGGCCACGGCTCAGGGAGGGGAGGAGTGGGGGGGGGGGGGCGGGGGGGGGGGGAGTGGAGTGGAGTTAGGCGGACTTGGTTCTGGTATTGTCTTCTTGTTCACGGGATACTGGCAGCGGAGCAAGCACGACGGGACGGGACGTTAAGGTGCTGGGCGCGCGCGGTGGTCTGTCCGTGATGACGGGCTCGGGCTCGGGCAGCCTCCCGCACCTCGGGGTGCTGCTGCTCGCGGCGGTTCTGCTCCAGACGGTCTCCGTCACCGTCACCGTGTTGTACTTCTCCAGCACGCTCAGTTCGGTAAGGAGGGTGAAAATTATAACTAGTTAAAAACATTAATAAATAGCGAGGTCCCGAGATGTTTGGAGTCATATATGCGTTCCCATATTTGCACGGGGAAAGTAACCGTCCAAATGTGGACCTGAACGTGGGACACGCGTCGTTCTGCAGTTTAGAGATTTACGCCTTTAATAAATGTTTGTCGTTTTCAGTTTAAAAGGGGATCATGAAGTAGGCTATGGGTTTGTTTCAGAAAACTCGGGAAGCGCAATAAAGCAGCGTAGCACGAGGAAGCATCAGCCACGCCAGTAAACGGGCCTGCGTGGATTACAGCCAGAGCGTTTTATTCTACGTAATTATCATGATCGAAAACGGAACTCCGTTTGCTTTGCCATGGTGCAGACAACCTATTATTCTGTCCACTGGAAGAAGTTAATTAGGTGTGCTCGCTAACAATAGCCGATTTGGGAAATACAGCCACGTTGTTAGTAGGTTTTTATAGGCTCATTGCTGCATTAAAATAAGATGAAGGCTTAATTCTTCCTCTGCAGAGACTTGCAGGTAAACAAAACCAACAGGCGTTATCTGTATCATTGTTCGACCATGGATACTGTTTAACTTGACTCCCAAGTTCGTTTCGTGTTATTAGCTCGACCGGTCAACAACTGTTTGAAACTGTGTGTGTGGTTGCAGATGAGGGAGACGTTCGCCAGGAGCAGCGTATCTTGTTTTACACGCGGCGACCCGTCGGTGCGCGCGAGCGAGATCCGGGGCGACCCTTGCTGGCAGGTCACTCAACAACTGCACGCGCTCATTGAAAAGGTATGGTGGGCACTGGTATACTACGCGCGCACACACACACACACACCACACGCACGTTACCAAGTCCCCACCCAGGCCCAGCGCTGTATGACGTTTTTTAATGAGTACTTTTTAATTGTTTTATATCATAAATTGGCCCATTTCTTTAAAGTTGTTTTCCATGTCACTTGAGAGTGGTAACCAGGAAACGAGGCTGAACTGATATCTAACCACTGTCTGGTGGTAGGTGGGGGTTCACCACCCACACAATGGGCTCCTTCATGGCTGGAAATGTGATGTGGTCCAATCAGCACTGGAATGCACTCACCTGGCCCGGCTACACACACACACACACACACACACACACACACACACACACACACACACACACACACACACACACACACACACACACACACACACACACACACACACACACACACACACACACACACACACACACACACACACACACACACACACACACACACACACACACACAGCATGTTTGCAATGGGTTCTATATACAGTGTCCACAATGTTATAAATCATGTGTGGCCGAAGGCATTGTCTACGTGGGGGCTTTTTGCATTTATGTCGTGTTCAATGAAAACTAACAAAATCTTTTGTGTTCAATTTCTATCTTATCTATAAAACCCATAAGCTATCACAAGCCTGGCCACTAAATCTGACGCAATTTCTATTGGATAATCATTCACTAGAAGCTACAATGTACGTGTGGAAAAGATGAAACGTGCTTGTCTCCACGTTGACCCACTGAGGACCGGATAACCGGCATTCATCCCACACTGGGCGCTGTGTGTCTCACCGTCTTGTTCCTTCCCCACAGTCCATGTCTCAGCGCTACCAGAGCCAGATCTCATCCGCAGTCAGAGGTGAGCAATCAAACCAACTCCACCAGTTAAACCTGCCGTCTGCTCATGTGACAATAGCAAGCTCACTCAAAGCGTCGTTAAGTCTTGCTGCCGGTATGGCATTGTGTTGAATTGGAGAGGCCTGGCTCCTAGTTGGTTTCTAGGGTTGTTATCGCAGAGTTAGACTGATTTTCCGAATATTTTCCGAAAACAATGGGGGGTGTGGTTACTGCGACGAAGAGTGAGAAAAGTAACGTATCTTTTTTTTGTATAGCTTTATCAAATTCAATATATTCACACACACACACACACACACACACACACACACACACACACACACACACACACACACACACACACACACACACACACACACACACACACACACACACACACACACACACACACACACACACACACATATACATACATCTATATTCACACACACACATACACTTGGCTCAAAGAAAAACCCATCACCTTTCAGCAGGAAGAATGCAGAGGTTTAATAGGCTTATTGTAAACTGCTCTTCAGTGGCTCAGACGGCTGTCAAGACAGGATGGCTTGTGTTCGAATCCCTTTGATTATTATTGTAAGAGATGACTTCAGACTAAAGCCTTTTAGTTCAAAAGGTTTTTTATTTTCAACCCCAACTGGATTCAACCTTTTTTGTTTGTTTGCACACTGGTTGGTTGTGGTTCTTATCGAAATCACAGTGAAAAACTTAACAGAAATTCTGCATTAGCCTATCATTCTTTGAACTTTGTTACAGATCCTCATAAAAAAAAAATGAAATGTTAGTTCTTTCAAAGATTTACCCCAAAACCTCTGATCTGATCTCTGATCTCTCTTTCTTTTGATAATAATAATAATAATAATTAGATATATAATTAATTATAGATTCCCAATTTCCAACTTAAAAGGTATGGTAAGCAATTTGGAGAAACCAGCCAGGGTTAGCTACATTTTGAAGGTTTTTCAACTAAAACAGCCCAAAGCCACTCCCCCAAAACACGTGACAAGCTCGCTAGCTTTAGCAATAGGTCTGCCTAGCTTGTCGAAGACTCCGGTCACGTGCAACAAGTACACAGTGCACGGGTAGGTAGGTAGACAGACAGGTAACCTAGCCAATCATTTTATTCAGGCCGAAGATTGGACAGGCATATTACAGGCCTGCGATCGCAACAGATACCAGAAAATTTAAATAATTTCTGTCACAGCACATGATATATTGATTGCTGTCACGATATAAAGAGACTTTCAACAAATATGACAAATAATTAAGTTTTAAATAAATTGCCTACTCTACCTTTAAATGTTAAAACGAAAAATAACAGACTTAAATCGGGAATACCCATGGCTCAAACACCTTATAACTAAACATTTAACGTCACCTAACATATTGTACCTTCTACTTTCCGCTGACCAGATGAGGTGTCCCGTGTGCTTCCCTCGCTAGTGGCGGACGAACGATCCCCTCACCGGCCCAAGGTGGCAGCCCACGTCACTGGCAGCTTCGTACCCCCAATGGACAGCGACGGCAGAGGTTAGCATGCTAGCATCTATGTTTTTATGTTAGCATGTGGTTGTTGTTGTTGTTTTTTTTACAATAGGTTAGCATGTTAGCATGGTTTGACAATAGGCAGGTATGTTAGCATTTTTCTTTTTAAATAGGTTAGACTTTTAGCACAAATATTAGCATTTGTATAATATGAGAGCCTATAAGCACGTATCACAGTATGGGATCATGTGCAATTAGTTTCACCATAGGCTAAGTGTGTTTTCAATTAGTTTCACCATAGGCTAGGTGTGTTTTCAATTAGTTTCACCATAGGCTAGGTGTGTTTTCAATTAGTTTCACCATAGGCTAGGTGTGTTTTCAATTAGTTTCACCATAGGCTAGGTGTGTTTTCAATTAGGAGAACCGGAAGGTTTTGAACTCATCGCAAACAAGGAATGTTCTCTTGGCGGTACAAGAGCTGAACACCTGTACTCCTTTGGATAAAGGCATTTCTTCTCTCCTGGCTTCCACGTAGAGGGGATGGCCAGATATGTCGTTTTTATTGTAGTTGCCGAGACCTTTCTTGCCATGGACTCTTTCGCTCCTCGGCTCCAGCCGTCCATGTCTGCATTGAACTCACTGTGCTCTGGAAATCGTTTATCTTATCATATTATTAGCATATTATTAGCATCAACAACACATGATTCGGTTTATCGGAAATATAAACATAAATAAAGGAAAATGTTGTCTTTTTAAACCGTTAAAGAAAAACAGGAATAGTTTTGCCTACTTGTTGAAGGAAAAATGTTTGATACGTCTGTCAATTGAGTAATCATAACCGTTCGTTTATATTGAAATGACTGAACTAATATCTGCTGCAGTAGTCTGGCGTCAGCATAAATGCAAACGTTGATAAGGGCTACTGGACGCAATAGCCGTGCTGGAGACATCATTGGGAATAAAGGGAGGATTTGGTGTAAAAGTGTCTTTCAACTTGATCACAATTCCACTAAAAAGGACACGTTTAAGAGACAGGCGGTGGGGGAACCGTACCAAAAGGGAGGGAACGCAGATGTTCCGTCCAACCGCGCGTGTCGACGTCAACGACAAACCCTTTGTTCTTTAAAGAGTCTTAAAAAGTCAACCTGAGCTCTAATTGGTTTGTATTCACTCCGCTTGACCCTCCAGGTGTGTGTGTGTGTGTGTGTGTGTGTGTGTGTGTGTGTGTGTGTGTGTGTGTGTGTGTGTGTGTGTGTGTGTGTGTGTGTGTGTGTGTGTGTGTGTGTGTGTGTGTGTGCGTGCGTGCGTGCGTGCGTGCGTGCGTGCGTGCGTGCGTGCGTGCGTGCGTGCGTGCGTGCGTGCGTGCGTGCGTGCGTGCGTGCGTGCGTGCGTGCGTGCACTATAATCATTCACACGTGCGCTGATTGTCGTGTCTTTGCGGTCGTTCCTCGACCTTAGTGTCTCCAGGCCGGCGGGTGCAGGGCCAAAAGATCTCCTGGTGGGAGGGGAGGAAGGGTCTGGCCTTCCTCCAGGATGTCCAGCTGCTGGACGGGGAGCTGGTGGTCCCTCGGCCTGGCCTGTACTACGTCTACGCCCAGACCTACTTCAGACACACTCATCCCGTGGAGGAGGAAGACAGAGAGCAGCCGGACACAGAGAGGGACAGGGACGTCGGAAAGCCCCTGCTGCAGTACATATACCAGAAGGTGAGGTGTGGACGGTTTTTTTTTTGGGCAGTCCGCCATTGCAGCCCTGTCACGCAAAAGAAAAGGCCTCCTTCCACATCATCATCCACATCATCATCATCAGCTGAGGTCACTTCGCCTTATAGTCTCCCTTTCATCGCTAAGCTCAGCTTGGAATGTTTCTTATAACCTCTCACCCCCTCCCTCTCCGCCAACAAACACTCAACACACGCAATTTCTTTCTTTTAACATTTCGTCATACTTAAGTGGTACTCTTTTGCTGCAGTAATGTGGACGGACCTTGCTGAACCCGACGATAAACCATCAGCATGAGAGGTTGGGGCCTGCAGGATTTGCCCATTCTAGCATGGGATGCATCCAGAGTGCATTGGTGAGGGGGAAAGAAAAGGATGCAGCCAAAGTACTGTCACACAGGAAGTGATTGGTGGTTTACATACAGTACGAGGAAATCCTCCAAGAACACATAGCAAACCGTCAGCGAAAAAGATCCTACAAGTTCCACAGTGAAAAAAAAGCAACCACGCCGTCTCATTTAAGTCGGAATAAAACACGACAAGCCTTTGGAAACCTGGACGCTTGTCAGTGGCTCGGTGAAACAGTCACACGGGTCTGTGTGAATGCTGCTGGCGTTGTCATGGCAACTAGGATGAATGGATGGATGTCAATGTTGTGGACCGTGGCCCCTGGAAGACCCCCATTACCTGGAAAATGCCGGGTTCCCCCTAAATATGCCACTATATGTAGACGACAGATTATTTACGTTCTGTCACATTATATTAGCGGTTTCTTAATCATTTTTTGGAAAATACACAAAGTAGCTATTAGTATCCGGGAAAGAAAGAAGATCCTGATGCTGAACGTTTCTGCGAACCCTGTATTTCATTGTGTTGAGGGCTGATCGCTCATAGTCGACTCATTCGTTGCGTTGCTTTTGGCTGCCTCAGGTTTCTGTCAGTTGAGTAATTTGCATTTTTCCATAATAAGCACGTGCTTTCATTGTTTTTATAGTCTCCCCAGGTTTCGTTGAAACTAAAATAGGTTTGTTCGCCAACGTTTACTGGCTGGCCTGGATAGGTGGAATTCCCCCATGTTCGAGTTCACGTTACAGTAATTACCGCCCGCCACGTACGTCCTGTCAACCAAAACTGCAGGTGAACTTGACAGCAGCCCAGCACTGCTGGGTCGTTGTGTATTAAAAGAACACATCTCATTCTAAGCTCATGTAGTCTGAAAGTCGTATTGTTAAGTTAAACCGACATATCACCGGCGCGAGTCCCAGTGTGTCTAGCTGTGTATACCTGAAGAGGAGACGGGGGCTTCGTAGCGAACGCCACTCTACTCTATAGAGCCGCTGATTGGTCAATATTACCAGACAATGGACGAATTACAAAGTCCCCTGCCCTGAACAGCAGCAGCCGAACTAAACTGCGATTAAATCGGATACGTCTCACGGTTCAAAATGTCCCCAATGGATATAACATTCAATTGGATTGCTTTTAGTCGACTAACGAAATTCGTAATCGGGGGCTGCACTAGTGGTCAACGTAAAGCCAGAAGAAACCACAACCAACAGGGACCACTTTTTAAACGATCAGCGTCAGAAACGACGTGTCAATGTGTCTCATTTATTGCCGATATCATACACCAAGAATTCCTGAAAAATCCAGATAGTCCTGAACGTTCACATAGCTGCAGGGTGAACTTCCAGAAGCTGTGCCTGTGGCTTTCTCTGCGGCATTCAAAGTATCTACGTAATAAATTCGGTCTTTGTCCATTTGAACAATGCTATTTGGGACAGGACTGCGGTACTGTTTTTAAATTGAAATGATCCAACAATTTCAGCCCAATGTCGACATTCGGTGCAGTAGCGAAAGCACCTTGTAAATCACCTTCCTCTTCCTCCCTCCCCCTCCAGATGAATTCTTACCCAGATCCAATCTTGCTGATGAAGACGAGCCGGACGTCCTGTTGGTCTCGAGGGTCGCAGTTCTCTCTGCACTCTGCCCACCAGGGGGGGCTGTTCCCGCTCAGCACGGGGGACCGGCTGTTCGTCACCGTTAGCAACGCCTCCGCAGTGGACATGGACGAGAAAAGCAGCTTCTTCGGGGCTTTTCTTGTCAGCTAGCGTGCGTGCGTGCCCTAATGGATAAAAAAATGGCGGGAAAGTACACCTTTTCTGGAAGGGAGGTAGAAGTGAATTCCTTCCTAATTGTGTCCTAAAAAACCGTCTAGCAAACTTTGCTACTGGGGGAGATGTGTGGGCATGAAATGGACTATGCCGAGATAATCTCATTTCAAATGCGTTTTTAACAAGGCCAGATAATGTAGCAAGTATGTTTTATATCTGGAGAGGGACAGAGAGAACATTTGGCACGGGTGAGTTTAAGTGTGCATACCATATCCTCTGGGTGTAGAAAGGCGAGGGGTTAACAAATACATAGAAATGCACATACTTGATTCATTTCTGGTAGTCGGGAAATGGAAAGAAAGCTGGTCTGAATCCCTTTGTTCTGTCGTAGTGGATTATCTTCCAATGGTTCTCATTTTGTCGTTGTATTTCTCATTCTTTGCAGCTTGTAGCGCGCCGCTTCCGGCCTGTTCTCATTAGCGGGCCGGAAGTTGTAAAATGATTGGCCACATTTATCCGTCGTCACAAATCTAGGTTTTTCTCTCAGCCGGCCTAACTTCTCCATCAGCAAGTTAGACCCTAGGCCTTCTCGCGTAATGTAGCTATGTAGATTAGATCGATTAATGAATCGATCAAATCAGATTCATTCTGTTTGGCTGCTTAACCTGTTCTATAAATATAGGACGACAACCTGTATTTGCATACTTTGTTTATATGAATGTATGTATCATTTTTTCGTTATCCTGCATTGAGAGCGAAACCGGGTTAGGCGTAAATAACCTATTTTTTTTATAACGGACCAAAACGTACCAAAGATCATATTTGAAGTGTGGGTGATGTCTGTGTAAGCAGTTGGTCGGTGCCAAAAAAGGTCTGTTTTTTTGTTTGTTTTTCGTGTCGAGATCGGACTATCATCAGACTCTACCAAAAAAAAAGAAGTTTGGTGGAAATGTGCCGAAGAGATGTGGTTGAAACTAAATGTGAATGTAAATAGCAACTGCGTGTATATATTTGAAATAAAGATATCGTGCGATGGCTGCTGCGTTGTTGTGGTTTTTGCAGGGCTGCTGAAAGACATGCACGGTGCCAGGAGATATTACAACCTGGATCCTGGTGCTTCACCTGAACCCCCCAGGAGATATTACAACCTGGATCCTGGTGCTTCACCTGAACCCCCCAGGAGATATAGGTCAATCTCAAAAAGCCTATCCAATGCATGTGCAAGTAAGAAACGTATAGGTTAATGCGCCTTAGTTATGACTAGTCCTATATTGACAAGACAACCCCATCATTTAAACAAATCACACAAACGGGTACAAAAGGTATACATTTTTCGATTTTCTTTTTTGTGGAAATATGTTACAGTTATATTACATGTTTTAATGCCCCGTGGGGAAACAAGTCATTCGAAGACATCAGTAACTAACACTAACAAGACAGCAACATAATTGAGACAGAAACTGCAGACCGGAGCATCTGACAGTCCGCAGGGGGCATCAGCACCCACACTGCGCAACCTACGGTTAGGCGACGTCCAATAAATACTGCAAATATTGTTAACATAACTTATTACAAAAAAATATATATATAATACCCAGGGGAATTTATTGTTCTCCTTGAGTCCTTCTGGTGGATTAGCAGCATGTGCGTAGCTTCCAGAAATCCAAACTGACGACGAAATGCTGAGTGGGACACCCGACCACTGAACTCGGGTATTTGACACGTGGAAGAAGAAAGACTAGAATACTACGTCCACAATATTTATTTGAGCTATGCCTTGCCAGAGTGGGAGGAAATAAAGGAAATAATATAACTGCTAGGCTCAAAATCATTTTTGTAATGTCAGACTTAGACCAACTCTTTATACGGCCTAATTCCACCATTCCCAATATACACGCAGTTACACATGTACTGGACTAACTTAATTTCATAAATCCGAATTGCATCACTCAAACTAGGAAACTACTTCAAAATATAAGTTAGCCGAGAGGCAGATAAATATATTAGTATAGTATTTGGTCTGTAGTCGGCGCCAAATTGTCAATAGTGATGTGACTAATGCAGAATTTTAGGATTCATATTTTTTACACTATCATTATTGACCAAATATAAATCGCTTGCCACATTTAATTACCATCTAATCGTTCCTGATTTCCCACATTGGCCCAGCAAGCTTGAATAAATACTGTGAATTTACACTTCAGAATCTCTTAACTTCAGTCAAAGTATCTCGCTGAGAACAAATCCACCGCCAACGGCTTTCCTCAGTTTAATGTAACTTATAAAATAGATCATAAAATGTCTTCTTGAATGGAAACCGTTGTCTGTATAAAAAAAAGTTTTTTCCTCTTATATAAATTACACAAGTCTGTAATGATGATGTCTCCATTTCACCATTCGTACACATACACACGCATATATACACACACACACACACATACAAGTGCATGCACTCACACGTGCACGCACACACACACTTACATACATAGGGGTGGGGGGGGGGGCATGGTTGGACTCTACCTGGCCAACATTCCTGACAAAGGAGACATGCTCTAAACATTACCAACAGTGGAGGACCACAAACAACCTCCTCCTCGCTGAAATGATATTTGTGAACATACAGTAATGCTACAGATCTCTCTCCGTTTCGCTTCCTGTTCCACCATGTAAAACCACCAGCGGCCACCGGAGGGCGCTGCTCCTCCTCCGTCCTTACTGTAGCTGCCTTACTACGGCCTGGCGGGCCATCCCCAGCCTGGGCGCCGCCGCTCCGTGTTGTCAAGGTGATGAGGGGGGGGGGCCGGAGCCCTAACAGTCAAAGCGCATCTCCAACGAGTCGTCAAAGACCCGGTTGTCGTGCCCCGCCCCCGACAGGAAGGCGGCGGTGACGGGGGTGCCCGTCGCCGTGGTGACGTTGATGAGGGTGTTGCCGGGGGCGCTGGTGGCGGGGTTGCGCAGGGCGGCGGCGGTGATGCTGGTGAGGTTGATGCCCAGCGTGAGGCGCGTCTGCTCCAGAGCCTTCTCTGGCACGGCGAACGCTTCCAGCTTCTTCTCCCCATTGGCCATGTAGGAGTTCTGGCAGCCACGGCAGATACAGTCCAGACACGCCTGCAACATATTACATATATTATATAGATAGACGTGTAGGAGTTCTGGCAGCCACGGCAGATACAGTCCAGACACGCCTGCAACATATTACATATATTATATAGATAGACGTGTAGGAGTTCTGGCAGCCACGGCAGATACAGTCCAGACACGCCTGCAACATATTACATATATTATATAGATAGACGTGTAGGAGTTCTGGCAGCCACGGCAGATACAGTCCAGACACGCCTGCAACATATTACATATATTATATAGATAGACGTGTAGGAGTTCTGGCAGCCACGGCAGATACAGTCCAGACACGCCTGCAACATATTACATATATTATATAGATAGACGTGTAGGAGTTCTGGCAGCCACGGCAGATACAGTCCGGGCACGCCTGCGTCAGCCAATGAAATCCAGATCAAAATATGACCTCATCATCAATAATTACATCATAATATTACTTCACTATCATACATGGGCATCTACATATTACTACAAAGCGCAGAAAAGTGACCAGTTACCAAAATGAAGACATAAGAGGATGTAGGCTTTAAAAAATGTGACAAAAACATTCAACTCCGGCTATCGGTTCCCAGCTGGAAGGCTTCCATCTCCTCAGCTGAACTGAGTAACCACCAGGGAAGCATAACCAATAAATCCACGACAACAACACATTGCTTCATTTGCTCACCTTGCGGTTGGAGTAGCACGGGCAGCGCTGCCCCCTACAGGTCAACACCGAGGGGTTCTGCGTCGCCCGGCCGCACTTGCAGCCCTTCTTCTCCACAGGCTTCTTGTACAGGGGCTTGGAGGGGCTGGGCGGGTGTGCTACGGGGTGGGGGTGGGGGGGCACGCGGTCTCGCGGCTGGGTGCGGGGCTTCGGGGTCCCCTGCCTGGCCTTGCTGTAGGCCTTCTTGGGGACCCCGTGGTGCTCTACTGTCTTTTTCAATCCCTTGCTGGAGACCAGCACAGTCTTGCCCACCTTGGGGGGTCCACCGTTGGGCACGGGGGCCAGGTGGGGCAGGGCGTGGTGGGTGGTGTGGGGGAACTTGGGCTCCCGCTTGGTGGGGGCGGCGGGGGCGGCGGGGGCCCCGGGGCCGGGGTGGTGAGGGGAGCTGCTGGGGCCCAGCAGGGGGCTGCGCAGGAGGCTGGAGATGGGGAGGGGCAGGAGCTTCTCGCTGTCGCTCTCCGAACGGGAGCGCTTGCGGTGGCAGCGAGGGGGGGCGCGGGGGGCCGCGGAGAGGGGGGGCTGCTGGGGCCGGGGGCAGTCCTCCGGGGGGATGGAAGGGGTGAGGCGCGAGGAGTCCGGCCCCGTGGGGCAGTGGGGGCCGTTGAAGCCGGACTGAGGTACGGCGGGGGAGCGGTCGGGCGGGGGCGCGGGATCGGGAGGGGTGGATGAGGGTATGGGGGCGGGGTCGGGGTCGGGGTCTAGTGTCCGGAGCACCTCCTCCACGCTCAGCAGCAGCGACCCGCCGTCGTGTTTCGGCTCCTCGCCGAATGCGCTGATGTCACACAGCCCCGCCTCGCCGCTCGCCGTCAGACTCACGCACATGGGCAGCTCGTCCCCGAAGGCCTCCTGCCTCAGCGCCCCCCCGCCGCCCGTTTCCATGGGGACGGACTGAAGCGCGCCGTCCGTGTCCACCAGGCCGTTACACCGGTGCAGCCCGTTCACGCCCGCGGGACTCGACTCCTCCTCCTCCTCCACGCCCGCCGCCGCCTCATCCGGCCCGCCTCGGCCCGCCTCCGAGGCCGAGGCGTCTTGCGATTGGCCGGCGGCGGCGTCGGCGACGACGACGACCTCGGCGGCGTCCGGGCGCTCGCTCTCGGCGAGGGAGAGGCCCTCGTCGAGGATGGCCTGCAGGTCGGGGGAGTCGTCGGCGGCGGCGGCGATGTGCGGCGCCAGCGGCGACTGGGCGATGTAGAGGCACAGCTTCCTGTAGCAGTGCACCAGCAGGGAGAGCTGGCGGTTCTCCTGGAAGCGGGAGTAGTCCTTGCACCAGCTGCACGACGGCTTCAGCTGCATCCTCTGGCCCTTGCAGCCGCGGCACACGTAGTGCTGGCACGACGAGTCGGTGGGCGCGATGGGGTCTTGCAGCAGGTTGCCTGGACCACCGCAAAACAACGAGCGGACGGGAGAACGTGGGTGGAGAGAACGTCAACAACGGAGCTCGCTGACAGCACGGGCACAGAACTCATTCGCACAAATCCACATTTGCACATTTGCAAACATTTGCAAACATTTGCACAAATCCAAGGCATGACATCCATATAAGCATGTTCATAAATATGCAGTCAGCCACAGCACTAAATAAAAACCTAAATATCAACCTCGCCCCCCCCCCCCTGAAAGATCAGGATGTCTTTTTCTACTTAGTCCCTGCGGGATGCACACCTGTTCAATTTGATACAGGGGGGGTGGTGGTCGTATTACGGCTTCTGCGGCAGACACCTGTTCCCCGTGCAAGGTTGGGATTGTTTTGGTAGAAAATCTGCCACGGATACGCCTGTGAGACAACTACTCTTTCAGAGGAGCTTCCTTAGCAACCGCTGGTTGTCAGGGTATGCAGCTGCCCGGGGGGGGGGGGAGTCCATTCATTGAATACAAAAAAAAACACTCACACATGCCGTTGCGCATGCTCTCGCACGCACGCGCGCAGACCCAGCGGATGAATGTGTTTGTGGTATTACTACGGGTGGAATAGCGGGGTTATAACCACGTCTTATTTGTAATGATTAAATATTTATAGCAAAATGCGGATGGATACTGTAGCGCTCTCTTCCTGACGAAAAGAGTCGTGCGGCTGTGAACAACCTTATTATTCCCTACGTCCGCGGAAGAGAGCAGGTCTAGGCACTTCCAATGAAAACAATACTAATATTAGTTCGCTTTCACCACATACGGATAGAATCCAAATCACCATTATTAAAAAAGATCCTATTTTACCAAGGAAAAACACCTTATTTATGCAACAACAGCGAAGTCCAGCGTTGCTTAGGTGCAAGGAACACGTTATTTTATCAAGGGGGGTGGGGGGGGGAGCAAGTGACGTCAGAAAATGACTGTCAACACTGAATTCAGGTTTAAATCTGATTACCCTCCTACGATGCTCGAGCGTTAAACCAATCGATGTAAACGGAACACGAGCGCATATGAAGGCAGCGGCGTATTGGGGGGGGGGGGGGGGGGGGGGGGGGGGGAAAGACCACCGATGTATCGTGCTGATGAAGTCCCACAGGGGGGGTGTGTCATCATCGGCACTACAGCACGAGCTCGCGACGGTGAACAGACAACAAGGAGCCGTATTTCGGTAGATGTGCGAAGCCGATTAAAAAAAGAAAAAATAAGAAATAAAAACACACTTACCACACACAAGGCAGGACAGAGACTGTCGGAAGAACGGGAGCAGTTTGCAGAGCTCCGCGAGGGCCCGGGGGTCTCGGGGATCACACTGCAGCACCGATCGACTCGCGGACACATAGAGAGCGGTCGCGTTCACCGGGTTCATGTCAGCTGCCGCGCGGTCGCTCGCCCAGTCCGGGAGATGCGTTAAAACGATGCCCACTGTGCACAAACCGAACCGATGAATTTGCAAACTATCCGCGGGAGGCTGATCGCTCCCGAGGTGTCTGTGTGTGTGTTGCCCAGAGATCGACGGGAGCGCGTAAGCGTTTGAGAGACCATAGATGAATGTATGAAATCTCCATGCACCATCAAGTTCAGTGGTCTGAATATAAATTCCACATGCATAGTCCGTGCACGGAACAATCCGGGGTGTGTATATCTCCGCGAAAACAGCAATTACATCCAATCCATCGTTACGCTGATCTGATTATGTGATACAACAACACAAGTATGGGTCCTCTTCCCAATTTGAATCAAGTGCATTAAAGATGAGGCGCACCCGTGCGCTGCATACCAGTTTATTCATCCGAGGTCCAGTTTCAGTTTATTTCAACAATACCCGTGCATGGGCTCTGGCGTAGAGTTATAACGAGACAATACATCGTGTGACGCTCTTTCCTCTGGCGGGGAGCAGTGGCCTTGCTACGGCCGTGCAGAAGCAACGAAATTCACAGAGAATTCTGTCGATGGTTGCCAAAGAGTGCAGTTTTCCTGAAATTTCCATATTCTACATGCATGCTCGTCAGGTTTCGGGTTGCCCCGGTGTTACTGCACACAACACGTTCTTCCAGACCAAGGCATTCGAGGAACGTAGGCTGTGCACCGAGCAGGCAGGCTCAGGCTGTGTTATTGATCGCACCGCTTCATGGCGGCTCGGCTTCGAAAACAAAACAGGCCTCTCCGGCTTCAAATGGGGTTTATGACGAAAATGTGTGGGACCTCGGTAGATATGGTATGATCTGTCCGACAAGGATGGCATACGGGTATCGGAGAAAAATCGCAATCAAGTTTGACCACTTCCCCCGCGTAGGGAAAACAAAGCCCTTGAAAGCATCGGTCTCAAGTGACAAGTGTGGCCGCCCGAGCGCTACCAGCACACCAGGAACAAAAACAGGCCGCTTTCTACTTTTCTCTATTAGCTACACTTCACCTCGTTCCGGCTTCTCTGCGTTTGGACGGTGCAGAATAAAAATCGGCTTCTCGACAGAATTATATTCCGTCTCCCAGTCACTGGAAGAACGCCGTTGTGCAGTTGAGGAATTGTAGCAAATATATTCCTATTTGGGTACCTTGCTATCGTTAGCCGCGCAGTATTTCTCAAGCCTCCCGTTGCTTCTCGAGTAGCGAACAGGGGGCGCAGTTTCGCAAATCTCGCGAGAACAGACAATACGCGGTTATTTAAAATATCACATTTGGTCTAGTAAGTAGATATAACATGTGAGTGAGAATGGGTGTGTGTGTGTGTGTGTGTGTGTGTGTGTGTGTGTGTGTGTGTGTGTGTGTGTGTGTGTGTGTGTGTGTGTGTGTGTGTGTGTGTGTGTGTGTGTGTGTGTGTGTGTGTGTGTGTGTGTGTTTCTAATGACAAAATAAATGAATTTATAAATATATAAATACTTTATAAATTATAAAGTCAATATGTAAGTCAAATTTCTGTCTAATAGATTACCAGCAAAATAGTTATTTAGCCTACATTAATGGTGATTTGATCTGGACTCACACAGATAACAAAGCAAACCTTTAGAGCAATGAGCTCAATTAAGGATAGTAAAGAAGTGAAAGCTACAAAACTATGAACTGAAAGGTTCAAAATGATTAAAGAAAAGGTTTCACATTCTATTTATAATTCCTCTTTTCAAATATTATTCACCTATCATAAAACAGTGTAAAACAATGCATTTGTAATGGTTTGCTTTGTAATAATGGCCTACATGATATATAATGTATTTTATTTATTTTTTTATTTAACATTTGCATTATTCCTCACTGACGTGCTGTTGGCTTGTGGCCTACGAGATCCAATTTAAAACCGGTGTTGTCGATGCTCGTCACGTGAGTCGAATTCCTCGCGTGAGCTTCATTCATATTTCAGTCTTGTCTCACGCATTCATCATGACGCAGTGCAGATCTAATTATTACTCTGACCGCGGACCCTATTAATAGCAGGCTATTCCGACGCAGGTTTACATTTTTAGTGTTGGGAACACGCGGACCGGGAAGTGATTCCCCGTTTGCAGTTGGTCACAGGGTAATTCTTGTCCTGTAGTAGGCTCATAATACAACCTTAAAATAAATGTAGCACATTCCTCGCTACCCACGAAACTCCACAACATACAATTGAAAAAGGAAAAGGTTAGTTAACCAAACTTGAATAAGCTAAAAGAAAATAAATTAAAACAGAAAACATTCTTCAACTTAGTGCATTAAAGCTTTTTAAATATATCAAATTAATATAGTGGCCAAGTAAAAATACCATTACAATCAAGGGTTTGTTGTATTTTTTGAGTGATTTTGAGTCATTTAAAGCCATTTCCATTCTCGTATAATTTTACTACACTATGCTGTATCATTAATCATCCACCCCCACAACCAAAAGGTAACACATTAACTCTCTGGGTGGTTCCCTCATGGCTGTTGGCTATTTGTTCAGCATCTGCCCTGTCCATTAACCCCAGTGCCAACCACTAAACCAACCCACCACACCCTAAACCTTCATCTTTATCCCTGACACCTTACCCTATCCACTAAGACAACCCTATCCCTAACCCCTGACCCTAAACCCTCACCCGACCACTAAACCAAACCGAACACCTTACTCAACCACTGACCCAACCACTGACCCAACCACTGACTCAACCACTGACCCAACCACTGACCCAACCACTGACTCAACCACTGACCCAACCACTGACCCAACCACTGACCCAACCACTGACTCAACCCTGTCCTAACAACTGCTCTCAGTCTACAGGAACTCAACCCAAAACGTCCCTACCCCCACTGTAAACGATTCTATGTTTTGTTTGAGGTGTCAACTTGATGACTTTATGATATCATATATCTCCATATAAATGTTACTTCTGACCCAGGCTGCATAACGGAATAAACAATACACAGCCTCAGTTAATAGGTCTATGGTTATAATGCATAGCGTAGCGTAGCATATGCTAACAGCATATAGCACAGCTGTAAGGGGCCATGCTCTGCCCCATACGGCCTGCAGGTGTTGCGCTGTGGCCCTTAGCTTCCACATCGCTTGCATGCGGGCTCTCGGAGACACGGGGTCCTCCTACAGCTCTGCCAGCCTCAGGGGACGTGATGCCATCTCTCCTGCTGGGCCTACAGCTGGAAGAGCTTACGGGACAGCAGGGCCCGCCTGCACGGACACAACAGTGATTTATTGTTAGTGCTTTCAATTGCGTACTCGTTTCGACGTCTGTTTGTTTGTTTGTTGGATCAGGTCGGTGACACATCTGTGGGAAAGAGAAGCAACGAGTGTGTGTAACTATTTTATACGCACACACACTCTAATGAAGGCACCGATTTGTTAATAACTACTGAGAAAACAGGGTCGAGATCCGTAGCTAAATATAAAAAATGATCAAATATTACATTGATAGTTAAGTGATGATAAGTCAATGTTGCATGCACTTTTTTGGTTGAATCCTGAGAGATCTGGTTGTCAAACATGTCCTTGAACTAACCCTGGCCATATACGGGCATGACCATATAAGTATGATGTGTGTGTGTGTGTGTGTGTGTGTGTGTGTGTGTGTGTGTGTGTGTGTTGTCTGCAAAGTGTAATTATTTCCATTTTCAACCAGAAGGCCCTCGATCATGTTCCTCTTTTGCTCAGACATATAAGTTCCCCACCTCTGCCGTCCACAGTGTATCTTCTGTAACGGTTGTCAAGCAGTTAGCACAAAACCACACGACTCCAGTGCAACAGTAGCCGAGCCTTAGAGACCGGATGGAGATGAGGACGGCTTCTTCAACAAGCTGCGTTCTTTGGCTGCTTACATTTATTATGATCATCCTGTCTGCTTCCCAAGGTATGTGAACATGGACTTTGTGTGTGCGTGTGTGTGCATGTGTGTGTGTGTGTGTAAGTGCAGTATTGGTTTGAGTTTGGGTTAATTGTAAAAAATAAATAAAAAAAATAAAGTCATATTTCATTAGTAATGAACGATCATCAAATCCCGAATTAGTTCTCTGATCACTTCGAGTGCAGCGGACCAGAAGAGACCACGGGCTTTAAGAGGCAAGAGAGATAAACAAACACCTGTCATCTGATTCTGTGGTTGCAGTGGACACCCAGGGTCAAAGGGCAATAGCATGTTGCCCGTCCGTCAGCAAGGCCATCATACGGAGCCCCGTGTCAGAGTGCTATGAGCAGGCGGCGCAGAACACCGCGGACTACTGCGGCATCCAGGCCTACATGTAAGACCGACACGCTAACACGGGGCTAGTGCAAAGGCTTATTCATCTGCTTTTCACTCTCTCTCTCTCTCTCTCTCTCTCTCTCTCTCTCTCTCTCTCTCTCTCTCTCTCTCTCTCTCTCTCTCTCTCTCTCTCTCTCTCTCTCTCTCTCTCTCTCTCTCTCTCTCTCTCTCTCTCTCTCTCTCTCTCTCTCTCTCTCTCTCTCAGTAAAGATGGGCCATGCAGGTGTTTTTTATTTTTATTGGATCTAATTGGTACCAGGTGATGTCACATGACATCATGTCATTGTCTACACTGTCTGTCTGTCTGTCTATCTACCTACCTACCTACCTACCTACCTACCTACCTACATATATATATATATATATATAAATATATATATATTTTTCTATCAACAGGTGGTGCTATCACCAAGCTTTTTAGTGTTTAGCTAGACTCTTCATGTCGTCTTGCATAGCTTGAAAAACAAAAAAGGTTATTGCATTGGAGCACTCATGCTCAGGGTTAGCGGTGAGATACTGTGAGATGCATGTGTATTAGGGTGTAGGGCTCATTGTAAAGTGACCCTGTTTTCATTTTCTCCAGACTCATTACCACCAGTGGCGACAAGTTCTGTGTGGATCCGAGAGCCAGGTGGCTCAAACAGAAGTTGAAAGTACTCACAAAGGTTTGTCTCACTATCACCCGTTATAGTTAACAGCGGGTTATTCGTTTAGTTTTAGTTAGGTTTAGTTAGAGTTAGTTCAATTAGATAACTAAATATATTAATAATAACTAAAATCTTAACAAAATGCATAATGAATGAATGCCTTTATCAAGCCAGTTACATTTACAGTTTAGAGCAGGCTGGTAAAGTGATTCAACCAGACAAGACTAACTCAAGCAAAACCAGTTTGGGATTCTTTTATAAAGTTTGCAGATTTGTAAGATGATCACTGATGTCTTTCTCTCTTTTCCACCCTCAAGAGGGGGGTGTCTTGCCAACCACTTCTGCGTGCTGAATGATGACTAAGGCAAATATTTAGACAGCATATTTGATTGATATGGACAAATAATATCATTTCCGTTTGTTTGTTTTCCATTGCTTCTTATTTATTAATTATTTATTCTGTATTTGCAGACCTATTATTTTTTATATAAATATCCTTCACAATGTATTTTATTTATTTTTATATTAGAGTTGGATTGGAAAATAATGTTCAAATAAAGTGTAAATTGTTTTCGTATGGTTTCTGAATCGTAACTGAGAAGAAGAAAGTTGGAATGGCTGAATAGGACTTGACTTACGTGAATTAACAGTGTATTAAATATAAACCTGTCGACTTAAAACCCGTTCATAAAAAAATGTGTATGCTTAGCCTACTCTTTTATTTATTTATGTTACTGCTGTGTGACTAAGCGGGTTTCTTCCATGAGTGATATATTTAGGCCCACAAGTCTGACAGGGCTTTTGTTGCTTAGTCTGGCTACCGAGTGACTGGAATTCCCCTTTGGCATAGTTTGGCAACCAAACCACAAAAAAAAAAAAAAAAAAGCATTCAACTTTCTGATAACGGTTGACAACAGTAACACAAAGTACCACTTTTGATCATCAGGATGAAAGGCTACCATACAAACACGGGGGTCGATCCATATTCCCGTTCGGCTTGGCATCTCTTCGGCACCATAGACTGACCTGTAATCGGCCAACTAGGTCTACTTCATGCGGAGGCTGTATCACTTCAAATTACTTTCCAACTAATCTGGAAAAGTACAGGCAACGTAAACCACACGATTCATGTGTCCCGAGCCTGTCTTCAGCCCCATAGCCACTAGAGTTCGTCGTCAACAATACGATACTAATTAATTTACACCAATGATGAATATCTTTTAAAGGTATCGGTGGTAAATCATGTATCGGTCAAAGTAAACGAGTGCGATGCCGTTCTGCGGTTTTTGAGATGAAACTAGACAGCACGTGTTTGGTTCGTGGAATGCCTTAAATGACCTTAACCCAATGTCTATTTTCTGCAAACAACAATAATATTCAGTATGCACAGTATGAAAACATACCGCGGCCAGTACACTTGCACACTAACTAATCGTCATACGCTTGGTTGATCTTTTTACAGTTTACGGTCACTGTGGCCAGCAGAGGGCGCTCAGGACCTAATGAGTATGCACCAACTAGCAAGTTCCCAAATGGAATCTTTTTTTTTTGTTTGTTTTTTTTGACATTATATCAACTTTATTTGGGTGATTGAGTGGGTCAGTGTGTCTGCGTATGTCGGTGAGTCTATTAGTGAGGGAGCGATGTCTATGAATGTGCACCGTGTGTCTACTGAGGGAGGGGAACATGTGATAAGTTTGTTAGTTGTTTCCATGGTAACCTGGTCAGACACTAAGGTATGCGCATGATGCATGAGTATTAGGTGGTTTCTGGGATTCTGACAAATTCTATCATCATCATTATCAAGTGCATCTATCTATCTATCTATCTATCTATCTCTGCTTCTCTGTCTGTCTCTGTCTGTCTGTCTGTATGTCTGTCTGTCTATCTCTGCTATCTATCTCTGCTTGTCTGTCTGTCTACCTATCTATCTCTGCTTGTCTGTCTGTCTGTCTGTCTGTCTGTCTGTCTGTCTACCTATCTATCTATCTCTGCTTGTCTGTCTGTCTACCTATCTATCTATCTCTGCTTGTCGGTCTGTCTGTCTACCTACCTATCTATCTATCTATCTATCTCTGCTTGTCTATCTGTCTACCTATCTATCTATCTCTGGTTGTCGGTCTGTCTGTCTACCTACCTACCTACCTACCTACCTACCTACCTACCTACCTACCTACCTACCTACCTACCTACCTACCTACCTACCTACCTACCTACTACCTATCTATCTCTGCTTCTCTGTCTGTCTGTCTGTCTGTCTGTCTGTCTGTCTGTCTGTCTGTCTGTCTGTCTGTCTACCTATCTATCTATCTCTGCTATCTATCTCTGCTTGTCTGTCTGTCTACCTATCTATCTCTGCTTGTCTGTCTGTCTGTCTGTCTGTCTACCTATCTATCTATCTCTGCTTGTCTGTCCTGCGTATGTCGGTGAGTCTATCAGTGAGGGAGCGATGTCTATGAATGTGCACCGTGTGTCTACTGAGGGAGGGGAACATGTGATAAGAGTTTGTTAGTTGTTTCCATGGTAACCTGGTCAGACACTAAGGTATGCGCATGATGCATGAGTATTAGGTGGTTTCTGGGATTCTGACAAATTCTATCATCATCATTATCAACTGCATCTATCTATCTATCTATCTATCTATCTATCTATCTATCTATCTATCTATCTATCTATCTATCTATCTATCTATCTATCTGTCTATATATCTCTGCTATCTATCTCTGCTTGTCTGTCTGTCTGTCTGTCTGTCTGTCTGTCTGTCTGTCTGTCTGTCTACCTATCTATCTATCTCTGCTTGTCTATCTGTCTGTCTACCTACCTACCTACCTACCTACCTACCTACCTATCTATCTATCTCTGCTTGTCTGTCTGTCTACTTATCTATCTATCTCTGCTTGTCGGTCTGTCCTACCTATCTATCTATCTCTGCTTGTCGGTCTGTCTACCTATCTCTATTTGTCGGTCGGTCTGTCTGTCTACCTACCTACCTACCTACCTACCTACCTATCTATCTATCTCTGCTTCTCTGTCTGTCTGTCTGTCTGTCTGTCTGTCTGTCTGTCTACCTATCTATCTATCTCTGCTTGTCTGTCTGTCTACCTATCTATCTCTGCTTGTCTGTCTGTCTGTCTGTCTACCTATCTATCTATCTCTGCTTGTCTGTCTGTCTGTCTGTCTACCTACCTATCTATCTATCTCTGTTTGTCGGTCGGTCTGTCTGTCTACCTACCTATCTATCTATCTATCTATCTCTGCTTGTCTGTCTGTCTACCTATCTATCTTTCTATCTCTGCTTGTCTGTCTGTCTGTCTACCTATCTCTGTTTGTCTGTCTGTCTGTCTACCTATCTATCTGCTATTTATCTCTGCTTGTCTGTCGCTGCTATCTATCTATCTATCTATCTATCTATCTATCTATCTATCTATCTATCTATCTATCTATCTATCTATCTATCTATCTATCTGTCTGGCTGTATGTTTGTCTGTCTCCATTTCTGTCTTGCTTGTCATCATATTTGTCATGTTCACAAGTTTATTTGAGTATCTTTTTATAAAGTGCTTGTTCACACTTCATTCACACATTACTGGAGGGAGAGGAAGTGAAACAATGACCTCAAGTAGAATCCTTCAGACGAACAGTAATACTGAGAAAACGCCTTTGCAGAGGAAATGAGGAAACAATCGAGTAAAAACGACGTGGCCCAAGTTCTGAATCATGCAGCGTAAATCATGGAGCATACCATTAAAACGGGGTCATTACGACATTTAGCAGATTTTTTCCTCACGATTTACAGGCGAGGCTGGGAAGAAGGAAGACACGCGACCAATATTGGAGTTATTGAACACGTTCCACGCAAGCAAGTTCCACAGACACAGCTGGACCGAGAGCAGACTAGAGTGGCTATTGGGACAACCAGAGGTGTAAATAGTGGGGTAGACGTATATGGTAGGAAAGTGTAATTTAACTTGAAGTGTCTTTCAATGTGGCTTTAAACTATATAGATATGTGGCTTTAAACTAGTGGCTTTAAATTATATAAACTATAGTGGCTTTAAATTATATAAACTATAGTGGCTTTAAATTATATAAACTATAGTGGCTTTAAATTATATAAACTATAGTGGCTTTAAATTATATAAACTATAGTGGCTTTAAACTATACCAGATATGTAGAAACAGCAGAAACATGCAAACCCTATTGTACCTTGACTGCCCTAATGTTTCACATTGATATCAACAAAAAACGGTGCGATCATACAACTTAACAGAAAAGTGCATGGACGGATCAGCCTCAGAGCCTCTCAGAAGTGAGGCCCCCTCAAGACCTAGATTACATCACTTCCTGTAGGGCTTGAGCCCCTAGATTGATAGTTTTAGTGGCCATGTTGGTTCTTAACACACGTGCACTGCTTTCAAGACGCACCTGGAACCAACATGGCCGACAGGTGAATAAGACCCGTATTGCCTTCTAAGAAACAAAGGCGTAGGAGATGTCAATTCTTGGTATGCAAACCTCCTTCTCTTTCCTTTCTTAGTTCCTTCCGTTTTCCACCACACAGTGGGTCACTGCGTGGTGGAAAGGGAAGGGACCCGAGAGTGATTTCCGATACATGAATCAGTAATAGGTAGGAAAAGGGCTTCCCTGGAAGGTGGGGGGGGGGGGGGGGGGGGGGGGGGGGGGCATCTTGTTCTGGGAACGCTTTCGATTACAGCCCGCAACGTACAGTGTGATTACTCCGGGGTCCCGGTGTAATCTTTTGTACTAACGGTGTACCAATTCAGTATTTACCAATGCTTATATGTAGTTACTGCGGAAGAAGATGTGAAGTTATGGAATAAAGGGGAAACAATTCGGGATCTTATTTAAGAATTTCTACCGTAGTTATTTTCGAACAGCCTGGCCACTGCACCGTGACTGCATATCTAATGTCCAACGCACACAGAGCACGGATTTCCATACATTTGTGACCACATTCTTACATACGTCAATATTTATGAGTTTATGAGTTATACAAATGTAATTACAAATCTGATCACTTACGTGAGCTAGTACACTTCCCTTTTCTTAAAGGAAAATGTTAATAGTTTATTATATTTGTTTATGATAGTTATTTACAATTATACAATTAATTTAAACATAGATACAATAAGCTAAGAATCCAGACAGGAAATTTGAGATAGAGAGATAGAGAGATAGAGATAGAGAGATAGATAGAGATAGATAGATAGATAGATAGATAGATAGATAGATAGATAGATAGATAGATAGAAAAATAGATAGATGATAGATAGATAGATAGATAGATAGATAGATAGATAGATAGATAGATAGATAGATAATACATGACTAGGAAAGTCTGTCATGTTGTCAAGTTTAACAGAGAGAGAGAGAGAGAGAGAGAGAGAGTGTGAGTGAATAAGTGAGAAACAGAGAGAGTGAGAAAGAGAAGGAGAACGAGAGAGACACAACACATTGCAACTTCTCCTTTTTCACAATATAAATATCCCTCCCATGCCGAGAGCGGGCAGTCCACTGGTCTAAAGGTAGAAGAGCATTAACACCAGATCTTATTTGCCGTCTTCCTGTCTATTTCTTGATCGTTAGCAGCAGCCTATCAGCACCAGTGAAGATGATGACCTGTGCCACGGTGATGAAGAGCCTGCTGGTGGTGGCTATTGTGGTCGCTATGACCGGACAAGGATCTGCAGGTGAGAGGACGATGGATGACCTTGGTTCTCAGGAGACGCCACGCAGACAGACTGCCATCGAACAATGTGGTGTACGAAAACAAAACTAACTTTATTTCTGTCTTTCTTTCTGCAGCTGAGAAGTTCTCAGAATGCTGCACCAAGGTGTCCAGACAAAAGATAACTGAACCCATCCTGGGCTACCTGATACAACGGAAAAAAAACCCCTGTGTCTTTGCCATCATGTAAGGAAGTTACCAGCCATATGGAATGAATGCGTTCTTTAACAGAAAGATCTCTTCTTAAGAACGGTGTGTTAGGTTGTGTTAACCTCATAGGGTGTCATCCATTGCTCAGACTACTAACGGTGTGTCTCTGTTTTTTGTTTAGTTTCCAAACAGAGACGGGTTTCTACTGCAGCAAACCTGATGAAAAATGGGTGCAGAACAAGATTAAAGAGCTTAGGTAAGTGTCCCTCACTCATTCACTCACATACTCATTCACACACAGTTTAAGAAAAACAGAATCTAAGTTCTTTGTGTTTGTGTTTCACAGGGCGAATAAAAGAGCAACACCTGCCTCCACCACCTCCCTCCTGGAGCTCATCACCTCCAGCTCCTCTCCTCCATCAACTGCCCCTCCCTCCCCCACCTTGGAGAGAACCACCGGAATGCGCTCAACCGCACTCAACCGCGCTCATACCGTCCAATAGAAATGCATCTTATTCAGCAGCGACCAATGAGCTCCAAGATGGCTTACCAGATGCTTTTAAAGAAGAAAACAACGAACTGCTAGAATTTTTATAAATGAAGCTAGAGGACTCCAGATATACAAGCATAGTCAACCCTAAATATGTTATTTATTAAATTATGATAAGATAGTTTGACATTTAAATGTATTCTCAAAAGAGATAGTCATTTTTATAAATTGTATTTATTAATGTCGGCACATTATGTGGCAATGTTGTATAAGTGGTTTTCTAAAAGTTCACTGGATTTGTTAAAAGTTCTAGCTATTTATTAATTTATACGCTTTCAGCATTCAACCCAAAAATATTTGTTGTGTTTAAATATAAATAAATTATTGCATTTGCTGTAACCTGACTCTCTATCTTCATTATTTCATGATTTGTCTTTTGGCATCTGTACCCCAATCATTGAAAAGAACCTCATCAACTGCCACCTGATCAACCATTACATTACTATAAAATATCTAAACATAAACGATTTGCTGAGCATATGGATAGATCAGCCTCAAAGCCTCTCAGAAGTGAGGCCCCTCAAGACCTAAATTACATCACTTCCTGTAGGGCTAGAGCCCCTAGATTGATATTTTTAGTGTCCATGTTGGTTCTTAACACACGTGCACTGCTTTCAAGACGCACCTGGAACCAACATGGCCGACAGGTGAATAAGACCCGTATTGCCTTCTAAGAAACAAAGGCGTAGGAGATGTCAATTCTTGGTATGCAAACCTCCTTCTCTTTCCTTTCTTAGTTCCTTCCGTTTTCCACCACACAGTGGGTCACTGCGTGGTGGAAAGGGAAGGGACTCGAGAGTGATTTCTGATACATGAATAAGGAATAGGTAGGAAAAGGAAAAAAAAACGTTTCATAACTCGCTTTACATCCAAATGCAGCTCTTCTCAAACGCAAGTCAAACATTCAAACAGGGCAGGTTATGACAACGCTCTTGTCTCCGCTCCGTTAGTAAAGAGGTCTTTCAAAGAGCCCGAGTGCCAATGGCCCCTCAGAGTTGACTGTAAAAGGAATACAAAAGGGGAGAACAGGATACGGACAGACAAAAAGAAATGACACAGCTTGATTGGAATGAGTGACAGCATCACTTGGAGCAGATACAGAGTGTGGAACCCTAAATATACTTCCTGTGTGTCTGCATAAAAAAAAGAACAACTCAGAAGGTGAATTTCTGCCTTCCTGTTTCACTAATGTTACTTCTTCTTTTTAGGTCTGCTGTCTGGCCATCTAATGTAGTAGAAACTTTTATCTGAAGGGACTTGCAGGGAACTCCAATAATGCTCCTTCAGGAGGAGGTTTGGGTTAGGGCATCTTGCTCAAGGATCCCTACATGCAGGCTGTGGACATCGGGGACCGAACCCAGTACCTGGGGGGGGGGGGATCCCCACGAACTGGGAGTAGAACGACAGCCCAGCCAGTACACTTTTCCACCCCCATTCAACTGTTACGCATGAAAAACAACAACATTGCACACCTTTAAATGAATCGGATTTAGGCAAACGTTTGTGTTGAAATACAACAAGTGTTTGTGGGGGGTTAAGTGGTCAGGACGCTAATCACCAAACATCCAACCTCTCCCGGAAATCACCACTGACTCCCTGAAACCCGCGAGGGACTGAGCATCTCCCCAAAATGCCAATCACACGCGGTGGTGAGTGACCTCCCTTACATCGGTTTCTCTAGGGTGGGATGTCTGAAGCACTATCCATGATAACAAGGACACTAGCATTCGGGGGGGAGGATGTCCAACATCCTCTAAGTCTGTGTGCGGTTGTTCTGATGATAGACCACTCAAGTCATTTCCCCCTTCAAAGTTATCTCCACACTATCAACAGAAGTCCCAGTTTCTTCATTTTATTAGCTTCTTCTTTTGTGACCGGAAGATTGAACACATGGGTGCTAAAACATCCGAAAGGCCTGCTGACTGAGTCTTCTGTGTTCTCACCCCCCCCCCCCCCCCCCCCCCCACACACACACACACACACACACACACACACACACTCACGCACACGCACACGCACACACCCTCATCATTCAGCAGCTGTTTGTTATTTTCGTTTTGTTAAAAAAAAAAAAATTAAGTCAACTTCACTATTTCTGCATGAACTCAAAGAGAACATTTTTATCACACACACTGTTAACCAAACCAATACATCCTGATAAAATGATTAGTTGGTAGACCTGGTGTTTACTGGTCTGAATCTACTGAATTCACATTGTGATTTCAATGTGAATTCATATTGAACACGAGGGCAGATCGGACACAACCCTGTTCTTTTGGTTTTACGCAAGAATACTGTAGGTGGCTGCATTCACTTGTAATGGAAAATCCTTATGTAGCCTATTCTGTAACGTGTGCGGTATTGTCACACAGTTCAATTATTGTCTTCCATTGCTGTTCAATGTCATGCAATGAGATGTCAAGTAACCGTGAGCCACCGTTTCCTGGAAATATTACAAATCATAAATGTCAAAGATTACAAGTTACTTAGCGTGAGGCGGGATCAAGTTAGTGACATCCTGCTGTGTCACGGGAAGCTGTGGCATCAGCACATTCCACCTAGACACTACATACTGTACCTCACGTCAATATTTATGAGTTTATGAGTTATACAAAGGTAATTAAAAATCTAATCACTTACATGAGCTAATAAACGTTCTATTTCTAAAATGATAATGTTAATAGTTTATTATAGTGGTTTACGATAACTAATTACAATTATACAATTTATTTAAAGATAGATACAATCAAATAAGATTCCAGACAGGAAGTTCGATGTCATATAGTTAGAGAGAGATAGAGGGATAGATAGAGAGATAGAGATAAATAGATAGATAGATAGATAGATAGATAGATAGATAGATAGATAGATAGATAGATAGATAGATAGATAGATAGATAGATAGACAGACAGTTAATACATGACTATGTAGGAAAGTCTGTCATGTTGTAAAGTGCTAACTGTTGCTAAATGAGTTTCACCAAATGTCTGTCCTTCACCATTCATGAAGAAATAAGAGGAAATTAAGTGAGTGAGTGAGAGTGAAAGTGAGAGAGAGAGAGAGCGAGAGAGAGAGAGAGAGAGAGAGAGAGAGAGAGAGAGAGAGAGAGAGAGACACAACACATTGCAACTTCTCCTTTTTCACAATATAAATATCCCTCCCATGCCGAGAGCGGGCAGTCCACTGGTCTAAAGGTAGAAGAGCATTAACACCAGATCTTATTAGCCGTCTTCCTGTCTATTTCTTGATCGTTAGCAGCAGCCTATCAGCACCAGTGAAGATGATGACCTGTGCCACGGTGATGAAGAGCCTGCTGGTGGTGGCTATTGTGGTCACTATGACCGGACAAGGATCTGCAGGTGAGAGGACGATGGATGACCTTGGTTCTCAGGAGACGCCACGCAGACAGACTGCCATCGAACAATGTGGTGTACGAAAACAAAACTAACTTTATTTCTGTCTTTCTTTCTGCAGATGAGAAGTTCTCAGAATGCTGCACCAAGGTGTCCAGAGAAGAGATAACTGAACCCATCCTGGGCTACCTGATACAACGGAAAAACCTTCCCTGTGTCTTTGCCGTCATGTAAGGAAGTTACCAGCCATATGGAATGAATGCGTTCTTTAACAGAAAGATCTCTTCTTAAGAACGGTGTGTTAGGTTGTGTTAACCTCATAGGGTGTCATCCATTGCTCAGACTACTAACGGTGTGTCTCTGTTTTTTGTTTAGTTTCCAAACAGAGACGGGTTTGTACTGCAGCAAACCTGGTGAAGAATGGGTGCGGAACAAGATTAAAGAGTTTAGGTAAGTGTCCCTCACTCATTCACGCACATACTCATTCACACACAGTTTATGAAAAACAGAATCTAAGTCTCTGTGTTTGTCTTTCACAGGGCGAATAAAAGAGCAACATCTGCCTCCACCACCTCCCTCCTGGAGCTCATCACCTCCAGCTCCTCTCCTCCATCAACTGCCCCTCCCTCCCCCACCTTGGAGAGAACCACCGGAATGCGCTCAACCGCACTGAACCGCGCTCATACCGTCCAATAGAAATGCATCTTATTCAGCAGTGACCAATGACCTCCAAGATGGCTTACCAGATGCTTTTAAAGAAGAAAACAACGAACTGCTAGAATTTTTATAAATGAAGCTAGAGAACTCCAGATATACAAGCATTGTCAACCCTAAATATGTTATTTATTAAATTATGATAAGATAGTTTGACATTTAAATGTATTCTCAAAAGAGATAGTCATATTTATTAATTGTATTTATCAATGTCGGCACATTGTGTTGCAATGTTGTATAAGTGGTTTTCTTAAAGTTCACTGGATTTGTTAAAAGTTCTAGCTATTTATTAATTTATACGCTTTTAGCTTTCAACCCAAAAATATTTGTTGTGTTTAAATATAAATAAATTATTGCATTTGCTGTAACCTGACTCTCCATCTTCATTATTTCATGATTTGTCTTTTGGCATCTGTACCCCAATCATTGAAAACAACCTCCTCAACTGCCACCTGATCAACCATTACATTACTATAAAATATCTAAACATAAACGATTTGCATATGGATAGATCAGCCTCAGAGCCTCTCAGAAGTGAGGCCCCTCGAGACCTAAATTACATCACTTCCTGTAGGGCTAGAGCCTCTAGATTGATAGTTTTAGTGGCCATCACGTGTACTGCTTTCAAGACGCACCTGGAACCAACATGGCCGACAGGTGAATAAGACCCGTATTGCCTTCTAAGAAACAAAGGCGTAGGAGATGTCAATTCTTGGTATGCAAACCTCCTTCCTCTTTCCTTTCTTAGTTCCTTCCCTTTCCACCACACAGTGGTTCACTGCGTGGTGGAAAGGGAAGGGACTCGAGAGTGATTTCTGATACATGAATAAGGACTAGGTAGGAAAAGGGCTTCCCTGGGGGGTTAGGGCATCTTGTTCTACCGGTAGACTGAAGGCAATGGGGATCGAAACCCATTGAGGATCGAAGCCTGGCCACTACACTGTGACTGCTTATCTGCAACGCCCAACGCACACAGAGCACAGATACATATGTAGCGTGGCCCAAAAGCGAAATGGAATCATAGTGTTTCATTGGCGAGGCTGCCTTTTTTCCCTTGTGTGTGTGTGTTGATGTCCACACAAAGCTCAAGCACATACACATATCCCAGCATGTGCCACAGAGGCACACACCTGATTTCACACTTGATTTGCTGTTTTCCTTTTCTCCTTTACAGCACAAGAGATCAATAAAGAGGACATTGCTTCAGTGATGAGGTCAGATCAGATCGCACCAATGAGGTTCATTTAATTTGTATGACACACAAATTCATTGTACCAATGAGGTACTTTAAATGTGTGTCCTACAATTCATGTGGTGTGTCAATGACAAGGATTCTCTAAAAATGCATGAGCTCAACTTGACTCATCCCCTTTACCACAGCCTCCCTTACACTCACAGAATAGCTGTCAAACCTCAACATGTTAAAGAGCTAAACTCCACAATCTATCGTTTGGTAGTCCACTCAGACAACCCCCCTCCCAACCCCAGATCACCCCCAACAGTGGTATCCCACTCAATAATCAATGAGCTTCAACCGTGTATGGAAGAACAGAACAAAAGTGTGAAAAAAAGATGGGTGAAACACTCGTGCCATAGATCCTCCCCCCACCCCATGATTTCCAAACAAAAGCGAGAACATTAGTATTATTTCATCAGGTTCAAATGACTTACGTCCTTCAATGTCATTCAAATGACTCTGATTAAATTCGGAAACTCTTTCTAGTGAGGACGCTTATCTTAATAATTTTACAACCGTTTCATAACTCGCTTTACATCCAAATGCGGCTCTCCTCAAACGCAAGTCAAACATTCAGACAGGGCAGGTTATGACAACGCTCTTGTCTCCGCTCCGTTAGTAAAGAGGTCTTTCAAAGAGCCCGAGTGCCAATGGCCCCTCAGAGTTGACTGTAAAAGGAATACAAAAGGGGAGAACAGGATACGGACAGACGAAAAGAAATGACACAGCTTGATTGGAATGAGTGACAGCATCACTTGGAGCAGATACAGAGTGTGGAACCCTAAATATACTTCCTGTGTGTCTGCATAAAAAAAAAGAACAACTCAGAAGGTGAATTTCTGCCTTCCTGTTTCACTAATGTTACTTCTTCTTTTTAGGTCTGCTGTCTGGCCATCTAATGTAGTAGAAACTTTTATCTGAAGGGACTTGCAGGGAACTCCGATAATGCTCCTTCAGGAGGAGGTTTGCGTTAGGGCATCTTGCTCAAGGATCCCTACATGCAGGCTGTGGACATCGGGGACCGAACCCAGTACCTGGGGGGGGGGATCCCCACGAACTGGGAGTAGAACGACAGCCTAGCCAGTACACTTTTCCACCCCATTCAACTGTTACGCATGAAAAACAACAACATTGCACACCTTTAAATGAATCGGATTTAGGCAAACGTTTGTGTTGAAATACAACAAGTGTTTGTGGGGGGGTTAAGTGGTCAGGACGCTAATCACCAAACATCCGACCTCTCCCGGAAATCACCACTGACTCCCTGAAACCCGCGAGGGACTGAGCATCTCCCCAAAATGCCAATCACACGCGGTGGTGAGTGACCTCCCTTACATCGGTTTCTCTAGGGTGGGACGTCTGAAGCACTATCCATGCTAACAAGGACACTAGCATTCGTGTTCCGGTGAGTGTGTCGTTTGACGAGAGGTGCAGATAACCGATTTAAAGTGCTTGGGGTACCTGAGCGTTCCTGCTGAAAGTGGCCGAATAAACGCAAGCAAGTGATGGGATGTCGCACGGGATGTCCAACATCCTCAAAGTCTGTGTGCGGTTGTTCTGATGATAGACGACTCAAGTCATTTCCCCCTTCAAAGTTATCTCCACACTATCAACAAAAGTCCCAGTTTCTTCATTTTATTAGCTTCTTCTATTGTGACCGGAAGATTGAACACATGGGTGCTAAAACATCCGAAAGGCCTGCTGCCTGAGTCTTCTGTGTTCTCAACCTCCCCCCCCCCCCCCCCCCACACACACACACACACACACACACACACACACATACACACACACACACACGCACACGCACACGCACACACCCTCATCATTCAGCAGCTGTTTGTTATTTTCGTTTTGTTAAAAACTAAAAAAAAAAATTAAGTCAACTTCACTATTTCTGCATGAACTCAAAGAGAACATTTTTATCACACACACTGTTAACCAAACCAATACATCCTGATAAAATGATTAGTTGGTAGACCTGGTGTTTACTGGTCTGAATCTACTGAATTCACAATGTGATTTCAATGTGAATTCATATTGAACACGAGGGCAGATCGGACACAACCCTGTTCTTTTGGTTTTACGCAAGAATACTGTAGGTGACTGCATTCACTTGTGATGGAAAATCCTTATGTAGCCTATTCTGTAACGTGTGCGGTATTGTCACACAGTTCAATTATTGTCTTTTTCCATTGCTGTTCAATGTCATGCAATGAGATGTCAAGTAACCGTGAGCCACCGTTTCCTGGAAATATTACAAATCATAAATGTCAAAGATCACAAGTTACTTAGCGTGAGGCGGGATCAAGTTAGTGACATCCTGCTGTGTCACAGGAAGCTGTGGCATCAGCACATTCCACCTAGACACTACATACTGTACCTCACGTCAATATTTATGCGTTTATGAGTTATACAAAGGTAATTAAAAATCTAATCACTTACATGAGCTAATAAACGTTCTATTTCTAAAATGATAATGTTAATAGTTTATTATAGTGGTTCACGATAACTAATTACAATTATACAAATTATTTAAATATAGATACAATCAAATAAGATTCCAGACAGGAAGTTCGATGTCATATAGTTAGAGAGAGATAGAGGGATAGATAGAGAGATAGAGATAAATAGATAGATAGATAGATAGATAGATAGATAGATAGATAGATAGATAGATAGATAGATAGATAGATAGATAGATAGATAGATAGATAGATAGATAGATAGATAGATAGATAGATAGACAGACAGTTAATACATGACTATGTAGGAAAGTCTGTCATGTTGTAAAGTGCTAACTGTTGCTAAATGAGTTTCACCAAATGTCTGTCCTTCACCATTCATGAAGAAATAAGGGGAAATTAAGTGAGAGAAAGAGAAAGAGAAAGAGAGAGAGAGAGAGAGAGAGAGAACACACTGCAACTTCTCCTTTTTCACAATATAAGTATTCCTCCCATGCCGAGAGCGGGCAGTCCACTGGTCTAAAGGTAGAAGAGCATTAACACCAGATCTTATTAGCCGTCTTCCTGTCTATTTCTTGATCGTTAGCAGCAGCCTATCAGCACCAGTGAAGATGATGACCTGTGCCACAGTGATGAAGAGCCTGCTGGTGGTGGCTATTGTGGTCGCTATGACCGGACAAGGATCTGCAGGTGAGAGGACGATGGATGACCTTGGTTCTCAGGAGACGCCACGCAGACAGACTGCCATCGAACAATGTGGTGTACGAAAACAAAACTAACTTTATTTCTGTCTTTCTTTCTGCAGCTGAGAAGTTCTCAGAATGCTGCACCAAGGTGTCCAGACAAAAGATAACTGAACCCATCTTGGACTACCTGATACAATGGAAAACCCCCCCCTGTGTCTTTGCCGTCATGTAAGGAAGTTACCAGCCATATGGAATGAATGCGTTCTTTAATAGAAAGATCTCTTCTTAAGAACGGTGTGTTAGGTTGTGTTAACCTCATAGGGTGTCATCCATTGCTCAGACTACTAACGGTGTGTCTCTGTTTTTTGTTTAGTTTCCAAACAGAGACGGGTTTCTACTGCAGCAAACCTGATGAAAAATGGGTGCAGAACAAGATTAAAGAGTTTATGTAAGTGTCCCTCACTCATTCACGCACATACTCATTCACACACAGTTTATGAAAAACAGAATCTAAGTTCTTTGTGTTTGTGTTTCACAGGGCGAATAAAAGAGCAACACCTGCCTCCACCACCTCCCTCCTGGAGCTCATCACCTCCAGCTCCTCTCCTCCATCAACTGCCCCTCCCTCCCCCACCTTGGAGAGAACCACCGGAATGCGCTCAACCGCACTCAACCGCGCTCATACCGTCCAATAGAAATGCATCTTATTCAGCAGCGACCAATGAGCTCCAAGATGGCTTACCAGATGCTTTTAAAGAAGAAAACAACGAACTGCTAGAATTTTTATAAATGAAGCTAGAGGACTCCAGATATACAAGCATTGTCAACCCTAAATAGGTTATTTATTAAATTATGATAAGATAGTTTGACATTTAAATGTATTCTCAAAAGAGATCATATTTATTAATTGTATTTATCAATGTTTGCACATTATGTTGTATAGGTGGTTTTCTAAAAGTTCACTGGATTTGTTAAAAGTTCTAGCTATTTATTAATTTATACGTTCATAGCATTCAACCCAAAAATATTTGTTGTGTTTAAATATAAATAAAATATTACTGATTCTATAACCTGACTCTCTATCTTCATTATTTCATGATTTATCTTTTGGCATCTTTATCCCAATCATTGAAAAGAACCCCTTCAACTGCCACCTGATCAACCATTACATTACTATAAAATATCTAAACATAAACGATTTGCATATGGATAGATCAGCCTCAGAGCCTCTCAGAAGTGAGGCCCCTCGAGACCTAGATTACATCACTTCCTGTAGGGCTAGAGCCTCCAAATTGATAGTATTAGTAATGGCCAGATTTTTATAAAAAGAGACGCTTTCATCCTCATTGCAGCTCCCGCTTCTGGCGGCTGACACACGTGTTCACCTTCAGCCTCACGCTGCCCAAACCATTCTCACGCCAAAACACCGCGACAGCAACAGAGACTAACAGGCGAACGAATTGTGGCCAAATCGTAACGGTTAAACCAAGCGACCTTATTTGAAAACCGGGTGTTTCACGTGGTGTTTACATGGCGCTGTATCTTAAATTACCTTCTGATTGGTGCCCGGTGATTGGTACCCTCTGATTGGTGCCCGATGATTGGTGCCCTCTGATTGGTGCCCTCTGATTGGTGCCCGATGATTGGCGCCCGATGCTTATCTCCATGTTGACTGGACAGCTGGTCAAGTTCACAGCGCGTTCAAGCAAGATTTTGATGTTGGAAACAACACGTCTTTGACTTTAGCGAACGAACCCGTGTGCTCTTTATTGGGTTAGTGTATGTCTAATATTAGAAGTCAAAGTATTTCACTGGGTGAAAGTAGTCGGGGCGTGGGCGTAGTCAGGCTACATCCTCAACTCTTAGACCCAAGCTCCCGCCACATGTGTGAGCACTTTTTCAAACCCTGACGGTGAAATGAGTCAAAACATGGTCACGTGGTTCAGTGCGCGTGCGCGTGATTAAGCGCATAGCGTCAAAATCTCACTCCAGCCAGCAACCCAAATCTGGCAACCCTGTAAATGTCATCCCCGGGTCACTTGAAAATCGACTTTTTATTGAAAGAATATCACGAGTTACACAAAATAACACTCAACACGACAGCTCAGAGGACTACACAACGCAAAGACATTGATTCAGACGACATGCAAGTTGCGCGGATCCGGTAGCGGCGTCCACATCAATCACCATGGTAACGACAGAAGACGTTGCATTAACTAACAAACTAAGCGTCATACACGATCACTGAACTAAGATAATGAAAATAAAACGCAAATTTCTCGCTATAAATGTTCTTTTTGCGTCGTTTGGGTTGTTTGGGGTAATACCACCTATTCTTTGGTTTAGGTTTGAGATCACGTTGGACAGAACGTGTTAAATGGTGTGAACATTTCTTAAGTTAAACCCAGCGCCAACTTTCCTCCTCAGGGGCATTTTCTTTCCTGGGCTTCAGTAGATTGGATGCATCCTAAAATTCCTCAAACCCTAATCTTGCAAACACTGATTTCTCAAGAAACCTGATGACCTCACCTGATAACCTCATCGTCTAGACTGGCTTATCTTGGGTTTAGTCTCCAACATGCCTGTGGTCACCATATGGTCCTTACAAAAAGATGCTTCTTACAGGTGTACCGTTTTTCAACTTACCATTGATTTAGGAGATAACTTGGTTCAACAATTCAAGTGTACCCATAGGAATGTAGCTTATAAATATCGTTTGGACTAGAGAAAGATCCGGCCAAAAAAACAAAAACGCAGTTGGAACCATTTGGTGATCAGTCTGATTCTGACCTTATCAGACACTAACCCCAGGAGAGAGTGTGTTGATGGTCAGCGCCAGAGATCTATGCCTTTTGGTTCTGTCTCGTTTTGATTCAGAATACATTTTCAATTTGTTCTCACCATATTTGCTGGGATTGCGCTTTCCGTTCCAGCTCTGTTATCCCTGCGCCCTGGCAGTTCTTACATCTCGCTAAACGGGCCACAGATGATAGTCCAGGACAGATGCCATCTGGGCACGGTTGACCGGGAATGGAAGAACAGAGACATGATCAAAATCCCGGCAATCCCGTGCTCGTCACCAACTTGTCGTGGAATCTTAGTGCCCACCACACGCTGATCAGTGAGATGCACTCGACCACTCCGAAGAACACAACTCTGAATCGTATTCTTTAAGTATCAAGGATTTATTCTGCACAATAGGACAGCAAGGGCAGTCACAGAGCATGCGAGATCCTTCTCCCAGAGCTACTCCAGGGCACTTTCTCAGGACTCGTCTAGAAACTCCTGGGATTCTCCTTGACGAGGCTGCCGGTACGTCTTCGTTACTAGCCACTGTTTACGATAAGGGGGGAGGGCGAGGTGACCTCGGACTTCTCTGAGCCAGCGGAGAGGAGCTTCGTGAGAGACTTTGGTGCTGTTATGGAGATACAGTAGCACAGGGGACTATAGAAAACCACTGAGTTCACATTGTCAGGATTCGAGAGAGAGAGAGAGAGAGAGAGAGAGAGAGAGAGAGAGAGAGAGAGAGAGAGAGAGAGAGAGAGAGAATTAGACAGGAGAAACAGGGAGAAAGAGAGCAAGAGAAAGAGACTAGAGAATGACAATGTGAGAGAGAGAGAGAGACTGAACAAAAGCAAGATAAGGAGAGAGAGTGAGAGACTCGGAGTTGAGTGCTTTTGGTTTTGCCCTTGAGCAAGTGTTTGTGTATGCATCTTTGTTCATCTGTGTGTGTGTGTGTGTGTGTGTGTGTGTGTGTGTGTGTGTGCTTACTGTGTGTGTGTGTGTGTGGCTTACTGTGTGTGTGTGTGTGAGTGTAGGTGTGTGTCAGTGTCAGTGTGTCAGTGTGTGTGTATACCTGTACCTGTATGAGAAAACATTCCATAAGCTCCAGTCCATTTGATCTTTATACACACAATCTTTACATTAGCTAATACAACGTATGCAATACTGTAGATATAATTAATTACAAATATTATATCATATATTTTTTGTTCTGTGTCCATCAGTCAGTCTTTAATATAATACTCGCTATGTAAAAATCGCTTTGTATATCCATGCTGCCATCCTTTCCTTGGCAGAGCAGGGTGCATTTTACTCACTTCCAACCAATCACAACCATAAGAAATGCACCAATCACAGAGAAGGGGCGGGGTTTAACCAAACACACATGACTGACTGATGATCAAACTCGGTGGCACAGGCCACATGCAAGAAGTCGCCTTTTAACTAGTGCTATGTCGGCACAATGTCACCTGCTTGATGCTGTATTTAAATGTAGCCATATAAACATGATCGAAATTCTCATGGCACCAAAATGCTTTGGAATGACCGGGTTTTCTTCTGCGGAATGGGATTTCATGGTGATAGGGGACTTTAGCATCAACAGCTACATGTATCCACAGCTATGTACAAACGAGTACTACAAGTCACTGGACTACAAGTCCCTTTCTGTACATTTCCTGGGGACATGAACAGAGAGATAGTGAACCTTTGGTCATCATGGGGGTATTTCTTTTCTCTGGGTTCCTCTGAAGATCTGAAGGAAGGGGTGAGCGGGGACGAAGACAGTCCCAGCCTCTGAGCTCCTCTGCTGGTCATCACATCAACAACTGCATTTTCAGCCGCCGTTCATGACCAAAAACAACAACATCCTGTCTTTACGCTCACACTTCCCCATTTGTAAAGTCTTTATGAGTGCAATTAGCTTGGCACCCCTCTTCATTTAAATAAGCTTCAGTATTCTCAGTGGACATAAGGTGAAAATGTGATAACGATTGGATAACACTGGTTTTGGGGATGGAGGCGGAGCCAGCAGCTACTTCCTGTTTAGTTCCTAGTCAGGACTGTAGAGCCAGCGCCTACTTCCTGTTAACTTCCTGGCTGGGTGGCGGAGCCAGCAGCTAGGTCTTATGTACTTCCTGGTTTGGCGGAAGAGCCGGTAGCTGCTTCCTGTTTACTTCCTGGTTGGGCGGCGCCTCAGAGCATGCTGGTCTCAGTCTGCAGGATGGACTGGGCCCGGGAGTTGCGGGCCAGGTGGGTCGAGGTATCCCCTCCGTTGCGATTGATCGACATGGTGCGGAGGTGGGAGTCCCGCCCCGCGTAGCGCATCAGAGACAGAGTCCTCCACTTCCTCTTGAGTTCACTCTGGACCTGTTCCCCACACACATAGATACACACGCACGCACACACACACACACGCACGCACGCACACACACACTCAGACACGCACACACACATAAACACACACTCAGACACGCACACAGACACACACACACACACACACACACACACACACACACACACACACACACACACACACACACACACACATAGAGACACATAGACAAAGGGGATTAATTCAAATACACTTAGTCGTTCAACCTGTAATTGTGTTGCCTTTATACTAGTTTTCTGAAGCTTGCATGAAACTAGGCTAAAATGCCTGAATGAATTCCATCAGGAACATCAAAGAAGTGCGTGGGTTGCTAGCAGTATAGAGCTCATAGCTCATTCATTCATTCCAAAAGCAGCACTACAATGGGAGGAAGCTCTGTTGTGTTGGTCCAGTCTGAGAATAAACTGGAAGGTCATACCTTCTATGAACAGTTGCTATGGTGTGTGTGTGTGTATGTATGTATTTATGTGTGTGTATGTATGTATGTCTGTATGTGCGTCTGCCTTTGTATGTGCCTACTTGTGTGTGTGTGAGTAGCTTACCTCACTGTTCAGGAAGCAGTACAGTATAGCGACCACCAGACCCTGAGACACAAACACAGCGAGTGATCGCCATATCAATCACCCAAACGTCAGCCTAATGTATCGGCATTGTGTGCTTCAAAGCCAGTGTCTTTTGCGTGTGTGTGTGTGTCTGTATTTTGTGTGTTTGTATGTATGTGTGCGTGCATGCGTGCGTGCGTGCAACCTGGCGCGCAACCTATCGGTTGGGAGTCAAGCACCCTAGTTACTAGATTATTCTGCCACTAACACACATGCACGCCTACATGTACACACAAAAGCTCTCTCATATAATGAAAAACCACACACACACACACACATTCACAAACCCCCAATCTGCAGTCTAACCTGTAGGCCTCCTTGTGCTAAAATGAGGCCTCAGGGTTAGCAGGGTCTCACAAGACGTGTCCAGTGACACTGGACACGTCTTTGAGACGTTTTGAGACCATAAAGTGGTCAGCATACTTTAAAAGAAGGGGATTTTATTTTTGGCTGGCCGTTATTTGCATAACGGTGTACAACCTTGTTTCACACTCAATGTACTTTCACTTAACGTTCCATTAGTTAAGACCACTGGGGTCTCCATGGAGACGGGACATCAGATACAAATATATGACGCCCACCTTGCTCCTCTGACTAATAACACACAATGTTTGCGTTGGATAACAGAGGTACACTGCTGAACAGGTAAGTCAACACACCTGTTGACTCACCTGTTCAGCAGGTGTAGTTGTACCTCTGAAGTAGCTACAATGTTGACCATGCTGTTTGTCTACAATGCTATCAAGGCTAGGCCACGTGTTCTTCCTGATCCTAGGGCTGTGTGTCATTCATAGTTCAACATCACCCTCATCCACGTCCCCTCCACCCTTCGTCTTACGTAACGTGGCACAGATGAGGGAACGTGGGCGGGGGGTTGTAAACTGAACCCAGCTGACCGTGTACACTTTCAGCCTACAGCCGCCAGTCGCCACCTGGCGACGAATGAAACGAGGTCAAAGGCTTAAGAAACGAATGTATACACGAGTGACGCAGATCAGCCGTCGTCTGTGTTGATTTCCAGCGAGCCGCAAAATCTTGGCGGTGCGACAGAGCGCAGAGAAAGATGCCTAGTGAGGCGTGCGTTTTGTTAGTTTCCCTCCACGACCTCGTCTTCGTTCCTACGGCCTGCCATGGCTTCCCTTCCGCGTGACGCCGGGCCCTTGACCGCGATCAAGGGTCGGAGAAACCACCAGCCTGGGAACCGGACGGATCTCGGCTCCCCTGCCATACAAAAAGGATTTCTGCCCGGTACGAGATGGACCGACCAATCACAGCCGATTATCTAATATGAGGCGGGATAAATACGACGACGGTGCAGCGTCGTAGAGGCATTTACCAACAACAACAACAACAAAGATGGCCGCCGCCGCTGTAGAACGGTCTGGTGATTCGGCTATCGAGAGAGCATTGAACGAACTGGACGGCATATTTTCTCTAAAAGAAGAACAAACGACTGCGCTTAAAGCTTTTGTTGAGAAGAAAGATGCCTTTTTTTTTTGGTCGCTCAGTGCTGCGTCGCCCGTTTCGTCTCTATGATTGGTTGTAGGCCTATCCAATGGCGTCCAGAGGCATTTTGGTCTGCGCCCGTTGGTGACGCCCCTTGAAAATCTCAAATGAACGGAGAGGTTGCAGACTAATTGCAGTGTGATATTCGCCTGGCGATGCCAGGCTGCTAAGTCCCCCGGAGTCGATCGGGGGTTGCTGAAGGTACCTGGAAGGATCCGAGGCCGAGGTCAAACAGGATCTTGTAGTCCTTCAGGGTCTGGTTTGTAGGCTCCGCCACGTAGATCATGTAGTTCACCCCAAACAGAGGGATCAACAGCAGGGTGGACTTCGCCAGACGCCTGGGACACACACACACACACACACACACACACACATGTATATACACATTCGTTAAACACACAGACACACACATACACACACGCATTCATACAGAACACACACACATGCATGTCCAAACACACACACACACACACACATGCATGTCTAAACACATACACACACACACACACACACACAAATCTGGGTCCTCAAAACAGCTGAGGACACCTAGTCCTGCCTACTTATCAGCAGGAGACGGATAGGGATGGGGTCAAAGGTTACCGGTACTGGCACTTCTCGTTTCCGCCGATGACGGAGCAGCGGACCTTCTGGACCAAGATCCGGATGATGTTGACGAACAGTACAAAGTTGATCTGGTGGGAAAACACATCACAAGCCAAACCTGATGGAGGATTCTGCTGGAATGCACGTTAGAATCTCAATCAGGATTCTGATGGAATACACATTAGAATCTTAATGTGATGTAGGATTCTGCTGGAATGCACATTAGATTCTCAATCAGGATTCTGATGGAATACACATTAGAATCTTAATGTGATGTAGGATTCTGATGGAATGCACATTAGAATCTCAATCAGGATTCGGATGGAAAACATGCAAGAATCAGAATAAGGATTCTGGTGGAAATAACATTGGAATCTGAATCTAATTTAGGACTACACATTAGAAACGGACTCTGAGTCCTGATCCTATCTATCTTAAGGTTATGTTGAGGCTGAATGAAACTCAAGAATGCCATTTTTAACAATCTCAACTGTAGTGTACAGTCTATTTACAGTCTATTCAGCCCAATTGATGTCACTATAGATTTTTAAATGGCTTGTGATGGCTTATCCACAGGAGTGGATCACTTCTCCGCTAAATGTTTGTAGAGATGAACGTACGATGATGGAGACCATGATTGGCCAGTTTATCACATGGTCGGGGGTTGAAATCAGACCTTTCTCCCAACACCTGTGGACAGAAGTTCAAACGCATGCAGGTGACCAGAAGAATGATAAGCTGACTTCAAGCTCTGAACGCTTTCAGAAATATCCAATAGAAAATCCGTAATTCACCCTAGGTGACACTAATTTAATACCTGCCTGTCTGTCTGTCTGTCTGTCTGTCTGTCTGTCATATTCAAGTAGCTCATATGCAGACGCTTGTTTAAAGAGTCAGGGTTTTGTATGGTTGCAAAAGTTATTGACATCCAACAAGTTAGCCTTTAGAACTTCCCTACAAGAGTACAACATTTAAACTTGAACTCCCCTATCCCACATTGACGATGTCAGAGTTGAAGTGAAAACTTACCCAGTGTCTTCGAGGCAAACCTTGCATACCACCCACACCACCATGACCACTAAGGGGATGCCTAAAACAGAGAGAGAGAGAGAGAGAGAGAGAGAGAGAGAGAGAGAGAGAGAGAGAGAGAGAGAGAGAGAGACACACAGAGAGAGAGAGAGAGAGAGACACAGAGAGAGAGAGAGAGACACAGAGAGAGAGAGAGAGAGAGAGAGAGAGAGAGAGAGAGAGAGAGAGAGAGAGAGAGAGAGAGAGAGGGAGAGACACACCTCGGTTTACACACACACAAAATAATAATGTTGAGGTGAAGGGTCAATCCAAGACAAATGGAAGCAGAGGCCGGATCCTGTTCACTCTCGGTTTTATTTGAACTTTCACTGAATCCCCACTTCAACAATCTTAATACATCCATGTCAGCCGATGACATAACCATGAAATTAAGCTGAAATCCCCACTGAGCCAACAGGAGGCTGTCCACTTCATCACATACATATGACAGCAGCAGTTCAATAAACAGTTCATATTTTGTAAGATGTAAACAAAGCATAATTTAACAACTTTAATACAAGCCTGAAGCCGGGATAATGCTATTTTTCTATGAAGAATTTATAGATAAATTATCTGCTTCCTATTTGTGATGCGGAAATGAGTCATTTGTACTCCTTAATAAGATCTGTGTACATCTGGTTGAGATTATTGTTCGGATAGATAAACAGGTACTGAATCATTCTGAGGCGAAATAGTAGCAGCTGTAAAATATCCATATAAACAGTCAGACACTAATAAAAAACAGAAATAAAATGTTGAAATAAACAAAATGAAACAAAAAGAAAGTAAATGTTGCACACCCTTATTTGGTTGAATCCAGAGATATCTGCTGGT